>OY856415.1:149386079-149838579 GCA_963693085.1 Alisma plantago-aquatica
TTATGGGTTGCTTCTTTATTATTTTCTGCCTAACCGTGAGATTTTGGGGTGAAATCCTTTTGAGGGGTTCGTGGATGTGAGCCCATGACCCTAAATTAATATCAGTTTCTATCTAATATTGTTTCACTATCTTAACCATGAATTTTTCGAGTTTTAATATCAATTGATCAAAAGACATATCTTATTAGGTTCAATTTACCCTTTGTTTGCCCTAAATTCAATCTTCATAACTAAATTCAATCTTCATAACTAGATGTGGATTTAATTGCAAAACCAACATATCATTGTGATATAACAACAAATTATGTGAATAATATATATTCATGTACCTTTCTTCCTACTCATACACTTCAACTAAATTGGTTAATAAATGACTATAATATATACACTTCATTGTACTAGATTTGTCTTAAAATGCAATACCATGTAAATGTGTGGACTAATATGCAATTTCACCTTAATTAGTAAATAAGTGCAAAATTGAGTGAATAATATATAAATGCATGATATTAATTAGTATCTTGATGGATTACTTTGGTTTGATTCTTGTGACCTTAGTTGGATTCGGTTGTCAACTCTAGCTAGTTTGGGTGGTGTTAGTTGATGATACCTAATGCAGCTTCTTCTGCTCAACCAATGGACTTTTTGACTTATGAAAGTAATAGACCAATAAATACTTATATAGGATGATTTAAATAATTTCCAAGAACATAATAGTACTAAATACAGTTGATGAGAATGATATTTTAACCAACAGATGATATTCTTTAACCAAGGGTAATTATAAACATTAGCTATGGGTAGTTTAGACTTTTCTACCTAACCCATTTTATAAAACTCAACCCCTTAGGAATATTGGATCTTTTAGTACCTCAGAAGAAGCTAGAATCTGGAGGGAGCCATTGAGGTCAAATAAAGTTCCAAGGAAGGGATGAACATGGATGAAGCCTTACATGTTGATGCATGTGGATGTATGTTGTAGACTTAGCTTCTTCAAGATGCTTGCAAGATTGGGGAAGTTCGTTTTTGACAATAATCATGTCACATTCATCTTCTAGAATCTCTATTATTGATGTCCCTCACCGCATCTTCCTCCTTTTTCACCATTGACTTCCATGGTGGAAACTACTCCATCTATCTAAAGAACCTTCCTTTTTCCTCTTTTGATCTAAGGGAGTTAGATCTTACTTGAAGTATGGATTTTTGGGCTTTTAGAGGGATGATTTTGGATCTGGCAACCTTTTTGTTCCCTTGTGGAATGGACCTCATAATTATCATCATAAATGACAAGTGATACATCATTTTTATCAATATTCTACCTACTTGTTCATGCAAATCGCTAAAACTTGTTCTAAATTTGATTAACATGCCTAAATATTGAATTTTTGTGGATTCTTTTGCTTACATGTCATATTATTTTAAAGTGGATTATTTTTCTTACATATCATATTATTTCAAAATTATATATCATTCACTATATATTAATCTTGAATATATGATGAAAAGGACCTTCTATCTTTTTATTATGGTCTGAAAACCAAAATTTTGGATCAATAGTTTATTTTGCTCAAAATCAGGCTCTATGACCTCCTAATGTGCTAAAGGGTGATGCCTTGAGTTCTATTTTGGATAGTTGAAATACATTTAATAAAATTGTGTTTCTTTCTAACCATATGGATTTACTACCTGATGTCATTTCTATTACCAAAGAATCATGAACTTATTAAATTTCGTAATATAAGTGATATTTACTAAACATGTCATCCTTGTGGTGTATTGGTATGATATCAAACAAAAATGTATACAAATGTTATTCTTAGTGAGTAGGAAGTGATATATAACGTTTATAAGGCTTTGATATAACTGTTATGCTGCTTGATGTTCCTTTAAGTTTGACCTAAAAGCCCAAATAGGTCATCTACGCATGGAAGTGATGCTTTTTGTGTACAATAATGTTTCCAATGAAACACCCTCATAATTTTGTAATTGAATCTGAAACTTGGTATAGTGATGAGTAGTTATGATGCGAAATATAATCCATAATTTCAAATGTTTATGATGATATTACATGCTATTGAAGCTAATGTGTACTTATATGGAGGAATTGCCATTTTTGTATCTAGTATTGGGTCTATATGCCCTAATGAGTACATGAGATTTCATTATGAATCATATAATACTATCTGAAGATGAGTTTCATCAATTATATCCTAGATTTAGGAAAATAATTTCATAATACAAAAATATAATTTTATTAATATGGAGGATATGTATCAGAAACGCAATTATGAAATAACCACATAATAGCTAAGTGGTTTCTAAATTGTTTATGAGTTGTAACCAAGAATGGTACTCTAATATGATAAATAACCTTAATAAGGGGCCTTTCTACCTCACATTATGAATGTGTATCATATACCTCCTTTGTTTACAATGTTAAGGTTGGCCTAATGAGATATAGAACATGATATGAAAATATATGTTGGATACAGGACAAATGTATATACATTAGACTTGGTGCCATGAGGTTGTTCCCTTGAGTAAAATGGCATGTGTGTCGTCATTGGGATGATGGATGGACCTAGTGGTTAAGTACCATCCATGTTTAGATATTATCAATGCATAAGATGAGGAATAAAATGGTGGTATTGTTAAAAGTGGATGAGTTATGAATCTTATGTGTTTGATAAACTTTCCTATGAATAATAATGAATACTTTATTATAACTAAGTATTGGTTGAGGTATGAAATGTTGATTTGGATTGATCTAGAAATTCTTATAATGTGATAGTTACCCATGGTAACCCCTATACTATATTGGTGATGGTTAATCTCAGAACATGATTATGCCTATTCTAAACAGTGAATACATGTCTTTTTTAGTTATGGAATAATGGCGTATATTTTTATGATTCTAATTAAATATTTAAATTGAATTTGATTACTTGGTTAATATTTATGTGTTATAACTTGATGTTATGGGTATTCTTGTGGCCAGGAATGATATCCTGGGCCTCAGTATGACCAAGCATGATACATGAGCCCTTATTGGGTGGTTTGAGATATTTGTAGATACTTTGTATATCTTATGAAGTTAGTATGCTTTAATTAATTTCTAATAACTCTTGTATCATGCATGTAAATTGATTTATGTAGGTTTAACCATAATCTTGTAGTCCCTTGAGTCTGTAAAACTATTTCCCTGGGTTGACGGGGGAAATAGTGAAACAAGTATCCTTGTAATAACTTGAGGGTTGGGAGAAGGTTCTTCGATTTGTATATTGTTGTGTATATGTAGGTGCAAGGAGTTTACATACCTACCATTCTGATTATAAGGTTGTATGAGTTTGGTCGATGAGGTAGTTCTGGTAAAAAGTGATATATGATATGTGACATGTTATATGTGTATATGATATATGATTGATAAGGGTTATATACCCTAGTGAAAAGTATCATGTCATGTGTACCCAAGACATAGTCTACTTACCTTTGAGCTCTCCACTAGTAGTTTGATCTTGGTGCTACAACTTTGTTTAGAATTGCTTTGAATGAGATGTGCGAGATGTTTCAAAAATCATAAGATCTTAGATGAGGGTGATTGCAACTTTGCATTGGTCAACTAGTAGTTTGAGTGGTACACCTCAAACTACCAAGGGAAATAATAAATTGTATAACTTAGTCTTGTAGTATATTTGTTTAAGTTTAATTGACCAAACACATGAACGTGCAGTTGTATTCCTTTAGTTATTGCTAGTATTCTATATGATTCCTACTTTGTACAGGTAAGCATGCAACTTAGGTGTACATCCATGGTATATATTTTTGTTCTTACTAGGTGTACATCCATGGAAAGAGATCATATATTTTCTCAATATACACATCCAATGATGAGAATTAGTACTTCATGCATACATCTTTTGTATTGAGTTGTAATTGTTGATTAATCTACCTCTAGATAAGTTGATTATAATATGCTTGTAATAAATAAGATGTTAACTCTATAATATCATATTTTTGGGACCAGGTTCTCAATTGTGGTGTTCCACATCCATTGTGACACCTGACATCATAAAGACGACAAGTGCACAATTAAAACGTGCGGAAGAAACCATTAGCAGCGGATTACTGAAAATCACTAAAAATTTAAACCATTTACAATGAGATCCATTTCCAAGAAACTTTAATAACAAGAACCAAAGTATTATATATACATTATGGTTCACATTTTACATACCATGTACCATCTATTCTCGAGGAATATATACAACATTTTCTTTGATAAATCATAAGCAACATAAAACCTCGAGGCATTCAAGCCAAAAATATCAGATGAATCATAAAAAACTTTAACTACTGACTCCAAGGAACTGAGAGTACAGAGACGACACATAGGACTCATATCTACATGACACGACAGTCAGTATCTCCACCTGAGATATTATTGTTGTCCCTGTTACTGCTGTCCTTCCCCTCCTATATGGTCCCTGCCTCCTCATCCGCATCCACCTAAAAATGTTGGTGATCAACAGAGTGAGACCTATGTCCCAGTGAGAGATATAACTCTCCACCAAAAACATTGTCATTGCAGATAACAGTATAAAACTAAGCAGAGGTTTCTTTATCATAAATAATAGGATAAAACACTATTTAGCATAACGGAGCAATATCATCTTCTAAAGCATTACAGTTATGAATGACAAAATAGTATATCATCTATTTAATAAGAAATATGAAGAACATGTATAACATCTATCCAATTAGGATACAGTAAGCAATATAACATCAACCAATAATTTCCATATTTCATTCTTAAGAAAATATACTACACGGCTGATTACATTTTATAATCACATTTATTCCCTGAGGAGATGAGATAGACCGCTCATACTCCAACCGACCACGATTACATAAAGCAACGGTACCACACAAGGTCAATGGGAGAGCCGGATTCCAGGACCTCATATGCCTCAGTCAGTACGAGACTATTTGGTAGAGACATCAAGTGTCAACTGCAATTAGCTTGACAGGGTATACTGGCATCTTTACTATAGAATTACAGCTCGTAGCATGTACTCTGTTCAGGATATGGCCCGTAGACAATGCCTGATATTCTACTTATGGAGTCATAGCATATAGCCATACTCTTATTAGGATATGGTCCATAACCAATCCTATACAGAGGATATGGCCAGCAGTCATTCCTATGGGACATAAGGATATATTTTCATGTTACCACCACATATTCAAAAGTATGCATTCCAAGAGATCTCATAGGAAAACATGTTTCACCGTCACCAACTACTGACGATGATGGATCTATGGCCAGGGCTCTACATGATAAGATTTCACTTTATTAATTAAGTACATTACCATATTCTTTTAGCATCAGCCAACTTTTCAATACCGAATTATTATGACAAATACTTTAAAGAAGCATGTAATACTTCTATCAAGTACTTTTCAAAACTTTATAAAACATTGGGATCTCTATCCCTTATCTCATCACTCAGAATTCTCATCCCTTAACAATATCATCATCATCATGTTTATTGGATCTGGGTATTCAAACCCTTTAGTACATCATTGAACATTGTTCCCACTTATCAGGTAACTATTACCTTCAGGTCATCTGACCAAGGTATACAGAACACTTGTTACACAAGCATCTCACATGGCTCACAAAGCCCATTAAACATCTAGTCACCTTCCACTAGGAAACAATTAACATAATGGCTCACAAAGCCCATTAAACATCTTTATCAAATAAACATCATAGCTCATACCTGGCTATGCTCATCATCTCATGATACCTGCATGGTTAGTACACATGATAACAGCCATATTAATTATATATTAACACCATGCAATACAAGGGTAACACCACTATTCCGAAATTAGGGTTAGGGTTTCCCACTTCACATCAATTAGGGTTTCTCAACCCATTACTAAAAATTAGGGTTAGGGTATCCCAATTCACATCAATTAGGATTTCTCAACCCATTACCAAAAATTAGGGTTAGGGTTTCCCTTCCTTATGGATTAGGGTTTCATGATCATTTTATCAAAGATCAAACCCTAATTCATACTTCATACTTTAAAAGTATCAATATTGTACATTGCATGTTATTACTCACGTATGAGTTTCTCCCTCTCATCCTCTCTAGGATGATGTTTACTCCATACTTTGTTAAGTTGGCTCAACCTTTCTATAATACGCATACACTTATGATTCTCATGGTGTATTGAGTTATTTGTATTCATAGGCATCAAATGTCAATTACTCTAAGTGTACTTATTCAACTAAGTACCTTAGGGGTACTTCCATTGTATTCAACCTTGAGATACTCTTCAATCACTTATAGGGTTATTAGTCCTTACATGGATTAAATTAATTGGACCTTCAAATGGTTTGGACCAATTGAACCTTCAAACGGTCCTAAACTTTAGACCTTCAAACGGTTTTGAACTTTAGACCTTCAAACGGTCTTGAACTTTAGACCTTCAAACGGTCTTGGACTTTTTACCTTCAAATGGTTTTGAACTTTAGACCTTCAAATGTTCTTGAACTTTAGACCTTCAAACGGTCTTGAACTTCAGACCTTCAAACGGTTTTGAACTTTAGACCTTCAAACGGTCTTGAACTTTAGACCTTCAAATTGTCTTGGACCTGTTGCTCATCAAACGATTTTGAAACCATTTAACCTAAATACCTCAAACAGTTTAAGACAGTTTAGACCATCAAATGGTCTTCAGGTCGTTTAACCCTAAACAGTTTGAAACCGTTTGGTTATTCAAAGATGAAACCATTTGGCCACTAAACGGTTTGAAACCGTTTGGCCAATTACTCATGAAACCATTTAATATTGTTGTTTTAGAAATGTGTGCTAAGATAATATCAACATCATCAACCATCGGTTCATTTGTCCATAAAACTTATGGATTCATATATTCATCGATTTCATCAAGAAATAATCAAGAAGAAGGAAAGATCAATTGTATATTGCAATATTGAAATCAAATGATGATATTAATGGGTTTAAGTTATATAACCTGCCTTCAAAGTAGCTTCAAAGCTTCAAGCTTCACATCTTCAATGGTGAAAGTAGCTCCTCCAACTATCTAAGGCTCGTTTTCAACTATTTTGATGCAAAAGATAGCCAGGATTGAGTATTGGATGGAAGAGAGAAGAAAAGAAGTGTTGAAATTCAATTTCAACCTTCAACCCAAGGTTGAAGATGACCATGGAACTTACCTCAGGTTGGGAAACGATCTCCTACTCCTCTTTTGCTCCCTTGGTCGTTGGCCTAAGTGTGGAGTGAAAGAGTTTTTGAAAATAATAAAAAATCAAGTACATATAATTGAATTTTTAGGAGAGAAAAAGTAGGAGAAAAAATCATCCACTTTCTTGCCACATGCCCCCCTCCATTCCTTGATTATGAAGCCATCTTCCTTACCCTCAATTATTTGGCTTTATCCTTGAATTAAAATCAATCCATTTAAGCTCCTTAATAATATAATACTATTATCCATTTTTAGTGGACATTACTTTTTAAATAACAAATGTGAATGGATTTCTTCACCTACTTAGGATATTTCGATGCCAATCAAGGAATTTGTACGTACTCTCACTATGGGATTTCTCCCATAACATTTTTAGTTGATGGAAACTTCAATTAATATATTTATTTTTGCTACAAAATAAATTAGGGTTTCAACTATGCTTAAATCTTGATTATTTTATTATCAAGATTATCTCTCCTCAACTATGGATCAAACAAGACACCCCTTTCTTTTTATTTTATCTTATTTGATGCCAAGAAATAGTAGGGACTCTCTAGAGGTGATATTTTACATATACAACCCTAGGTTTTGGGTATATTGCATTTTACACCAAAACTAGTATTCAATGCACAAGCATTATTCAAACAAGCTCCTTTTTGGAACTTAAGCTTCCCCAAGCCATACCTCATCATCATCCCTATTCTTATGATGCTATAACACTTGAGGAACATTATCATGTAACATTTGCAAGGTAACCCCTCATATTGGGTAAATTGCACATTAGTCCAAAAATAAGTAATTATTGTTTCGACATTATTCGAATAGAGCCAAAGTTGAAACATAAGCTCTCCTTTAGTCTTAATTACTTTTCAAAAGATAAAGACAAGAATCTAAATAACTTACTTAAGTAAAACTCCTAGGGTTAAGGCATAACCCAGGTCAGGGATGTTACAATTATCCACCCCTAACAGGGATTTCATCCCCGAAATCATCAAGAGAAAAGAGAAGGGTACTTCCTCCTCATTTCTTCCTCCAGCTCCCACGTAGCTTCTTTAACGCCACGATGATGCCAAAGAACTTTCACAAGAATAATGTCTTTCTTTTTCAACTTTTTGATTCTTCTGTCAAGAATCATCATTGGTCCTTCTACATAGGATATATCTTCATTTAATTCTACCTCCATAGGTTGCAATACTAACTTTGTATCAGGATGACACTTTCTCAGCATGGATATATGGAATACTAGATGCAATTTATGTAGTTTAGGTGGAAACTCCAACTTATAGCCTACCTTTCCAATCCGTTCAATGATTGGATAAGGCCCCATAAATCTAAGAGCTAACTTATCCTTCTTCCCAAATCTAAGAACACCTTTCTAAGGTGAAACTTTTGGATACACCCTATCTCCAACTTGGAATTCTAAGGGTCTATGTCGTTTATCAACGTATGATTTTTGTCTATCATGTGCATCCCTCAACTGTTGTTGTATTACTTTAATCTTTTTGATTGTCTGTTGCACTAATTCAGGGCCCAGAAGTTGGTATTGTCCTGTTTCATACCAGTACAAAGGAGATCTACAACGTCTACCATATAATGCTTCATATGGTGCTATATCAATACTATGTTGATAACTACTGTTGTAAGCGAATTCTATTAAGCTCATGTGTAGATCCCAACTTCCTACGAACTGAAGGACACATGCCCTAAGCAAATCCTCCAAGGTTTGAATAGTCCTCTCAGATTGTCCATCCGTCTGTGGGTGAAAGACGGTACTGAATCTTAACTGTGTACCCAAAGCTTTAAGTAGTCATTCCCAAAAAGGACTCATGAACTGGGGACCTCTATCAGAAACAATTGTAGCTGGAACCCCGTGTAAATGCACTATCTCATCTATATAGATCTGTGCAAACTTTTCAGCAGTATAGGTTGTTTTGACAGGAAGAAAATGTGTTGACTTAGTCAACATATCAACTATCACCCAAATGGAATCATGACTTTTGGCTGTTCTAGGCAAACCGACCACAAAGTCCATGGTTACGTGATCCCATTTCCATTGTGGTATAGGTAAAGGTTGCATTGTTCCTGCGGGCTTTTGATGTTCAGCTTTAACCTGCTGACACACTAGACACCGCATAACAAACTCAGCTGCATCCTTCTTCAATATGGGCCACCAATACATATCTTTCAAGTTATGATACATTATAGTGCTCCCTAGATGCATCGCATACATAGACGAATGAGCTTCCTCCAATACTAACTTTCTTAAGTCATTGGCATCAGGTACTACCATCCTACCATGGTAACAAACTACCTAATCATCTGACTCATGAAAACCATCCCATTTCTCACTACCATACTCTGACCTAATCTACTGAATCACAGTATCAGCCTGTTGTGCCTCTTTGATCTGTTGTTTCAGGGTAGGTTTTATGTGCATCTCAGCTAATAGTCCAGCTAATAAGGATATTTTTAGTTGTGCATTGTTTTGCCTCAAAGAGACAAGAATGTCTCGTTTAAAGCACACTAAAGAGTTCAAGTGTGCTTTGTCTAGGGTTGGTAATGATGATTTTCTACTTAGTGCATCAGCCACTACATTAGCCTTTCTTGGATGATAATAAATTGTACAATCATAATCCTTGACTAACTCCATGCAACGGGGTTGTCTCATGTTCAACTCGTGTTGTGAAAAGATGTACTTTAAGTTCTTATGTTTTGTGAAAATCTAGAATGTCTCTCCATAGAGATAATGTCTCCATATCTTCAACGCATGAACCACTGCAACTAATTCTAGATCATGTGTTGGATAATTTTCCTCGTGTTTCTTAAGTTGTCGAGAAGCAAAAGAAATCACTAGTTTATCCTGCATCAACACACATCCTATACCATTCTTAGAAGCATCAAAGAAAATATTATACCCCTTTCCTTGCTCAGGTAACACTAACATAGGTGTACTTGTTAATCTTTCTTTCAACAATTGGAAAGAATGTTGATACTTGTCATTCTAGACAAAAGGAACCTCTTTTCTAGTCAACTTGGTTAGGGGTAATGCTATAGAACTGAAGTTCTTAATGAACCTCCTATAGTAGCCTGTCAGTCCTAGAAAATTGCATATCTCTGTTGGTGTTTTCAGCTGTTCTCACTCCAAAATAGATTCTACCTTTTTAGGATCAACATGGATACCTGAGGTAGATATTAAGTGTCCTAGGAAAGACACTTCTAATAACCAAAACTCACACTTGCTAAACTTAGCATATATCTTGTGCTCTCTTAGTAAAGTCAGAGCCTGACGGAGGTGTTGCTCATGCTATTGAGCATCTCTACTATAAATCAGAATGTCATCTATAAAAACTACTACAAACTGATCAAGGAATGGCCGAAAGATTTTGTTCATGAGTTCTATGAATGCAGCTGGTGCATTAGTCAGTCCAAATGACATAACTATGAACTCATAGTGACCATACCTTGTCTTGAAGGCTGATTTAGGTATGTCACTCTCTTTGATATGTAACTGATGGTATCCTGACCTCAGATCTATTTTAGAGAAGATAGTTGCACCACACAATTGGTCAAACAAATCATCTATTCTTGGAAAAGGATATTTGTTCTTTATAGTAACTTTATTTAGCTTTTTATAGTCGATGCATAATCGCATAGACCCATCTTTCTTTTTAACAACGAGAACCGGAGCACCCCATGGTGAAGTACTTGGTTGAATAAAACTCTTTTCAAGCAACTCCTGTAACTATTTCTTGAGCTCTGCCATCTCAGCATGTGCCATTATATAAGGTGTTTGAGCTATTGGTTGCATACCCGAGATTAGATTAATCTCAAAATCAATCTCTTGGGGTGGAGGAAAACCTGGAAGTTCCTCAGGAAATACATCCTCAAACTCCCTAACAACCGAAACTTCAGAAACACTAGGACTTTCTGTTCTAGTATCTACCACATGTGCCAAGAATGCTTCGCATCCTTGTCGCATCAGCTTCTCAGGTACCATTGCTGATACTAGACAAGATGGAAGAATCTTCCTGTCCCCTGAAAGATCCATGTATCACCATTGTCGGTGAACATAGCTTTCTTGGAACAACAATCCAAGACAACCTTATACTTTTCTAGGGTGTCCATCCCAAGAATTATGCCAAACCCATGCATCTCAAGTGGTATAAGATCCATCTGAATGCGGTGATCAAAAAAGGAAAGAATGCAGGGAGAACATACCTCCCGCAAAACTGTAGATCCAACTAACAGAGTTTCTAATAACAAGTTATCTGCTCTACGACTGACAGTCATATTGCAATCATGAATCACTTCTCGAGTGATAAAGGAATGTGTAGCACCCAGATCAATCAAAACAGATACGAAGTAGGGTGAAGACATATCAGAATGAAATAATTTCATCCGACATGTCACGACTCGTGGGTTGACCACTGCCTCAGGCTGATTCATTGTATAGAATCTTGCTGTTTCCTGATGTTGACTTTGCGCTCTATTATTTGATGCAGTTGATCCTTCCTAGGATGTCTGTCCATGTCCTCGAGTGCCACTAGAAAATTGTTTCCTCTGCTAACCTTATTGACTCTGCCTCGGTGGTTGGGTTACCATTGTGTTTCCAACTGGACACTCCTTTGCTAGATGTCCTACTTGTCTACATTGGTGACATATTCTATTCTCTTGATATGGTCTAAAAGGTCCAGTTATTGATGTTGATGTTGTATTGGGGGCTCTATTTGGAAGAAAACTATGGCCCCTACCCCTACTTGACGTCCATTATGTCTGGGTATTGAACCTTAGTGGTGTTGTTGGTGTAGAAAACCTTGGTTTCTTAAAACTCTCAGACCTCTGTCCTTGTAACTGTGTATGCTCTTTCCTACTATTGGCTTGACATTTTTTAGTCATAGACCTTTCTATCTGTCTAACTGACTCCACAAAGGTAGCAAACCTTTCTCTATTCTCTAGAGTAGATGCAGGTGTGGTCAAGTTAGCGTTCAAACCCTTCTCAAAATCCTGAATCCTCTCCTCATCAGTAGCAGCAATGTGCGGACAGAACCGTACAATCTCCACAAATTTAGCTTCATACTCACTAATGTTCATTGGTCCTTGCCTTATCCGCTCAAACTGAGTGATTTTCTCATCCAGGTAAGTCTTGGGAAAATATCTACGAACAAATTCACGTCGGAATTATTCCCATCTGACTTCAACACCTGGACTTTTGCCTTCTTCTATAGCCCACCAATGGCCAGCACTCCCCTTCAACAGGTACACCGCATGCCTAACCTTTTCAGCTTCGGGGAAATTAAGAATTCGAAAAGCCTTCTCCATCTCGATCAGCCACAAATTTTCGTCTACTGGGTTAGCTGTTCCAGCATATTCAATGGCTCCTACCCGTCGAAGCCTTTCAAAAGTCTTGCCATCTCCATATCTCTCATCAAGAACTAGTGCCCTAGGTAGAGGTGGTGGCATCCTATCCGCCATATGTGTCATAGTCGCCATGAACTGCCCGAACAGAGCATGAAAAGTTGGGTTTTCTAGCGTTGCTTGGTCAAGGTGGGGAATCTCAGGTACTGGTTCCTTCCCAGCCTGATCCCTTGCACCTCCTCCTGGTGTAGAAACACTACTCTCAGTAGCATTTTCTTTATGTGATCCAGCCATCTTCAAGTTCTTCTTCTCTTATATGAGCAGAAGTCACTTATAAGATAAATTGGAAGACACTAGAACAGACTCAACAACCTTAATTCTACGTCTTTGTAGACTCAGTGAACCTTAAGCTCTGATACCACTAAACTGTAACACCCGACATCATAAAGATGACAAGTGCACAATTAAAATGTGAGGAAGAAACCATTAGCAGCAGATTACTGAAAATCACTAAAAATTTAAACCATTTACAATGAGATCTATTTCCAAGAAACTTTTATAACAAGGACCAAAGTATTATGTATACATTCTGATTCACATTTTACATACCATGTACCATCTCTTCTCGAGGAATATATACAACATTTGCTTTGATAAATCATAAGCAACATAAAACCTAGAGGCATTCAAGCCAAAAATCTCAGATCAATCATAAAAACTTTAACTATTGACTCCAAGGACCTGAGAGTACAAAAATGACACATAGGACTTATATCTACATGACATGATAGTTAGTATCTCCACCTAAGATATTATTGTTGTCCCTATTGTTGTTGTCCTTCCCCTGCTATACGGTCCCTGCCTCCTCATCCGTGTCCACTTAAAAATGTTGGTGATCAATGGAGTGAGACCCGTGTCCCAGCGAGAGATATAACTCTCTGCCAAAAATGTTATCATTGCAGATAATAGTATAAAACTGAGAAGAGGATTCATTATCATAAATAATAGGATAAAACATTATTTAGCATAACGGAGCAATATCATCTTCTAAAACATTACAGATATGAATGATAAAATAGTAAATCATCTATTTAATAAGGAATATGAAGAACATGTATAACATCTATCAAATTAGAATACAGTAAGTAATATAACATCAACTAATGATTTTTGTATTTCATTCTTAAGCAAATATGCTACACGGTTGATTACATTTTACAATCACATTTATGTCCTGAGGAGATGAGATATTCCGCTCATACTTCAACCGACCACGATTACGTAAAGCATTGGTACCACCCAAGGTCAATGGGAGAGCCAGATTCCATGACCTCATCTGCCTCGGTCAGTATGAGACTATTTGGCAGAGACATCAAGTGTCAACTACAATTAGCTTGCAGGGTATAGTGGCATCTTCGCTATAGAATTACAGCCTGTAGCATGTACACTCTTCAGGATATGGCCCGTAGTCAATGCCTGGTATTGTACTTATGGAGTCATAGCATATAGCCATACTCTTATTGGGATATGGTCGTAACCAATCTTGTACATAGGATATGGCCCGTAGTCATTCCTATGGGGCATAAGGATATATTTGCCCGTTACCCCCACATATTCAAAAATATGCATTCCAGGAGATCCCATAGGAAAACATGTTTCACCATCACCAACTACTGACGATGATGGATCTATGGCCAGAGCTCTATATGATAAGTTTCACTTGATTAATTAAGTGCATTAGCATATTCTTTTAGCATCAGCCAAGTTTTCAATAGTGAATTATTATGACAAATGCTACAAATAAACATGTAATACTTCTATCAAGTACTTTCCAAAACTTTATAAAATATTGGGATCTCAATCCCTTATCTTGTCCTGGGAATTCTCATCCCTTAACAATATCATCATCATCATGTTTATTGGATATGGGTATTCAAACCCTTTAGTACATCACTGAACATTGTTGCCACTTATCAGGTAACTATTACCTTCAGGTCATCTGACCAAGGTGTATAAGACACTTGTTACACAAGCATCTCACATGGCTCATAATGCCCATTAAACATCTGGTCACCTTTCAATAGGCAACAATTAACATAATGTCTCACAAAGCCCATTAAACATCTTTATCAAATAAACATCATAGCTCATACCTGGCTATGCTCATCATCTCATGATACCTGCATGGTTAGTACACATGATAATAGCCATATATTAATTGCATATCAACACCATGCAATACAAGGGTAACACCACTATTCCTAAATTAGGGATAGGATTTCCCACTTCACATCAATTAGGGTTTCTCAACCCATTACTAAAAATTAGGGTTAGGGTATCCCAATTCACATCAATTAGGGTTTCTCAACCCATTACCAAATTTTAGGGTTAGGGTTTCCCTTCCTTATGGATTAGGTTTTCATGATCATTTTATCAAAGATCAAACCCTAATTCATACTTCATACTTTAAAAGTATCAATATTGTACATTGCATGTTATTACTCAAGTATGAGTTTCTCCCTCTCATCCTCTCTAGGATGTTTTTTACTTCATACTTTGTTAAGTTGGATCAACCTTTCCATAAGACACATACACTGAGGATTATCATAGTGTATTGAGTTATTTGTATTCATAGGCATCAAATGTTAATTACTCTAAGTGTACTTATTCAAATAAGTACCTTAGGGGTACTTCCATTGTATTCAACCTTGAGATACTCATCAATCACTTATAGGGTTATTAGTCCTTAGATGGATGGAACCAATTGGACCTTCAAATGGTTTCGACCAAATGAACCTGCAAACGGTCTTCAACTTTAGACCTTCTAACTGTTTTAAACTTTAGACCTTCAAACGGTCTTGAACTTTAGACCTTCAAACGGTCTTAAACTTTAGACCTTCAAACGGTTTTGAACTTTAGACCTTCAAACGGTCTTGAACTTTAGACCTTCAAACGGTCTTGAACTTTAGACTTTCAAATGGTCTTGAACTTTAGACCTTCAAATGGTCTTGGACCTTTTGATCATCAAATAGTTTTGAAACCGTTTAACCTAAATTCCTCAAATGGTTTAAGACTGTTTAGACCATCAAACAGTCTTGAGGTCATTTAGCCCTAATTGGTTTGAACCTCAAACGGTTTCAACAGTCTTGAGATCATTTAGCCATAAATGGTTTGAACCTCTTAACGGTTTGAAACCGATTGGTTATTCAAAGATGAAACTGTTTGGCCACTAAATGGTTTGAAACCGTTTGGCTAATTACTGATGAAACCATTTGATATTGTTGTTTTGGAAATGTGTGCTAAGATGATATCAACATCATCAACCTCCAGTTCATTTGTCCATAAAACTTATGGATTCATATATTCATCAATTTCATCAAGAAATAAACAAGAAGAAGGAAAGATCAATCGTATATTACAATATTGAAATCAAATGATGATATTAATGGGTATAAGTTATATAACCCGCCTTCAAAGTAGCTTCAAAGCTTCAAGATTCACGTCTTCAATGATGAAAGTAGCTCCTCCAACTATCCAAGGCTCATTTTGAACTATTTTGATACAAAAGATAGCCAGAATTGAGTATTGGATGGAAGAGAGAAGAAAAGAAGTGTTGAAATTCAATTTCAACCTTCAACCCAAGGTTGAAGATGACCATGGAACTTACCTCAGATTGGAAAACAATCTCCTCCTCCTCTTTTGCTACCTTGGTCATTGTCCTAAGTGTGGAGTGAAAGAGTTTTTCAAAATAACCATTCTTGCAAGTGAAAAATCAAGTGCATATAATTGAATTTTTAGGAGAGAGAAAGTAGGACAAAAAATCATCCACTTTCTTGCCACATGCCCCCATCCATTCCTTGCTTACGAATCCATCTTCCTTTCCCTCAATTATTTTGCTTTATCCTTGAATTAAAAGCAATCCATTTAAGCTCCTTAATAATATAATACTATTATCCATTTTTAGTGGATATTACTTTTTAAATAACAAATGTGAGTGGATTTCTTCACCTACTTAGGATATTTCTGTGCCACGTCCTCCCACTACGGGATTTCTCCCATAACATTTTTAGTTGATGGGAACATCAATTAATATATTTATTTTTGCCACAAAATAAATTAGGGTTTCAACTATGCTTAAATCTTGAATATTTTATTATCAAGATTATCTCTCCTCAACTATGGATCAATCAAGACGCCCCTTTCTTTTTCTTTTCTCTAATTGATGCCAAGAAACAGTAGGACTCTCTAGAGGTGGTGTCTTACATATCTAACCCTAGGTTTTGGGTAAATTGCATTTTACACCAAAACTAGTATTCAATGCACAAGCATTATTCAAACAAGCTCCTTTTTGGAACTTAAGCTTCCCAAGACATACCCTAGCATCATTCTTATTCTTATGATTCTATAACACTTGAGGAACATTTATCATGTAATATTTGAAAGGTAACTCCTCATATTGGGTAAATTGCACATTAGTCCAAAAATAAACAAATATTGTTTCAACATTATTCAAATAGAACCAAAATTGAAACATAAGCTCTCCTTTAGTCTTAATTACTTTTCAAAAGATAAATACAAGAATATAAATAACTTACTTAAGTCAAACTTCTAGGGTTAAGGCATAACCCAGGTCAGGGATGTTACATCCTTGTAGGTATGTTGAAGAAGTAGAACGGAAGTGTTGAATGAGATGCAACAAAAAAATAGTCAGGTCTAGAATGTACATGTACTCTAACTTTCCTAGATAATGGTAGTAGTTGTTAAACTGTATGTTAGGTTTCTTTATATGATTTTTTCTTATGAATAAGAGTTGTAAGTTGATCTAGTGCTCATATGATGTTGGAGTTGCATGAATATAGCTTGTTTTGTAATCTTACTTTGACAAATTTAGTAAAGGGATGTTGGTTTGTGCTCTTGTAATGTCCTCTCTTGGAATGATTCTAATGTGGTGAAATATACTTACATACATGTCATGTGAAGTTTTGTGAAGGATGTTTGTAATTGGATATTTTTGTGGATCACCTTATTCAGAATATTTTTATCTTGATTTTTTATGCATATTAGATTTAAGTGGGCTTTGGCAATTGATCTGTCCTAATGGTCAATTAAAGTTTCATCATCAGGATGAGTCCTTATAGGTTCATGATATGTAGTGTTCTCTAAATCTCCTTTTAGTCGGGCATACTACTCAACTTTAGCAGTTGTGTTGGCATCATTGGCATAAAATCGTCGGCCGACCTATTAATGTGAGTTTGTATTCATTTGGTAGTAGCTCAAAATAATTATTTGAAGTGGCAACAAACTAACTATATCAGATTATGACCATTGGATATGCATGTCTCAACCTCATCTTTTAGTTTGTTAATCTGATTCTACCTTCTTCTTTCATGAATGCATGGTAATATTTGGCAATGTTTTGCAGCATTACAACAATCTAAATGTCTATTTTGTTGCCAATTCATTTTCTTTATGTTATAAATGTGGTTTTACTTCTCTTCAAGTTGGATGCAATGATTATATAACTCCCCATTTTAATTTTTGTCAAGTAGTTGTTGTTTGGAATGTAGATTATTTAGTACATCTTCTTATTCACTTCATCTTCTTACAAAATTTTTGTTTATGCCACTTGACCATGGAGGGTTTTATGTATTCTAATGATTTTGTAGTATGTATATTGTTGTTTAATTGATATTTGAGCAATTTTTGGAACTCTGGGGCACACATGAGTCTACCATAGTTCTAAACATGGGTTTTGAAATGATCTTACAATGTTTTTATTGACAAAGGCCTACAATTAGATATTAACAAATCCAAGTTTACTACAATATTGATAGGGTGATAGTAAATCTATTCCACATTAGCTATTTCTCTATCATATCTCTCTAATATGGTACCAAATTTATAGGTGAACCCAAAACCCCAACATCAGTATGTCTTGTCTGAGTTAGTGTATCCTAAAAAAAGCCATTTCCAAATGATTAAACATATTACTTCCAATCTTTGTATGGCTCATCATTGCAATAAGACCTTTAATAACAAGACATCTTTATTTACTTTCTCTACTCAACTACACAATGTGTTTTCATAGCAGTTTCCTAGTAGTAGGATTCAAATTTTCAAAAGCATATGTTATAAAATCTGAATCATTCACCATATAATTTTAAAAAATTAAGTGATTTTGTAATAAAAATGCTCAAGTTTCTCCTCCATTCCATTAAAGTCATATTCCATCAAAGAACTCATGGGATTCAATATGGTCTGAGGAATTCCTTCCCAAATTCTTATTTGTGTCATCTACTCTTATACCAGAAAGATGACTTCCAATCACAATAATCAACTTTTTCGTATATTATTTTATCATCTCTCTGAAGTTATTGAAGTTGGGTCACTATCTATACCTCACACTTTCCAATACATGATATCATACATGAATAATCTAAAGAAAAATGAGAGTTACTTGATGAAATGGTCTACTATCGCTCAGATTCCTCAATATCTATCACCACTTCTTTCTCCTTTCATGCATAGTTGCAGGTGTTGTAGATAGGTCTCCTAGGTAAAAAATGACTATTGCTATCCATGCAGTACTGACATGTAAATCTAGAGGAATATTATTACCTACTTCCCTCAACTCACTAACCTAAGCTAGTTCTCTAGTCGCTAGATATAGATTGTCTTATCGCTAAATCTAGAGGAATATTATTACTCTTGTTAGTGTTCAAAGTCATATGTATACTTTCATTTATTGTTAGATTTATTCATTCAAACATTCTATCACTATGATGGTTTTCTTGTCTTATCTCTTTTATTTCATGCCTATGTTTGAGTTTTTTCTTTCAAATTCTTCATCCCCATCACGTACCTAATAGAATTTGTTAATCTATGTGCTATTATTTGTTCTTGGATTGTTTTCCTTACTGTGAAACTCTTTCCTCACATTTATGCTTGTGAACAGTTGGTATTCTACAACTGCTCCTCTTCTACCCATTGTACCCCTGCTCAATCTATTCCTGTTAAACTTTATCTTCGTGTCATTATTTATGAGAACCAAGAAATTATAATTTGTGTATATGATCTTTGCACACATCAAACAAATGTTCATAATCAATGTATATTCAACCTTATAGTCATGTTCATTGATTTTGATTGACAATTGAATTGGCTTATCAATATCAATATCTATTGCAAACTGGTTGAACTTGTTTGACTTCTCATCTCTATGTGTCCATCCACTTTGATTAGGTGTCCTAATACTTGTCCAATAGTATTAAAAATTTGAATGTTATATAAATATAAAGACATTTGAATCATTCTAACCCAAAGTAACAATGATTGGCAGCAAACCTAATGTCAGTTGGATGGTCAAAAATCATGGCCATGCCATCAGAAAAATAATAATGATGGACCATGTCCCTCTAGGTACTGCATTTTTATAATCTTCTTCACACAATGATTGGATTGCAAAATAATTCATGTTTCATTTCAAAAACACTTCACTATCCAATATATCTCCACATAACTATGGTTTTGTTATGCATAGTCATGAAGTCCATTTCTCTCGTCACTAATACCTTCTCCATGAATGACTTAGTGGAAGCCTCATATATTCTAGGAATATATCTCTATAGAAATAGATCTGAAGACTTCTTCGCCTAAGTCAAAGCATATACATTGAAAAGTGCTAAAGAAGTTTAGTATGCAGAATTCTAAGGGAGGAGACTTACCCGCATCACATCGACTAAGTCTCTCTATAACTCAACATATAAGTTCATTAGAAGAGAGGGCACACATTGTTAATAATTCAATGCCTTAATGATTGGATCTGTCGTGTATGAAATAATATATATGCGCCCAAATATCTCATATTTATAGCATGCTAGCATGTACCAGTTGCATCTGAGTGATGGTCATGAAATAGAAGTAAAGAACATCCATATTTATATGAGAAGAACTAAGGATAAATTACTAATTTATAGTGGTGGCAAAGAGTTTTTACGTAAGATTACACTATAGCAAGCTTCCAAACCAAGAAGGATGATTACAAATCCCATCCATGATTCTTGTTTTGCCTAAATGGTAGATGTATGAGCTAGAAGAGTTCTAAGTAAGAGACATTGGAAGATTCTGGAATAGAGTCTGATTACACTATGTAACCAGTGTAGAAAAGGAAGAAATATGGATCATTATGTTAATTATTGTTCTTGACCATGAAAGACACAATAGAGCTTTATTAGGACAACAATGGAGCTATTGCACATCAACGTTCCAAGCACATACTCAGGCATCACCATCTCCTACATGAGATCGTACACAAAGGAGATATACAGGTTTGAAGAGTACCAACTGAAGGTAGGTGATCCTTTAACTAAATCATTTTCACAGTAGAAACATGATGGTCAACTTAGGTCAATTGGACTTAGGTTCATAAGTGATTGACTCTAGTTCATGTTCTTTTTTTACTCTAGTTCACGTGGGAGACTATTGGTTATATAACCTGAGAGACATCATATGATGATTGTAAACAAAATATTTTTACTTGATTTGATTATTAAAAAAAGGAAATTGCACTTATAATGTTTATTTCAATATTAAGATAATGAATAAATCAAATCATGTCTTAAGATAATTTAACTTGATAACATGTGGTTTAGGTTAAGGATCTAAACATGAGATTATATGTATAATAACACTATACATTCTTGTTATGCCCCTACTCAATTATTATTATCGGCAGTATAGAATTATAATAATAATACATAATACTAGCATAGATGGTGAGTGATGACTATGTCTCTTTAGTCATGATATTGGATGTGAACTCATATGCATGGGTACTTGTTAGAGAATAGGTTGTACAAAATAGAACCACCTTGAGAGTGACACATGGAAGTCATGTAATGGCATGTCAGAGTCATATCTTAATGTGAAAATGGTGACTATGATCCTTAGACCTAAAGTCATTCTAGTAATACATTTAGTTATGCATACTTTGAAACTATCCCAACATGCTCTAAAATACAAGTTGCCAAAAAGGTGGTGATTGGGTAATATGTGATGCATGGGGCATATCGTGAGCTATGTCAAAGGAATTTGTCCCTCCATTGGAGTGATATCTTGGCCACATGATAAGAGAGACTATGAAATGTATGGCCATGCTCATGTGAGTAAATATATAATATTGAGATCATAACATCTTGAATACTATGCTCTACTTCAAAGAACATAGATTGAATGTTAAGAGGATGGCATTTCATGCCTCAGTTTCAATCTAGATATTTGTGGCAAGGTTATTATATGGTCACGACAACATCAATCACTTTACATGTTTTAGTTGATCTTTAACTCTTTCTTGTTACTTGGGTGACAATGATGGGGCTAGAAACTAATCTTATCTTGTGTTATTTTAAACATCACTACTTAGGCACTTAGGAATGTATTGGGTCACAAGTATAAATATGCATAAGGGAATAGAATTTTGCAGTCAAACATATAATCTTGACTCATAAATAGGATGATTAACCCTCTGATTGGGTGACCAAGACATATAATTAGCCAATTGGATTGGGTGGGGCAACAGATCACTAAGTTTCTACTAGACTGACATGATCGATCAATCAAACAACCTAATTGAGCAATCACAATGTAACATGAAAAGTCTCAAATCAAAAATTAATCTAGACTGGGATCTGAGCTATCATGACTAAGCAAATAGCTAACGTAAATAGGTGATTTGGGACTATGATCGACCAATCTGGAAACATGATTGGCCAATCACAATCCAATCTGAGTTTTGCAACATTAAATTGTTTTTGGGATTATTATTAGCAAAGTGATCACAATTATGTTTTTACAAGCCCATGACACTACTAAATAAAGAGGGAACACCCCAAAGGATATGAAACATATTTTGAGATAACTTATGAGACAAGTTGGCCCTTAAGCTTCTCTTTCAAGAGAAAACGAAACCAAAAGGATGGTTGCCCAAGTAGGAGAATAAAGGGAGTGATGGGACAACTTGCAAGTCAACAACTCATGTTCTTTTTTGACTTAGTGACTGAGGTAGTGTACTATAGTCTCCCTCATCTACTTGTATGGAGTATAGGTCTAGGCACACATGCTTAGGATTGGAGAAGCTATTCCACAAGATATTATCAAAGTGTTGCAAAGAAGACAATTGTGTAGCAGCTTGATGACTGATCTAGATCTTGTTCTCATCTTTCTAGATTTCTTGGTGGCTATTCTAGATCTACATCTAGAAGTCCATGTTCTTCATTTCATAAGATGTGTCTAGTTGTTGGAAAACAAGTGTAAACAAAGGTATACCTTTATCCCTTCTTATTTTTTGGGTTAACTTATGTTTTATAGCCATGATAGATCATATGGATGGGGTATAAAGTAAAGATTTTTTCTTATGTTATGCCCCCTTCCCTAAAAACCTACAATGGGGTGGTCTGAGGTGACCGGCTAGCCCCTTAACTAATTCTAATCATCATTCAAACCTTCACTCAACTAGTACATAAAACTTCTAAAGAGAGACCTTTCACTACTCTAAAAGACTCTTATAGCTTGGATTTCACACATTTTCTTTGTTGATGACCTCATGGTCTTCATGGAGGTAAATGAAACAGGTGTAATTGTTTTAGAGCTATTATGAATGAGCTTCACTCCCACATGGCCGATAAGAGTTCCATTATTTTTAGTAATATTTCTAATAAAGAAAAAAATTGTATAATCTTAGGCATTAATAATGGTTGGATTCCTTAATGATATCTTGGTATCCCACTCTTTAGTGAAAAACTTTTGAAGCAATACTACAACCCCTTGCTAGACAGAACCAAAACTAAGCTAAAAGTTTGGAAATCTAGACAAATCTTCATGGTAGGGAGATTCTAATTAGTTCACTCCAATCTTTAGGCAATCCATATACTCTAGACTTCATCCTTTCCTTTCCCTTCCATGATTATGGATGACATTGATAAACTTTGAAGAGATTTTATATCGAGAAACACTAACAACAAAATGAAAATGAAATCAATAAACCAATAAGTGAAGGAGGTCTAGGTGTTAGATCTGTCAGAGACATGGTGCAAGCTTCTTTTATTCTATATGATTGGAGCATATTAATTATAAAGGTTATTATGTTGATAAAATGGATTCACAAAATGTAAATACAGAAAATACCTGTTGGTCTATTAGTGAGAATGAATTATTCCCTTGGCATTTAAAAAGAATCATCTAGATAAAGAAATACCTTGAAACCCCACATCATATTTGAAGTTGAGAATAATGAAAACATTTCATGTTGGTTATGACTTATATTATTCTAGGAAGTTATCACATTAATCGGTGGAAGGTAGGGCTCACCAATATTCTTACCAATAACTACATCAGGAATTTGGGTATCTCTATCAATCCTTATTGTATCATTTTCAAAGATAGTGATGAAATTTTGAACACTTAATGTTTGAGTGTAGTTACCCTAAAAGTATATAAGAGAGCTAATGTTATACTTAACGGCATCCATTATTCTTAGTCTAATCTTAGTTAATATTAGAATAAAGAAACTTATTTTTTGGGTTGTAGTATTATTTTTTGAATTTGGAATGACAGCAGTGCTAGAGTTCATGTGGAGAAAAAAAATGGCTTCAAACTTCTTGAGGACCTTTTTTATTAGTGATTTCAAAATATTAATATATTGATTATTCATTCATGACTCTCTTGATGGCCAAAATTTTGTTGAGCATTTTACTGACGTGAACATGTTTTCAAGGATGATTAGTTCTACTTTCCTCTCTAAATAGGACATCTGGTTTTTCTTTTTCAGGGCTATTGCTAAAGTTGCTCAAGGACTTCCTTTATTGTCTTTCTCTTACATGGCTTTGGTTTTAGATCTTGTTTTGTGTCAAGATCATTGTTGTTGTCTCTGATATGAATATCTTATCTTGGATGATTCTTTTGATTTCATGATCAAGTTATCTGGTTGTCCTTTATATTATTTGCTCTATTTTATCTCTCTTACTTGAGTTTCTCTTTGTTCTACTAGGTGAGAGAAATCTTCTCTCAAGATGTATAGAAAGGAACTGTAAAATAAAATAAAAAAACACAAAAACTAATACAAGATCTTGGTCTACAAAAAAGACACATGAGAATAATTTCCCGTCCCTTTATATTGCATATTGAAATTTTCATCTAATTCTTTCTGGAATTCACGAGCTATCAGGAACGTATGAATGTCATAAATCCAATTGGATAACATATAGGCAATACTATGATTTATAAGACAATTTTATTATTCTGATAACTTAGTAGGAGTTGCATAAGAACATGGTCACATGATAATATGTAAGGTGACTTACTACAATGGAATAGAATGGAAATAGTTTTCCCTTCCGCCAAATGGAGTTAATGCTTTGACTAATAGTTCAAAATTCAACCAAAAATGATTTATTTGATAGCATCTTTCAGGGTACAAACCAAAAAACTTTTTAGGTGTGTGGGACACCAATTCCTCTATGCTCATACATTATCTAGGGTCCAAATGATATATGTATCAGATGATATGAACATCAGATTTACAGACAATGAACTACTATAGTAATTCAAAGATATGTTTGCTTTGTAAATGTTGTAAATTTACCAAATAGTTACTTTTGAGAAAAAACATATTTTTACTAAATTCAAGTGGGCATTTGATTTATATTTGATTAAAAAGAAGACACAAAAAAGAGTTTCAAATTTTCATTCTAGATTGAAATCACATCTAAAGAGTATTTATGTGAAGGACAATTCTACTATTCCTCTACACAAGTTTTTTGAGTACTCTCCTCATAGATTTAATGACCTCTCGATAATTCATGTATTGTATTTTAGTACTAGAAAGAGAAAATTTTGAACTATATATTGGCCCTTACCTCGTCAGAGAAAATTGTCATCGTAATCCACTTTCCTTACAATAATACTTGGTAGATGAAAGAAGAAAGAGGTGACTCAGATGCAGTTCAAGTATGGTGCACATTAGAATAGGCAAGGAAAAAGGCAAGCCAGATAATAGTTTGAACACAATAATAAATATCCCTCTAAGATTTTCTCATTTTTCTAAGATATTTCATGTTTACCTATGTGTATCAAATGACAAGGATCAAGTTTCCTTAAATAGAAAGCAATATGGGTGAATAGATGCCAAAGTTTAAGCCATTATTTCCTCCTAGAAGAACTCTCCATTGGGTTACAAGAACCATAGTTTGATAAATGAGACCCATGAGTCCAAAAATCTAACTATTTTGTATGATTATAAATGCCAATCAGTAGTATGAACATGTTGAGACAAATTGAATATCAGAACTCAATATGTTTGATACATTATTAGTTTGGTTGTATACATAAGGCACCTAGTTGAGTACAAGTATACTCAACCTAGTTCAAAAAATTCCAATTGCGCATCTCTTGAATGCAGCTCCAATAAGTGTTAAATAGTTATAAAATACAACTACAATCATAGAGACAAACTTATTTCATGTGTTAATGAATCATGTTGTTGTGTTCTCTAGAGAAGAAAATAGTTCTTCAAACTAAACTTATGTCCTGGAATCCCTTGAGCATAATGCAACATAATCATATTAGGGTTACAAGTTTATGCATTATTGTAAAATTTGTTCCAATGATTTTAAACTAAACTTATGCCCGATGTAGGTCAAGACCTTCCAATCTATGTTTCTTAGGAATCTCACTGGATCCACAACTAGAACTTGTTTATAATTTTTTGGGACTATAAAATTCACCTTAGGATGCATGCAGAAAACACAATTTCCTATGGTAGAATGCCTTAATATGTAGGAGATAATGTACTCTTTTGTCATAGACTGGAAGTTATTCTAAGGTCACGGTTAGCTCTTTTAAACCCTACATCTAGCCCTATTGTTTCATCCAACAGAAGGCCTAACCACTTCGTACAAAATGTGTTGTTGTATGGATGCCACCATATATAGAACATGCCATTTTGTGGTAGTTGTATTCTCCTCAAAACTTGTTTCACTAGTGAAACCACTCATCTGAGAAGAATTATTAAGTTGCTTTCACTTACATGTACGTATCCTTCCACTATTTTCTTGGATTTACACATGTCACCAGATGCAACATTGTATGACATCAAGAAATATGATACATTAAGTCATTCATATAATTTGAAGAAAAACTATTCTTTCCAAGAATGAATAAATCTTTCTTATTACGAAAAAACATAAGGGAACCAGAGTTATGGAAATTCTCTAATTCTACTACAATCCTCAATTTGAAAAGATAAATTATATTCCACTATAGTATCAACAACAAGTATTTTCCATATTTTCCAAAAGTATAAACAAATACTCCTTCTCTAAGGACCTACTCTCTTAGTATCTTATATATATTTAAGACTCGCATTTCATCCAATACACATGCTTGAGAAGTATCATAATTCATCTCCATAACATAACTACCTGAAGTGAAGATCTATATCTCATTGTACCACTCAATTCCTCTAGGTAAGGCAGAAAACATCCAATGTCCAATATTTATGAAGTTCTGCTATGAGCCCACAATTCCCTTGAACTTCATTACAAAAGGATTTACATAAACTTGACTTATATATAATCTTAGCCTTATCATTGGTATCCATCTAAACCCCAATTTTGACCTTCAAAATAAAATACGGGTATAACATGAAAGGGTTGGTCTCAGTTGTTCGTAATAGATGAGATATATTGGAAATCGTCTAACAAAATCATTCATAATATTTTCTTATATAGTATTCAATATGTGCATGTTCAGGTTGATGGTCAATGTTTGACCAACAAAAATTCCAGATCCTACATTTTCCCCATCTACTGAACTAATATATGTATAATGGGAGCGATCTCAAGAGGGAAACATGGTTCGATACAATTATCTTATGATCTAGCTTGAGAAAACTTCTCAAGTCCATGTACTAGTACACAAATATCTCTCACAAAGCATGTAATCTCAATGATTGTTTGAAACAACAAGTGGTTTTTGTTTTTATTCCAATGAATAATTGGAAATCAAAACTTTGTTTTGGAAATATTCTTATTTAATGAGGTCTTTAATAAAATGATATCTCTCACTATCTTATTCAAATTGATATCCCTAACCATTAATAATGAAAGTTCCATCAAATAACTTTATAGTATTCTAGGGTCTATATTTCATTAAATAATGAATCATCTTTGGTTGACGCTCACATTTCAATTATTTAGGTAGGCATTTTTTTTCCAATTGCATCATATGCAATGTATAGATGAGGAAGAATCATTGTTAACTCCCATCATATGGAACTTCCCACTTCATGCCTTTAGGCACTTAATCCTTTTAAGGATTCCTATTATGTCAAAGCAAAAATTGACACCAATAAACCATGTACCTTGATTAGGAAGACCTCATTTGTTCACCTCGTACCTCACCAAGATGGACAATGCACCTGACATTGGCAACCCCACATAAATTAATGGAGGCCTTGATGTGTATTGCATGTTGGAAATAATATTAATCTTAGTATCTAATTATTGTTTGGGTATAATATATATACATGTGTATATATGTGTATCCAAGAACCACATATGTATATGTTATTTTATCTACAGATATATATGTACATATAAGAAGAACAACAACAAATGAAAAAATTCGATGATGATGTCCTACTATCACAATATTTCCAAGCTAATGGAATATTAAGGTCATGTAGTCACCCCTACATAATATGCAAAAACAAAAGATGATAAAACTTAATTCTTGGATTCTTCAATCATGAGAGGCCATCTTGGACAATTCATCATTGTTGATTATTATTTTGTATTCATCCTTCGTCATGTCCACTATGTCAGATATCACATAACCTATACTTTCCTAAACTATTAAATCATATGTAATAGCAATCTTGAGTTACATGTAAGGGAATAAGGTGGAAAGAAATAAATTTGGAATCTAAAGAGGGTATAACATGCAAACAGTACTAAAATGAAAATTGATATGCCAAAAGTAATAAAAGAAAAAAAAATTATAGTTCTCCCATAATGATGCATTACACATAGAGAAAAACTATTTTGAGGTGTCTCTTTTTATTTGCACACACACACACACAGATATATATATATATATATATATATATATATATATATATATATATATATATATATATTATCCTATCATAATATGATCATGGTAATATCCATTAGGACATTATCATATTAATAATTTTCATCATATGAACTATTCTTAATATCATCTTCTAATTGCAAAACCTTGATTCAAAATTGGAAAATTCGATAAAGAGAATTAGATGTAGCTTTGATAGAACTATTGGGTTCTTAGGAGCACAAATGTAGTAGAAACAAAACTTATTTCCTTAGAATCTCTCAAATAGGATCTGATCTCATGCAGTAAAACTAGATTACGGTTATATGCTAATACATTATTTTGGAAAAGTTTCAACAATACAACTTTAACTTTTCTCTATAGATATGAACCTTCTAACTAATGTCGCTTCAAAATGTCTCTGGATCAATAATCACAAATTATTTCTAATTTATCAGGAACGCTAACAGTCATCTTGATATGCTTGCAGAAAATTATTTTTGAAGTTCCCCTTGTCCTATAGTGTGGAACACGTTCTAAGGTCACATAGTTGATCCTTTTGACTCCGGACCTGATCCTAATGTTTCCTCTGGAGGAATGCATGATTCTACAACTAAACACTAGTTTTTTAATGTGACCTTCTATGAAATTGCACTATTTGTACAGCAAGTCATTCCTTGGTAGTGAAGTTCTCCTCAAATGTATTTTAATAATGAAATCACTCATTTGAAACAATTTCCTTATGTGGACTTGTCTCCACAATACATGTGCAAGACCTTGAAGACAAAGGTTTGGAGTCTCTAGTCTCCATCCTCTCTTTCTATCTCTCTTACTTAAGGTTTCTCAATCCTTGAAGGAAATAATGAGAAACTGAGATGCCATGTCTAGAGATCCTCCTCTCATATCATATATATATAGTGGAGTGGTGAGGGTAGGTCTCCTAATATGACTAGGCTGTGGACTCCACCAAGAAAATGAGGGACACCGCCATGCATTAGATCTCATGGAATTCACCATTGTGTGAGTCTTGGTCTGATGACCAAGTCCCTAAATTTTAAGACAAATTTTCAAAGTCTAGATCCATATTTATTTCTAGGTCCTCCAAAATTGCTTTCACATCATTGTATATTTGTAACAATTACAATTGAGTCCAAATAAAAGTTTGTTCATGTTATGTCGATATGTGTGACCCTGTACAAACTATATGCCAATGGATTCACTAATCAATATTAAGATCCATAACAAATGAGTGGCATCTAGATACACATCATTGCTACCAATGTAGTATGGTTAACGAAAACAAGACCAAACCATAAATAGTTAATCTTAACTTGTTGTATAATCCCTTAATCAAAAATATATGTATTGAACTAGAGGAATGTATATGTCATCCACATCAACTTCAACTCAAGTTCCTTGATCTCCAACTAGATTCAAAAGATATATATGATTTTAGTATCACATACTGACGCATGTGAGTAGGTCCATGATTTCACTAGCCTCGCTTATGTAGAGGCATATGACATAGATCTTGTTATATGGTAAGGAAAATTCCTACTACATAATTCACAATCAATATCATGATTCCCACCATGCCCAATCACTACCTTTATGGCAACATTATCTATGATCACTTTGGGCAATGTCAAGCCATGAGGATCATTGTAGTGACATTAGATAGAACACATGAAACACCACTATCCTACTTTTGAACTGATTATGACTACCATATAACAATTCATGAATCACTTTCAAGGTTAGTATGTGCAATACATATACTCTCTAAAAATTGCCTATGTGTCTCATTTGGTATCCAATACCTATGACACATGAGACATGGTCATAAGAAACCACTCATACTAGTCTTGTGTGCCTTAATGTTGACCAATTCGGAATGATACATGACTAGGGACATTTCAGAATATTTTTCTTAGCATCTATTAGGATATTGTGTTTAGGTCACATACTTTCTCTCCATAGCATTGAACCAAACCAAACTAAGGACAATTATTTTATCCATGAATATCACAATATGCATCAAAGCATAGATTTTCATTTATTAATCAAATAAAAAGTAAAAAATACTATCATCCAATGATTGTCTAATAGTTCATATACATCAGCACGTGTATACTACCACTACTTGCACATGTATAACTCAAATAGATATAGTCTCAACATGGAACTACTAAGATTGTCAAATGCCATTTCATGTGATAATTACATCTTAATGATGATTAAAATAAAATTAAGAAAAGGAAATGAATGATTCTGATTAAATTACATTATAATTGTGCCATGTTAGGAATACTAAGAAGAATTACCAAAATTGCATGTCTGTGACTAATTCCAGTAAATCTGAAGTAGAATCACCAAAATTGCATGTCTGTGAGTAATTCTAGTAAATCCCATTAATAGATATCAAATAGTTATGGATACAACTCCAATAAGTACACAATTAGGTAAATCTGTTAGCATATGTTGATGTGTAGTTCAAATATCCTATCGTTGTTGGTTAGATGCAACTTTGCTAGTCATAGTCTTGACATGTAACTGCATAAACTGCCAAAAGACATTTTTTGCAATACAATTTAATAAAACTTTTAAAGACAATCAAAAGATAATCAAGAGATGAAATTAAATTATTATGAGTAGATAATCAAGAGAGTAAAATAAATTAATATGATTTGATCATATTTACATTATGTACCATTAAAAATATGGAATGAGATATAGTCTAATAGTTCATATACATCAGCACTTGTATACTACCACTACTTGCACGTGTATAACTCAAATAGATATAGTCTCAACATGGAACTACTAAGATTGTCAAATGCCATTTTATGTGATAATTACATCTTAATGATGATTAAAATAAAATTAAGAAAAGGAAATGAATGATTCTGATTAAATTACATTATAATTGTGCTATGTTAGGAATACTAAGAAGAATTACCAAAATTGCATGTCTGTGAGTAATTCCAGTAAATCTGAAGTAGAATCACCAAAATTGCATGTCTGTGAGTAATTCTAGTAAATTCCATTAATAGGTATCAAATAGTTATGGATACAACTCCAATAAGTACACAATTAGGCAAATTTGTTAGCATTTGTTGATGTGTAGTTCAAATATCCTATCGTTGTTGGTTAGATACAACTTTGCTAGTCATAGTCTTGACATGTAACTGCATAAACTGCCAAAAGACATTTTTTGCAAGTCAATTTAATAAAACTTTTAAAGACAATCAAAAGATAATCAAGAGATGAAATTAAATTATTATGAGTAGCTAATCAAGAGAGGAAAATAATTTAATATGATTAGGTCATATTTACATTATGTACCATTAAAAATATGGAATGAGATATATAAATATGGCACACATTTGTGTATCCTACAATGTAGTTGTTGTATCCTACCACTATCTGGTTAGAATCATGTAGAACATATATAATCTAGACATGTAATTGTTCATATGGACAACATCATTTTCCATAAGTGAAAGTAGTATATGAGTTTTATTGATGATTAAAAGAAAATCAAGAGAGGAATATAAACGGTTATGATTTAGTCAAGTTCATGTTATGCAATGTTTGGAATGTAATTCGACACATATCAAATTGGAAAACATGTGTGTAATTGATTTTGATAAAGACTATTTAACCAAAAAGCTCAATGGACCCAATACACCAAAGCTCAACCTATAATAATTCTAAATGTCAAGTTACATTTTTGTAAATCTCAAAATAATAAATAGATTTCTAAGTTGATTAAAGATACACCATGGATAGGGAAATAAATGTTTGTAATTGATCCAAGTTAAGCCTGTGAAATGGTAGGAATCTAGAATAACAACAACAAATACTAAGACTATACACATGTGTGCATGTGATTTCTTAAGATAAAACCCATTAAATCAAAGATCAAAATCAACTAAAATATTATTGATCTTGATATCTTATTGTTCAATGTATCTATGTGATTTATTACGATAAAGGCCACTAAAAGTAAGAATTTAAACCACATTAACTCATACCCCTAGAGTGCCCACTAGCACTCAAGTGGACACCACTTAGTCTACAATTGGTAGTATTAGACTAACAATACTAGTAGAGATTTTAAAATTCCTCAAAAACTTAAAAAGGAATCTGATATTCTCAACTTAGGAGAATAGTCTTTTGTAAAATATGTCTAGAGTTTATAATCTTATAGTGGTTGTTAAACTATACAAATATTGTTAATAAATGCAGTCATGTTATAGGTCTAACACAACTCTAAAAACAAAAATCATTGGTTGTTTCACATTTGTCTTTCAATTTAAAGAAATTGTATGACTTAATAATTGGTGATCATGTTCTATTTCTATGTAGTCATTTAATAGTTTGAATACTAACAATGGCATTACATGTGTTCTTAGATGATGAAACTTACAATTTAAAATATAATATAAAGTTTCAATAGAAAGGAGAAAAAGACAACCTTTTATTTTGAATCAAGAATGTAAACACTTTATTAAACATAAAAGATAACTATAAAGTCATATTTATTTGATTGAATATGTCCAAACCATCAATTCCTTGGGTAGATATTTTACAAAAGATATAATATGGAAAATAATATTGTTGATGCAGTGAAATTGATGAAATATTGTAAAATAAAAAGGGATAGCATAACACCATGAATTATATAAAGTACATTATATCACCAGTAGTGAGAAGGAAAAGTTACTGAAAGAGTTTTGTTATCACCATGATATGTGTTATCGTTGGAAGAACTTCATGGGAATATCACATTCCTCCATGCTGATTTGCCTTGTGCTTTCATCCCTTGTGGTTTGGTTACTCCAAATGATTGGCGCATCACTAGTGAAACATTTATTTTTATCATGTTTGTCAATGTTATCCTCTCCATGTAGTTTCCTTTTACCTTTCATGAGACCTTCAAGTGTCATTTCTACATCCTTCATTGCAGGCCTATCTTTACCTTTCATGTTTAAGCAATCTACAGCTAACTTTGCAACAAGATGAACTTCTTGTATGTTTACATCATCAACTAATGTAGAATCAACCACATCTAACAATTGGTCCTCTAATAGTGCTTCCTTGAAGTGGATTATAATGTTTTTTCCATGTTGAGATCTTAAGGTGGAAGTTGGTCTTTGTCCTGTTAACAACTCCACCAAAATCACCCCCAAACTATAGACATCAGTTTTGTTTGTTAATTGGCCAGTGTGCATGTATTCTGGATCCATGTATCCTAGAGTCCCTTGTACGTTTGTAGAAAGATGAGTTTGCTCTAAATCTATTGCTTTTGAAGCTCCAAAATCTGATATTTTTGCTGTCAGCCTCTCATCTAATAATATGTTCGCAGTTTTTATATCTCTGTGTAATATGAATACATTAGCTGCATTGTGTAGATAAGAAAGCCCTGCCGATATATCTGTAGCAATCCTTAAGCGGTCTTCCCAGGATAATGATGCTTCACCATGGCTCGTATGAATATGATCAAATAGGGTACCATTAGATATGAATTCATAAACTATAAGTGGCACTTCAGTTTCTAAGCAACATCCAATCAACTGGACAACATTTCTATGACAAATTGGTGATAAAAGGATGACCTCATTCAAAAACTCTACAATTTCATGTTGATCTAGCAACTTGGGTCTCTTAATAGCTACTACCTTCAACTCAAGTAAACCTTTGTAAGCTGTTCCATGTCCACCTTGGCCAACTATTCTTGTTGAATCAAAATTGTCAGTTGCCTTCTGAATGTCTTTCAAGGGAAAAAATTTAATCTTTCCCATGAGACTTTCATTATCAACATTATTCAATTGATTTTGTTGCCTTAGCAAATTGTAGTTATTACGAAAAAATCTTTCTTTTTCTAGTTTTAGCTTCTTCATATGAATTCTCTTGTAAATAAAAGTGATAATTATGAAGAATAGTAATCCACCAAGTCCACTGCTAACTCCAATGATTAAACCTGATGATTCAACAACAATAAGGGAAAATGTTAATAAAAATAGATAGCAAGTTTCTAGAAATAATGCTTTGTATTTCATAATATATATATATATAACGAAACAATGTGGAAATGTATCTAGTGTTCACTCAAGATATAAGAAAAAAAAGATGAGTTGTGAGTTTTGCTTTTGTCAAAATTGACTTGTTACTCATAATAAATATAATGTAACATGGCACAACAATAAACAAGGAATGCAAAAATTGTTTAAGTTTTAGTTATCTATATTACTAGGCTCAAAAGGTACTATATTACTTTTTATATACATTATACCCACTATTAAGAAGCCCCTTTTCTTAAGCTAGTGGCCCAAAAATCTTGAGATACACCATATTATGTTTATACTACTAAGTATGGTGCTTCCTATTTACCATAGTTCCAAATTTGACTAGAGAATCATTTTTTCGAGTGAGGTTTTGATATGTAAGTTGAAAAGAACCCACATCCTTGCACAACTTGAGGACAATTCATCCAAATAATATGTTTGAAAAATACATAGTAACATAAATAATTTAAATCATGAACTATTTATGGTGCTCTTTCCATTTATATGTAATGAAATTAAGCTTCATGATGTGAGATATTTTATATAAACTTAATTAGTAACATGGATTGTATTTCATACAAAGAACATGTTAATATTTAAAATAATGTGCATCAATAATAATATCTAATACATTTTTATGCTTCTAGTTACTTATACATTTTTAGGATCCCTTTTGTGCACTGATATTTAAAATTTGTATAATATATACATATATGCTTACATAACACTTCATTTTTATAGTTTGAGAAATATCTATAAAAATGAATTATATTTATTATCGCAATATCACACTTTAGACTAAAATATTGTCAAATTTTATTGTATTTGATAAGTGTTTGTTGTGGAATTGAAATTAGTATTAAGCTCCCATTTGTAGCTCATTGGTTAACACTTACATATCAATTGACATTTTTCCCATCATAATTATTTTATAAAATATTTATGACCTAATGGATTTTATTGCAACAGAGTTACTATATCATACATAAAAAAATATATAACATGTTCTTTTCTTTTGAATATTCGAATTTTTAAGACCATATAATGTTTTTTGTCACAAATGCAGCCACACTATTTTAATCTATATATATGTCATAATTTTATAAAATGAAACAAAGGTTACATCTTTTATATTCGTCAAGACATTTGAAAAGATCAAAACATTGTATAAATGTGAAACCACAAAAAATAAATCATTCATGATAATAAATCTCTTGAATACAAAGTTAAATGATAGTCCTAGCATCTTGGGCACATGCTTAATTTCTAGAGAAGTGTTAATCAACTTGGGTCAATGTAATTAATATAGAATGATGAGTATCAAACACTAATTTTAGGCTTACTACCTAAAAACTAATGTGCTATATGAATGACTTTACAATGGGTATCTGGAAACAAAACTAGAAAGCATATCTTCATTGAGAGAAGGGATTTAATAGAAAGAGATAATATTGAAGATCTTAGAGTTCCAATGAGTATTGAGAAAGCATGTTTTCATGTATTATTCCGTACTAAATATAGTGTGCCTCTGCATTGTAAAGACGAAAGATATCAAGAAAAAGTTGTGGTTACTCAATATCATACAAGAAGTAAAGAAAAAAAACAAAGATAAGAATAAAACAATAGAAAAGTAAATTGAGAATTATATTGATGATTATGTGTTTTTGATAGCATAAGAGTACTATTAGTTCATGACAAATTATGATTGAAGTTAATGGTGGTTACTACAATTCATATCAAACTTATCCAAACAAGGATTACTTTACTATAAGTAGGAGATTAGATTTAGTAGGGTGTAACGAAAATTCTATATATTTTGAGAATTGGGATTTCATACATCATCTTTAAGTGTACAATGGTTAACTGGTATCTCTTAATGAAGTTTTTTATGGTCCATATTTTCATCATAGTTTGGTGTAGTTTCTTCTTTAATGATGGAGGTTGACATGTATATGTGAGTAATGGTATGTGCAGGATTTTAAAAGGGTCACGTATTATGGCATAAGGGATATTGTTTTTTTACATTTGATAAGCACGATCTAGATTGATGAAGGTGGTATTCCTAAAATTGAGGATCCTCAACAACATATAAGATACACACGACTATGATACACAAGCAGGAAGGCCTTTTATATTCTAACATTGAGAAGGTCATTTTCTTGTGAAACAAAAGCTATAAATACTTGTTATTCATTTTAAATACAAAAGACATGATAGATCCTTTCCATGAGGAGGACACTAATGAATTCAAAGATCATATTCTAGATTAAATTAGACATTTAAAATGTGATTAAGGTCTCATAACTAAGTGGAAATATATACTTTTTTTCAAAAATATTGATTATGAATCTAGGAGGGTGTGGTTCTACTTGCTAAAAGTGAAGGATCGAGTTTTTTTGTGTTTTAAAGTTTTCATCCCATGTTGGAGTGGATGAGTAGAAAAATATTTTAGTGTCTTTACATACTAATTGAGTAGAGTTCTCAAGGGAATTTTAGAAGCAATGTGTATCAAGGTGGCAAATGACATGAAATGATAGACCTTGGGAAATTACCACTCAACGACATATCTAAGTGAATTGATGTTATGATTGGTAAGGAATTCAAATGATTGTTGAGTATTCTATTCCCAGTAACACATGTGGTTGAATTATTAAGGACTTCCTTCTTTTTTACTAATTGATCCCATAATTTTATTTTGATATCATATACCTAATTAATTATATTCTTACCTAAGAGTGTTCGGTAGAAAGCATACGGCAACCTTGCGAACTAAATGAGGAAAAATACAATTATAGAGAAGCAACAAGTACATTATATGATTATAGATATCAATTGTTTCACTGTATCCTATTGGATAAACAAAACAAACCCTAAAAAGGATACATAAGACACTACATGAGGTCAACAAAGTGACTAATATGACAATAATAGGGCATAGCCAACAAGATAATGTAACTATTTTATGACAATGGCAATATTTTAGAAGCATATTTGAGGCATTAGGAGTTCTAATCAAACATTCTCAAGAAATAAGGCCACTATAATCACTAGGAACAATATACAAAGAAATTGTGAGGTGATTTGATTGAAATCATCATCTATCATGACAAAATCCAACTTTAAAGTATATTTTGCCTACCCTAAGACCCTAAACCCTAAACCTTTTAGGATAAATAGACTCATTGAGAAAAATCATTTCATAATTATAAGATGTAGGGAAAGGTGGAATATTTATAAATGAGTATATGTATGAGTCTGTTATGTCTTATAACAACATTAGGTAACAAGCAGATATACCTGATGAAGAATGATGATCGATTAAGAAAAATAAGTAAAAATCCAAACTAACTGTCAAGGAACTCAGCGGTGTATTTTTATAACAATTTCATCTATAATGAAGATGAATTCTTTATATAATGAACAATGTAGTAGCAAGTGCCAATTTGGATCCCTACAAAGAGGATAGTTTCATATAGTACTAGTGGTGATTTTTTGCATGATAAATTTCTCATTGATATTTATTGAAAGATGATTGGGAAATATAAGATAATATTTTATCCCAAGTTTGATATGTTACATTCAAGCCAATTGGGTTTGTGTTGCTTCTATATGTTTTCAAACTATGTATCTCATATGTGAAAAAATGTTTGACTTGAGGATTAAACATTTCCAATATTTTGATGAAACATTCACCATTACATTCATGTGTATCAAGCATTTTCTTTGAGATAATTATATATTGTTAGGTACACTCGAAGGACCAAAATTCACACACTCGAGTTTATGAAATTACAAATCAAAACATCACAAGATCAAAGATTGAAGAATACATAGAATTTCACTAATTTTTTGTAGATTAATAAAAATGACCTTATGACGTGTAACTAAGCATAAATAATAATTAGGGTTTTTTTTATGATTATGTACTTCTACAAATAAGATCAAATTGCATCACAATATATTTCATCAATTGAGATTCTCATGGTACACATCTCGGTCGGCAAGCTTGTTGTTTGATTATGCATGATCATTGGAGGAGATTCTCATTGTCATATTATCTTAGATAATGAAACTAAAGGACTTGTATTTGGGTGTCATACACTCAGATACCCTCCTAGAACCTCAACAAATGACACTATAGTTGTAAAGTCCAAAATTTCTATTAAAGAGTGATATGAAGTGAATTACATCAATTGGAAGATCTACCAACCTCTCTAAACTGGTTGCAACTTCAAATTGAGTGGTATACTAGCAAGTGGGGTCCCTCAATTATAAACTATATACCTTGGACATCATTCCAAGGTTGCATTTCATGCTTATATGGTATAACTCAGTGAAAACCCCCTAGACCCTCAAAATAATTCTCAAGCTTGATTACATATCATTATTCATTGTGAGTGATCTAAGATTTTCTATAAGAGAGATGAATTATTGGAATCTTTTTTAAGATCTGAAATTATCCTTCCCAACCTCTCTCTCTAAGTGTTTATTTGAAGATTTCTTCCTTGAATAAGGAATTTAAGGATTCAAGGTCGAATATCTTATTTAAGAATGAGTAAGTCCTTAGTGAAGCCTAAAGACTCTTGGTAGGTAGATATGTAAGTCCTTTGTTATGGTTGTTGGATCCCTTGGCCTAAAAGGGAAGCAAGTTTTTCCCTTGATATAAACAAATGGAGGTCTTGTGTGTATCTCTTATAAGTGAATATAATGTTTTTCTCATAGTTAACTCCTAAAGCTTTGCCTCTCTAGGCAGTGGATGTACATCTTTAGTTTTAGAGGTTGTCACCACTATAATTGATTGTGTTCTTTATGCTTCAAGAATCTCTCTCATCCTTTCTATGTTTTTTGAATAGTATATACATTTTATTATACATCTATGTATTAAAAAGTTCTAAATGAGCATTTTTAGATCCATCCACCAACCCCCCCCCCATCTACAACCCATTGATCCAACAATTGGTATCAGAGCAAGGTCTTCACCAACAAACTACTCACTGAGTAAGAGAAGATCGGTGACACCAAACATTGTTCTCTAAATCTATGGGATGGATTCTCCATGTGTCCACCTATTTTAGACTACACTAACTTCATTTATTTGAAGATAAGGATGCAACTCTATATTCAAGGAATGAGATATGACATGTGGAAGGTAGTTGGTCTCTCCTACACCCATCTAGATGAAGAGATGAGCACATGGAGTGAATCAAGCTTAAAGAATGTTCAACTCAATGCTAGAGCAATTTGCATCCTCTACTGTTCTCTCACCCCAATCAAATTCAACTACATCTCTACATGGGAAAAAGATCATGACATATGGGAGAATATTTGCATAGCTATGAAGGAGTGAATAAATTCAAAGAAAGCAAGGTTTACATGCTACCTGAGCTCATTGAAGCCTTCACGATGGACAGGAAACAAAGTGTGGCTGATATGTATACTAGGATCAACACTCTTATGAATGGAATTGTATCTTTGGGTCATGTCACTAATCAGGAAATGTTAAACTGAGATCCTCCATTCTCTACCTTTCCAATCAGAGAAGAAGGTCACAGCCATACAAGAAACCAAGACCCTCTTCTATGTCTTATTTAAGAACTCATAGGAAATCTTCAAGCCAATGAGGTGAGACTCAACTTTCAAGAGGAAGAAGAAAAAGAAGAAGACAAGAAGTCTATAGGAAGAGGAGGCTGAGTTAAAAGACCAAGTTGAATCCCTTGTGTAAAACCAAGTCATGAGACAATGACCACCTTCCTCAAGTCAATATGGGTCCCCAAGTTAACTTGAAGCCCACTACTCCATAGGGAAACATACAAAGGAAATCCTTCATCCTATACTCATAAGTGTTATGAGTGTTGATAAAAGGGCACTACAAGAATGAATATCCAAAAGTAAAGAAGCTTAACCACAAGAGAATCCATACAAAGAAGAAGGTTTACAATGAGGAAGGGAGATACAAGAAAAGGGACAAGAAAGATATAAAAGGTAAAGAAACAACCCATGGAACTTGCGCTGCGTCATCCTAAAGTTATTAAAGCTCAAATGAAGGTGAGTGCCATATGCACCTCATGGAAAGAGAAAGTGAGGAAGTGGTTGGGGTAAGTGAGGTATATCTCAATGAACTTTCCCAAGATGGTATTATTGAAATAAGGCATGCTTCCTATTCTCCTTACTCTAAATGCAAGTCTAGAAACAAAATATTACAAACCTATTGATGATTTGTACGCTAGAATAAATGCTCATAAAAAAATAAAAATAATTGAAAGGAAGCATAGATTCATTACAAGATAAATTTAAATATTGTGAGCATAAATACAATGGTGTAGAAATTGAGTGTTTATCTTGGGCCAGATAATGTTCTTAGAGTTGAAAACTAAACTTATCTAGATGATCTTGCTTCTCTTAGATAAAAATGCTAGATTGCTTGTCAAAGTTAATGATCTCGAATCGAGACCTATCTTTCCTACTAAATAAGTTGCTAGTATAACACTTGAGAAGGATTATAACCTAACTAAAGCCATCTATCTAGAGGTTGGTCTTGTACATACTCAATATGATCCTACTAGTCCTATGTCTACCATTATTTCTCTAGGTGATGACAATCACATTTTTAGAGATTCCTTGCATTGATTTATCAAAGGGATGCATTCCCTAATTGAATTCCTAGAGTACTATACTCGACGAGTGGGTAGAAGTGTTTTGGGAGTTGAGGGTATCTAAAAAATAAAGAGAAAGATTAAGATAAAAAAAATGGTTAGGGACCTCCAATATACCCTAGAGAATCTTCAAACTCTAAGTCCAATACGGTGTGTGGGTGCAAAGTGATGATCTTTATTCTATTGTTATCTTTATAAGAATAATCAAACCAACCCAAACATGAAATGGGTCCCCTATCTAACCCTAGATCCCTAACTTTTAATTTTGGAACCAACCTTTCCTTTTGTTATAGGATAATGAAACATGAATTTTTGATAGTAGATACTCCAAGCACATGATCAGAGAAAATAGCCATTCCAACACTTTTACGAGGAAAGGTGAATAGGCAACGTTTAGGGAAAACAAGAAAAGTAAAGTGGTATATGAGGGTGATGTAGGTGGTTCACTATGATAAAAGAATGTACTTACTTTGAATGGCCTACATTTTAATTTTATTAGTGTAATCCAACTTTGTGATATGAGTAATGGAAACGTTGTACGTAAGGGAACCTAACAAGTCTTCCTTCAAATCCAAAGGAATCCTTATCACAAAAAGATATCTTGAACTTATTCACATTGATATATTTGGACCTATGAGGACTCATAGTAAGTATTGTTTGCTGATTGTCTATGATCTTTCTCATTTTACTTGGGCCGTTTTTTGTTGAAAAGAGTGGCACTCTTGATGATTTCATAACTTTTTACAAAAAGATTAAAAAAAGAACTTATGGTCAAGTTGTCTTTATCCATAGTGATCATGTGAGAGAGTTTGAAAATAATTTGTTTAAAACATTTTGTAAACAATCTGATAACATGTACAACTTTTCTTTCCCTCAAACACCTCAATAAAAGGGAATTGTATAGAGGAAAATTGGTCCTTGCAAGATATGTGTAGGATAATGATTTTGGAGTATGACACTTGTAATATTCAGCCCCACTTATCAAGGATCTAGTAGAGTTTTAGGAATGATAACTGACCCCATAGTTCACAACTAGCCCTAATTGCTCACTTTCCTCTCACTCATAGGAAAACTAGGATAAAATTTCCCAATGGTCACATATTCTAGTACAAATTTGGGTTAAGAACACTTAACCATAAAGTTCTTTAGTGATGGGCATCCTAAAAAGGAGGTGCACCTTGGTGATATGGGTAGTCTCAATCATTCCCTTTAAGATCATTTTATCTGAGGCATCAAAGCTTAGGACGTTACAATCTTCTCCATGTTGACTCTTGACATCCTCATCAAGGATCAATTGTATGGCCTCATAATATTTCTCCATTTTAATGCAAATCCAGAATTGCCCATGGACACCCATCTCCTGATCATGGAATACCAGTGCAAGGTGGGCTACATCACCATGGACAATCCTTTTCAAGATGCTCAACTAGTACATCTCAAGACTGGCATGCCATATGCCCTACTTGAGGGGTTATGTCTATAATACCATTTGTAATGCTCGGGCCACTGCCCAAGGCTCTAGTTGAGTTTTAGGAATGATGATTGACCCTACATGTCACCACTAGACATAATTGTGCACTTTGTCCTCATTCATATACAAGATAGGATAAAATTCCCGACTGGTCAACTGTGCTAGTACTACTCTAGGTTGAGCATGCTTAATCACTGAGTTGTTTGGTGATGGGCTCCCTAAAAAGGAGGTGCACCTTGGTGATATGGGTAGTCCCAATCATTCCTTTTAAATTCATTTAATCTAAGACATCAAATCCTAACATGTAACAACACTCCCAAGAAGTTTTAGGATGAAGTTGCTAGCACTGCTTGTTTTGTACACAACTGTATTTTCACACATCCTTTACTAAGAAAACCATGTATGATTTATGGCATGTAAAAAGCCTTCTATCGGCTTATTTCATATTTTTGGTTGTCAATGCTTTATTTTGAACACCAAGTGTTGGTATGTATATGCAAAGAGCCAATCATATGGAATATCTTGTAAATGATTTGATTAATAATGAAGGCAATCTTCATCTATATGTTTTTTTAATTATGAGATAATGATATAATAGGATAGATGTCTAAAGAATGACATTACTCGAAGATGTATGTCTTTAGGTTTTGGACCTAAATAATGAGATCCTATGCATGATAAGACTATATATACTCTTTCTATGTCCCTACTCAGAATTTATTATGGAATCTAATAGAAAGCAATAATACATAAGAGTAGAGTGTGTGTTGATTGATGATAGAATCTCATTATTCATGCCATGTGATATCAAACCAAACACATAGGTAACTGTTAGAGAATAGTTTACTAGACAAACCCACCTTGAGAGTGATACATGGAAACCATTAAATGGCAGTCAGACTCAACTCTCATAGTGATAGTGGTGAATGCAATTCTTTTTCCTAAAGTTACTACACTCATCACATGTTTTTTGATAAACTTTGACATCATCCAACGTGACCTTGAATAAGGAATACCATAAAGGTGATGCTCAGATACATTATAACACATGTGTATTGACTATAAGTAATGTAGATGGGATTTGTCCCTTTTAGTGGAGTTGATACCATGGTCACTTGATAAGTGAGACTGAGAATCTTATGTTCGTACTCATGTAAATAAATATATGATATGTTAGCTCACATGCATCTTAGATAGTTGTCTCTAGGTTAAGGAACATGAATTGAATGTTGACAGGTTGATGTTTCCATGCCTCAATTTCAATATGAATATCAGAGACAAAGGAACTATACAAATATTATAACACTAATCATGGATTTTAGGTTGAAGTAATTCTCCAACACTACAATTACTTGGGTAATAATGATGTGCTTCTAGATATCTCTCATTACTTGTGATGTCATAAATTAGTTATGAACATTCACTATGAATGTAACTTGGGACCTATAGGATCACACGCATAAGATACACCTGAAATAGGAGTTTACTCATGAATTAAATTTAACTTGATTATTAAAGTATTTAGGTATTCGATTTAAACAACATTGACTAAAAAATTAGCTGACTGAGAATTTGAATCGGCTGACTCAACTTTTGAGTCAATCGATTATAGTGTCAAGTCAATTTAAACAATGTCAGATGGCTAAATTGGAAAATGGATCGATCAGTTCAACATGTGAATCGTCTGGGTTAATGATCAATAAGATTGGATCAAGGACTGATGCTGATGTCATGTTCTGCATAATTGCTAATATTTTTGCAAAAGAAAATATTTAAATTCCATTAACTTGGGTGTGAGTCAACCGACTAAAAAGTTGAGTGGACCGACTCATGACCCGCAGTAACCAAAAATTCATGAAAATCCATCTATTTGACACCTTGTTGATTTGGAAACCCTAACACTGACTCTCCTACAACTAGGCAGGTAGTCAAGGCTTTTAACATAGAAAAATTATGTTGTCCTCTCACCTTGGTGGTAACTTGAGAGCCCAAAGCAAGTCTTACCCGTAAAGGGGAGAGACAAAAGGGAGAACAAGTCAACACTAGCACGTTGACATCGAAGAGTAAACTCCTTCCCTTTAGTTCTAAACGAATGAAAAGAGTTATCAATGGTCCACCTAGACTACTTATATGAATGTAGATTGTTGCCACTATGCTAGAAAAACATTTGTTAACCGCCATTTGTGGTGCTACACTAGGAGGCCACCGCTAACAGCAGACCAAGTTTCACTTGAGAGATAAGTACGTCATTGCAAGGATTGTCTCTAAACTTTATCTAGGATCATGTATATACCTTGTAAACCTACTTGTCGAATCCATAGTTGTTGATGTGATCCACTGGTCAAGGGGAATATGGAAAGATTTTTTTTCATTTCTACTACCATCTTCGTTAGCATTTTTTCCTACACAAAGATTATCCTAACATATGTGATGCAAATCTTACAAGGCTTTCTTATTTGGATATATCACTACTAATAGATCATATTTCATATTTAAAAATTAGAGGATATCAATGCTAAATTTTGTTGAGACTAGCTCCCTTATTAAAAATTATGTTGTTTATGATGATGTGCTATACGAAGTGATTCCTATATTGAAAGACATATACATCAAAAAAAATTGAGGAATAATTATCACAATAATATGAAAAGAAGGAACCCACTTTCCACTTTTAAAAAGATCATTCAAGGGAGATAATCATTACAATCCTTTTGAAAGGGTGAAGATGTAGGATTCTTACAATTAAGAACAAACAAACAAAAACCTTCATATTACAACTGAGCCAGACGATGTCATTGAAGATCTTGAGGGTGATGAGTGGATCCTACCCATGCAAGAAGAATTTGAGTAGTTTGAAAAGAACAAGGTGTAGACTTTACTGATAAGACCAAAGGGTAGAAAGATCACTAGCACCAAGTGATCTACCAGAATAAACTAGAAGAAAGTGGTGAAGTGGTAAGAAACAAGACAATCTTAGTAGCACAAGGATACAATCAACATGAAGGTGTTGACTTTAATTAAACTTACACTCTAGTAATAAATCAAAGCAAGAGACATGAACTTCATCAACCAAAACAAGTGCATAAGTGAACTGTTGAAGCAATTTGGGAGGGAGAATACAAAGCCCATTGATACTCCTATGTCTCACACCACCAAGCTAGACAAAAATGAATAAGGTGAAAATTTAGATGAAAGTCACTAAGTGGTATATTTGGTATACTATTATACTTAACTACCCTAGACCGAATATTATGTTTATTGCTAGCTTGTGTGCTAGATTTCAATCCAACTCTAGGAAATATCATCTTGTAGTGGTAAGAGTATTTTGAGGTATCTAGACTAGATCCCAAATATTGAATTGTGGTATCCCAATTCAAGGTACCTTACTCTTATTAACTATGGCGATGTACATTATTATGGGTGCTTAGTTGGTAGAAAATGCACAAGTGGAAGTTTACTCCTCTTAGGACCTTGTTAAGTTTCTTAGTTCTATGAGAAACTAAACACAACAGATCTATCAATGATTATGGGTGAATATAGTTTTTAATAGTTATTGTGCCCAAGTTCTCTTAGATGAAGAATGTGCTATAAGACTTTAATGTTTTCTCTAATGATTTTCCTACCTATTGTGACAACACTTACAATGGATATGTGTTACAATCCTATAATGCGTAGTAGAGATATAGATATGTAGTCTTGACACAATTTCATCTATGCTCACATTGCTAAGAAGAAAGTTTATATTACTCAGGTGGACAAAAAAAATTAACATGTGGATATCTTCAATAAGCATCTAGCTACTGATCAATTCAATTTTGTTGGATCTAAACTTCTTATCACTGCTATTGAGAATCCTAGCAGTCTACTAGTTAGAGTGATCTTATATGCATCTATCATATTTTTATCTTAGTCTTCATCTACTTGTGCTAGATAAAAATTGCCATGTTTAAATGACTTGATTTCATGTGTTTTTTAGGAAATTGGATAAGACTGTGTTTTCAATATTTTAACTCATTAACATGGTCTGTGATGATTCAAATATGTACATATATCACTTAAATACTTGTTAGACTCCCAAAATAAATTTTAAATGATGTTTTTTTACTACGTTTAGATTAATGTTCACCTATTTGATAGGACAATTCATCAAGCAAGATTGTCATGGTACACATCTCGGCCAACAAAGTGTTTGGTCTTGTTTAAATCGGGTCATTTGTCAAGTTCTTAGAAGTCTTCTTGACCAATGATGTTGTACTTCATTTACTGATTAGGGCACCTCGACCAATAATAAACCCTTCCAACTAGTTCATCTCAACCAACTACCCTCATTAGGTGACACACTTCACCTTGGTCACTCCAAACCCTATTCTATAATCCATCTCCTCTAGAAGTATTACTCATCTTCTTTGACCTATATCACTATTTTTCTCCTTGTTTTATGTTTCTATAATCATCATGACTTATCTTTCAATTCATGAAACATGAACCCCCCCCAATACAAGGGATGAGAAGTTGGGGAACCCCCCTCCATTTAAAAGCAAAACCATTAGCTTCAATGGCATCAATTCGTATACCTTCAAGTCAAAAATAGGTATAGATGTCTTCTTTTCATAAAGCCTTTCTCTTTTTACCTTACATTGAAATTGTCATCTAACAATACACCATTCCTTCCTTGTTCCACGTTCACCACCTCAAGTCATTGATTGTCTATCATTGTGATTTTTCTAATTATGATTTTAGTAAGAAAGAAGTTGATAACTTTTATGCTAATCTATCTTTGGACTACTCCATCGCACTTCGTCCATAAATCAACCCATTATTTTAAAGTCCATGATCATGAGAATTCACTTTCAATTTTAAGAGTAAAACCTCCATAAATACCTTTGTGAGTCTAATTTTGAAGTTATTAAAACTTTTATTAAAAACTTTGGGTATGATAATCCCATTTATTTTTTGTATCCTTAAAAATTTTATGAAATTTATGATCCTCATTTCTTTATTCATGACATTCACATGGGCATAAGTAAGCTTGAGTTTGACTATACCAAGAGATCAACCCTATCCTCTTTTCTCTCTCACCTCATGCTAGACACTTATCTTTCATGGTCGATTCCAATATCCATTGAAAGAAGAAATAGAGTGATATTGGTGAGAATGCCACCTTGATCATGTATTTCCATATGAATGGAATTAGGATCAAGTACTTATATCCTACAGAACGATTTGTTTTGATTCTAAGAAGGATACTTGTGAAACCCATCAACACTCCCCAAACATGATTTGTGAACTCTTCAAAAAGCTCACTAGAAATGGTTTATTTCTTGAGTTAAAGTATTCCCCAGATAGGTGAGGCACTCCCATCAACATTACCTCTAGTAAGAAACATCTCATAAACAACAAGCTCAATCCTACCATTTCCTCTTCCAGATCTTAGACTTGTAGATCTACCACACAAACAACCATACCCATCAAGCTTATTCCTTCACCTTGATAGCCTATACCTTCACCTCATTCTTCATTTTATGTATCCAATAAGAAACTCATGGGGTGCATGATATATGAGAATGACTACCATAGGCAAGTTCAATATTAGTTAAAGGACGACTTAATGTATATAATGTCTTACATGTACTTGACTTGTCCACATCCCTAACTTGCATACTAGCCTTATTTCCACTTTAAATGATCAGTTCTTCCTAGCTACCGATTACCAATACTCCCCTAACCATGATGATACTACCATTTCTATTCCACCACTGTCATATCCACATACAAGTCCACCTCATTCTCCTCATGTTGATATGTCTCTAGCCATGATTACCTCAGTCAGTCTACTTGTTGAGCTTGTGCACTACCATTGGGGAACTAAGTAAACTTTTTGCAAGATTGTTGCCTTGGTGCACAAGGCTACATGACAAACAAACATATTCATGCGCAGTGACCGTGTCATGAAATACACTCTAAGGAGGTTTAGATGGTCATCAATAAGGTCCTTGGAGAGACTGATGTTTATGTAGATGGTGGAGATGTTGATAATGTTGTATATAGTTATGTGGATGTGGAAGGAGTTCTTTATAGTTCATCTTGCCACACTTCAACTACGAGACATGAGAAAGATGATCATGAATATGATCCTTCTATAGAAGACTGGTCTTAGTTCAGAACTCCTATACCTTTATTTTGTGAAATTATCATGTGTTAGATAAGGACTACTATTCTGAGATCTTACTTTATCATTTTCTTTCTCATGTTGTATTTCACTTTAGTTGTATGTTGCATGTCATTAGACTATTTCTAAAATTTATCCTTCAGCTTACCGCGTTGATGTACTCAAACAAGCTTATACAAGGCATGTATTCTTAGTTAGAGTTACAAAGTGATTACAATGTGTTGCTTGTAGAAATTTGCATATTTTAATATATAGCATGCTTCTCTTTCTCTTTATGTTGTTGGTTGATAAGACCTTTCCTATTCTCTTCTACCCTCTTCACTTTTTGAAATGACAACAGAGGAGAAAGAATTACAAAATCTTGAAATAGTAATATATTTCACATTCTTGTATGAAATGCTACAAATACCATGATCTGCATAGTATGGATTATTATTTGTGGAGACTAACAAAAAATATAGGGTAATAATAGATTGAGGGGAAGCATTCCATATGATACATGTGTAACCCTCCTCCTAAATGTTAAGTGTAAAGAATTTAAATTTCATACTTTTAGGAATGGTTTGTTATCTTCAAAAAAAGGGAGAATATTGAGTTGAGTGTTAAACATTAGCTATATTTTGATGAAGATCTAACCATAACACTCATCTTTAAATAACATTTTTTTTGAGACAATTACATATCATTAGGTATATTCAAAACATTAAGATTCACAATCCCGAGTTTTTGAAATAACAAGTCGAAATATAGAAATCTAAGATTGAAGATTATACAAAAAAATTCTTTTATTTATGTGAATCATTTATAATGACTATATGACTTGTAACAAAGTATAAATGATAATTAGAATATTTTTTGATGATTTATGCACTTTTACACAAATGATAAAATTACATCACAATAGATTTCATTGGTCAAGATTGTCTTGATATACATCTTGACTTAAGAGCTTGTTACTTATCATACATGATGATAGGGTAAGATGGTAACTATCATGCTATCTCAGTCAGTTACACTTAAAGACTTGTCTTTTAGAGTTATCCATCGACATACCTTCCTTGTATCTCGTCTGATGATATTGAAGTTTAAAGTGCAAACTAGCCATTAGAGAGTGATATAAAGTGAATTATATATATTGAAATATCTACAATCACTACTGCAGAAATAGCATTCAGTGTCACTTTTCTGGGCGTCGGTTATGAAGGAAAACCGACGCCTTATATGTTAGGCGTCGGTTGTTTAAGCAAACTGACGTCTATATTCGAAGATCAGCCAGACACGGGTACCGCTTTCTATTCAGCGTCGGTTGTTTATAACAAACCGACACTGAAAGTCGTCCGCGAAATCCAAATTTTGATCAAAAAAAATAGTGTCATTTTCAGCGTCGGTTATGTAGGTATAAACCGACGCCTATGTGCGATGAAAATTTGCGCGAAAAGTGTCACTTTCAGCGTCGGTTATCCTTTTATAACCGACGCTGAAGGTGGTTCCCGCCAAACAATTTCATGAAAATATCGTCCAATTGGACGTCGGTTGTTTAAAACAACCGACACTAAAGATGTTTAGGCGTCGGTTGTTTTAAACAACCGACGCTATTTGAGAACTTATAACCCGCAATCGCCCGAATCTTCCCCTTTCTTCTGTTTCATTACGAGCAATTACCTTCTCTGCTGCCGGCGATTTCTCTCCGGTGATTTCTTCTCCAGCGCCATTTTTCCGGCTATTTCTTCTCCGGCGCCCCCTTCTCCGCCACCACTCCTCCTTCTCTGCGCCCCCTTCTCCGCCGCCCCTGCTGCCCGCCCCTGCTGCTCCAAGCGCCTGAGAACCGGCGCCGCTGCCACGCCTGAGATTAAGCGCCGCCTGGTGCTTTTCCACCGTCGTCGCGCCGCCGCAACCACCGCCAGAGCCACCGGAGCTGCTAGCTGCTCCTCCACCGCCGTCGCTGCTAGCTACTTCTCCAGCCAGAGCCACCGGAGCCTCTGCCTTCTTCCCTCTGACAAGGTTGGTCTTCCCGCTGCTAGCTGCTCTGCTTTTTTATGCATCGATCAAATTGTTGTGATAAAAATGCATGTAATGTATTTGATTAGAGTTAATCTAATCTGGATGTTCATAATAATGGTATGTTAAATATGATGATTAGGGATAAATATAATGTCTAGTACACAAATATTAGATGATATTCAAGAAAACCTTAGTTTGATGAGCATGTTGTTAATCATGTTAATTATGATTCTTCTATATATTCTGATGTCATTATATAATTATGTGATCCCAACATATTAAATTGAATTAGAATGATTTCATGAATTATAGGGTTTTAAAGTTGATAAACATGTACATGCAGAAATAGGGTTATTAAACCAATGGTTATAACATAGTATGATCTTAATCTGATCTGGATGTTCATAATAATGTAGTATGTTAAATATGATGATTAGGGATACATATAATGTCTAGTAAAGATTCCTAGACCTTTTGTTTGAAACTATTGATTTCTTGATTTATTATTTAATAATGCTCTGTTGATTAGGATTAACCATGTTGCCTGTACTTTATAGACATTTATTATATATAAGAATGACAACACATATATTTGTTGGCCTAGAAACCCATCCAAGATTGACTCATTAGGATTAAATCTTGGATAGTCCCCGGTTTGGGACTGTTCTTGAACACCTAATCTCACTTAGGATGTAAGTGTATAATGTGTATTGGGTTTTCGAGAAAATTTCGGTAGCATTTCCCCATTTGTTCTCTAAGTACATATGTACTTAGAGAACAGCGGGGAAATGCTGCCGAAATTTTCTTGAAAACCAAATACACATTATACACTTACTAGTGAGATTAGGTGTTCAAGGATGGGATAGGTGGTACACATTTATTATATATAAGAATGACATCAAATGTGTTTTTTGGCCTAGAAACCCGTCCAAGATTGACTCATTAGGAGTAAATCTTGGATAGTCCCTGGTTTGGGACTGTTCTTGAACACCTAATCTCACTTAGGATGTAAGTGTATAATGTGCATTGGGTTTTCGAGAAAATTTCGGTAGCATTTCCCCGTTTGTTCTCTAAGTACATATGTACTTAGAGAACAGCGGGGAAATGCTGCCGAAATTTTCTTGAAAACCAAATACACATTATACACTTACTAGTGAGATTAGGTGTTCAAGGATGGGATAGGTGGTACACATTTATTATATATAAGAATGACATAAAATGTGTTTGTTGGCCTAGAAACCCGTCCAAGATTGACTCATTAGGAGTAAATCTTGGATAGTCCCCGGTTTGGGACTGTTCTTGAACACCTAATCTCACTTAGGATGTAAGTGTATAATGTGTATTGGGTTTTTGAGAAAATTTTGGTAGCATTTCCCCGTTTGTTCTCTAAGTACATAGGTACTTAGAGAACAGCGGGGAAATACTGCCGAACTTTCTTGAAAACCCAATACACATTATACACTTACTAGTGAGATTAGGTGTTCAAGGATGGGATAGGTGGTACACATTTATTATATATAAGAATGACATCACATTATACGCTTAGGTTGTAAGTGTATACCCTAATCTTTTCCTAATATATACTTGTTTCCTAATATATACTTGTTTTCTCTGATCATTAAATGGATAGATCATGGATGTCCATTCGTAATCGTTGCACCCCAGAGTTTATATCTGGTCCATTCGTAAAAGTGTGATGCAACGCGCTGGAAAGATGCTTAGGAATTATAGGACAAATCTGAACAGAGAATACATAAAAGAGGGTGATAAGAAGAAGAAGTCAGCCCTTGAACAATGGAACTTCTTGGACAAAGAAAATTGGGACAATTTTGTTGCTTCAAGAAAATCTGAAGAATTCAAGGTATTAGGCGTCACTCCCAATTTAATTAATATACATTGTATTCACCTATTCAAGATTAACATTTAGTGCTACTAACCAAATCATTAATGTGCATACTAACTAGGCCCTCAGTGACGCACAAAAAGCAAGGCGTGCACTGAATGTGCATGACCACACTATGGGTCCAAAAGGCTATGCAAGTGTTCACCAAAGACTACAGGCGGAGTCTGCGGCTACTCAGCAGTCTGCTGCTACTCAAGAGTCTGCTCCTACTCAGGAGTCTGCCACACCCATGCCTCACCATGATATCTGGATAGCTGGCAGGCAAAACAAGAAGGGTGAAATAAAGAAGCATGTAACTGCTGAGGCGGCTGCAAAAATGGTAAAATACAACTCTTAGAGAAATCGTTTGAATATTGATTATTTGTGGTGTTAACTTACCAATTTCTGTTTATGGTGATTAGCGGGAGCTGCACGAGCAGAGGAAACAAGGCACGTTCATCCCTCAGGGCACAAGGGATGAATTGACAGTTGCTCTGGGTAACCCAGAGCATCTTGGACGTGTTAGAGGTGCCGGCGCTGGTGTTGGAATCAAAGCATTCTTTGGGCCATCCCAGCGCAAACCCAGAGCGGGACTTTCTCAAGAAGAGGTAACCTATTCTTTTTTTAGAATGTTACTACAAAAGGAAATTCATTAATAAGAAGCTAATGTTTCTTTTATCCATGTATAGGAGAATAAGAGAGTTGAGGATTTAGTTGCTAAGAAGGTCAACGATGTAGTTGCTGAGAAGGTCAAGGAAGAATTGCTGCGGTGGCAGGCATCTCAGGCTTCCAATCAGCCTATGGCGACCCACTCTTCTCCTGATGCACAGACTGTGAGTAATCCTGGTGACCCATCGCCTAGCACGTCTGTTGTAAGTATTGTTTATGACATTGTAGCTAGTCTTTTCAAGATGATATGTTTTCAAGATTATATGTATATATGTATAACATTCTTTACGTAAATGTGTAGGCATTGAAGCCATGCCGCTTAAGAATGCAAGACTATGTTGTTGTAGAGGCGCAGGCTTACCAGTCCCTTCCTGGGGCAACGTTTCATGGGACTCCAATGCCGCAGGGCTACATTCGTGTGAGCCCGCTACATGTATTACCCGATTGGAGGTAAGTTGTGTTGCCATATGCCCACCCAGATATTGATAGACTTGGTGAGGTTGAAGGTGGGGTCATATTGCGGCCCAAAGCAGATGTCGTCTACACGACTGAAATTGTAAGATAAATTTACATTGATTTAGACTGTTAATGTGTATATATGATGTCAACTGATCTGAAATTATATATACAGGTTAAAAAAAAGACACCAGGAGCACCTAGGCCTCCACCTCTACTTCCCGCATTACCAACTTGGGTTCCAACTGACCTAACATACCCGTTAGGTCCTGCTTGTAGGGGAATGGCATGTTGGCTACGGGCACATAATATACATTGCCCTATAATAGTTTCTTTAGATGCAGATTATGCTGGTCAATCATACGATAGCTCTTTATTTATACAAGATATTATTGAGCTGTTTATGTATGATTGGCTGAATACATCAATGATAGAGACATGGATAAGGTGAGATCTTGTTTATACATCCATATACCTTGTGTAAGATCCGGTGATCTGGTTTCTTATATATTAATGTATACGCCTATATGTTTTGCAGCTACTTAGTCGAAGATCATTGCAAACAATTTGCATATGATCATGTGGAATTTTTGATTCCATCATTGATTAGTTTGGTAGCTAAAGACCCTGATAATGTTCAACAATACTGTATAGATGCTTTTACAATTTTTGGTCAGCAAAAGAAGACGATAATAATAGCTCCATTAAATGTCAAGTAAGTTTACTTTATTTATAATTTGGACTTAAGAAAATTCCATTTTTATTTTGCATTTTGAGTTATTAATTGTTAACTTCTTACCTCTAGCGGTAGACATTTGGAGTTACTAGTTATTGTCCCCGAGACATTCACTGTTTATTATCTAGATCCTGCGGGGAGTACATTGAACACTAAAATTGGACACGTAATGAGAATGCCATTATTCTGGTGAGAAATATTTCATTTTTATATCCGTTAACATCTTTTATTACATTACTATTTACTTATGCAATTTATTGTGTTATATTAACATGTAGGGGTTTAGATGCATTCAAAAAGGCTGGAGGAACGGTCCCAAGGAAAAAGAACCAGCCAATAAATTGGCAGAACGTACAAGTAAGTTCCCGACTCGAATATATATATTATTGATGTGAATTGTGCTTAGTTGTATTATTTTGTATATTTCAATTTATAGTGTGCTACACAAGACAATGGCTGGGCATGCGCATACTATGTGATGCGATTTATGCAGATGATTATCAAATATGCCGCATTGGACATCGATACCATACATGAGGTATTATATATAGTCTCATTAGTTAGTATGAAATATATCAATCTTATCTTATTTTTATATTATTACTTATATATATACATCATTCTCTTTGCAGGTGTTTAAAACTAACCACACTATAGGTAAACGCTTAAAAAATATACATGCTCCATATACGATGGAAGCATTAAATGAAGTAAGAGAAGAATGGGCAAAAGCCATACAAGCAGTGGCAACTGTAAGATATAATTGGGATGTTGATAGCGATAATGAATGATACTTTGTAAATGAATATTTCTGAATGTTAATACATGTATTTGAATGTTTCTATATGTGTGAATGTGAGAATTGAATTGATGTCTGAATGTATGTACTTGTGTGAAATTTTCCTTGTGACTTTTGCAGGTTTGCGGCCTGTTTGTAGGCTGATATCAATAGATGTCGTAAACCTGCAGTTCAGAAAACTGAACTGCAGGTTCTCATCCTGCTGACCAGCCACAGCAGGCCTGCAAACTGTTATGGAAAAAAAAAATAGATATAGGTGTCGGTTATTTACAGAAAACCGTCAGTAAAGACCTACAACGTCGGTTATTTGATAAAACCGACGCCTAATAGTTCAAACAACCCGACCGTGCAGGATAGCACGGCCGTGGTGGAAAAGGCGTCGGTTATTCATATAAAACTGACGCCTATAGTACTAAACACGGCCGTGCAGGGAAGCACGGCCGTGTCGTCTTGATGTATAGGCGTCGGTGTTTTAGTAGATAACTGACGCAGAATGTGTCCTAGATGACGCCGTTTTCTGTGGCGCGAACCCTTTTGGCGTCGGTTATCTACTAAAAGACTGACGCCTATATGTTAAATAGGCGTCGGTTAAAAAACCGACGCCGAAGTGTTCGACCTTTAGCGGCGCCCACATAGGCGTCGCTCAGAAACCGACGCCAAAGGGGGTTAAACAACCGACGCCAAAGGTTGTTTCTGTAGTAGTGAATCCTCTTTAAAATGTGAAAAATATAACTTGAATGGGATATTGTCTAGTGGGCACAATAAATATAGACCTTGGGACATTATTCCAAGATTGTGTTTCACATTTATATGCTATAGTTGAGTGTGAAGCCCCTAGAGCCTCCTAATAACTCTAAATCTTGAATACAACACATTTGTGATTGTGAGTGATCTAGGATTTCCACAAGAGAGCAACGTCATTGTAATCTTATTAATCTCTCAGATTCTCCTTCCCAATCTCTCTCTCTCATGAAGTGGTCGTTTAAAGATTGCTTCCTTGTATAAGGGAGTAAAGGATTGAAAGTCGAAGACCCTTTTCAAGAGTGGGTAAGTCTTTGATGAAGAGTGAAGACTCCTGGTAGGTGGATTGGTGAGTCCTTTGTCAAAATCGTTGACTCCCTTGGCCTAAAAGTCATGCTAGCTTAGCCCTTTATCTAAAAAGATGGTCTTGTATGTATCTTTTATAAGTGAATATAATGTCATGCTCATAGATAAAAATCCTAGAGGTAGATCTCTCTAGATAGTGGATGCACATATGTAAGTTAGATGTTAGAAAAACAACCACTGGTTGTGTTATTTGTGATGTCCCATTCTCTCTTATCCTTGATATTATTTTTTAGTTGCACTCATATTTTAATATCCTTGAAGGTCAAACTAGTTTTGTTCAAGCACTTTTAGATATATTCAATTGCACCCTATAGAGTCCATTCATCCAACAAAATAAGAGGCAAAATATTAACAAGCCAAAACTAATTCAAATTAGTAAATTTGAATGATATAAAGAAGGAAGAAGAATACAAAATAAAACAAAGAATGGATAGGAAGGGAAAGACTGGGTTGCTTCTAAGGCCCTAGGGTAGCGCTTCAAGTACTCTTTGCTAGAAGTTATTTTCTAGGGAATCCTATTATAGTTGTTTGCTAAGGATATCTATGCATTTGAATATATATATATATATATATATATATATATCTGTGTGTGTGTGTGTGTATTTCTTATTGTACTTTTTTTAAAAATTTTGGTTCAAAATATTGAGACAAAATCATGCATTATGGTTCCATTATTGTGTATTTTTCAGTTAATTGACCTATTTTCTCAAACTTTATAATGATTTTCATTGTGAAATTCAAATTTTTTGTGTGTTTGTTAGTTTCTTGGATTTGTTGACTCATCATCGTTTGTGGTTTTATCCATCTCACATAGAGCGGTGTTAATTCATCACATATATCCTGATGCACCCATACATTGTGAAACACCTTTTGCATTCATTGCAACCCATATTAAACTTTGAGAGAGTGAAACCTCAATTATTCACCCTAATAGGGGGCCCTAACACTTTTGAGATACTCATTATAATTCTAGTTTGGTGTCATCTTATTAAGATGCAAGTGTGGCATTGGACCAAAAATTGGGCTAGAAGAAGATCAATTGAAGAATTTTCTCACTATAGTGTACACAAAGTAGAAATTGGCGGCTCATTTAGGGTAACTGGTGATCTAGCATTGCACTGAATATATAAATATATATATATGATGTGTGTATATATATATATATTAAAATTAGGTTTCCTTAAGACAAGAAACATGATGAGTAGATTTCACCATACTACGATCTTCAAAAGACATGGCACAACTCTTTAAGCACAACCCACTAATGTTAATAGTGTTCCTCACTATATGTATCAAATCCTATCAATGCCATCCTAAATCTGAATAAAGAAGATAGAATTTTCTATCTCTCAAGTAAGATGGGTCGAAAATACTGTTGGAATTAAAATATAACTCTGGTAGGTTTTGGAGCTGAACTGTCATTCCATGTCTTTCCCTATTTGAGTATGAATTGTGATTTTAAATCCTTGAATAGGTTAGGTAGGGTTAACAAGATAATATTACTGGTGTAATTGTGTATTGTAACCCATTCTAGGTTTTTTGACAATCTAATTATGTATTGCGACCCAAGGTAGTTTTTTGACAATCTACCCTAGCCCTCGTCTAGTGAAAGTCTTACATATAAGATAAAACAAAATAAATAAAAAGGGTTACACGAGAATGGGATTTGAATATCCTTTAAATACCTAGACTAATTTGGTCTAAGGATTATGAAATTCAAAATGGAACTATTAATTTTACTTTTTAAAAACAATAATTTACCGACACCCATATTTCATTATCCTGATTTCTTCCTATTGGCACAAAAGGACATGCTCTAGTCTTTACCATATTCCATGCCAAAAAGGGCATTGGGGAAAGGAAACTTTTTTGCCACTCTTACTTGAATGTCCTTCCAAAACACAAACACGTCTATTCAAGAAGATGAAAGTGGACAAGTGCTCTACTTTGGTATTTAAGGGGGAGTAATGAGAATTTGGAAATCTGTGAGGCTTTAACCCACTCAAGCTTCGATATATACTTCTTTGAACACTATGCAAGCAATAAAGGTCTATAGAGGATCACGGGTAAGTGACTTATCCATGAGGGTGAAGTTGGATCATACTCAAGTTGGGGGAGAACAATGTTATGATTGCTTGACAGGATGATAAGGTGGGAGGTGATTTTTAAAACATGAATATTTGATGAGTTTGATATGATTGGTATCACCATATTGTATGTTTTCATATGGGGACTTGATTTTTAAAACATGAAGCTCATCAAATCAAGACAAGGGACAATAGGAAACAAAGATATAAGGTCATTCAGATATGAAGATAGGGGTTTGTTACATATGAGTTGGAATGTTGTTGGGAGACAAGACTAGAACTTGAAAGGAGGAGACTCTTCTTGGTTTCCTATTCATATGTAATGCACTCAAGCTTCCACATCTTTCATTCCATTGAAAGTTGTGTGCACAAGAAAAGTGTTTCGAGGAGGGAAAACAATCCATATCACCCCATTGGAGTGTGAAACTATACCCGGTATCATAGATAGAGAAACTGAGGGCAAATTTTACATGGACACATTTTAGCACAGGAAATGATGGAGTTTGTTTTATGCAACACCACTAAAAATCCTAGAGATGATGAGTCTCTAAGTTTAGCCTTGCTAGTACTATGGTAAGAACTCCACCCACATGTGCTAAGACATGTGGAAGTCTTATCGTAGTATAGTTAAGGGTCGAATCCTCGGGACAACGGTCTTGACGAAGTCAAGATGGAAAACGTTTAGCCTTTACTTAACAACTTAAAGATTGATATTTAGATCGAAAGCTTGATTTGGTTGTTTTAAAATAAGTACAAAGAAAGTAAAGCAAGAAAGTAAATAAAGCAAGTAAATCTTAAGAGTTAACAAATGATGATGAATCACTGGGGTTAAGCAGGTATTTACCACCGCTACACATGCATTGTATATGTACTAAGCAAGACTTATAAGCTAGATGCATGGATGTTTCCACAAGACCGATGCCTTATAAGACAAGAGCGATGCGTTGCATCCAAGGGTGTTCCACAAGACCGATGCCCACATAAGACAAGAGCGATGCATTGCACCCTTCGATGTTCCACAAGACCAATGCCCATATAAGAAAAGGGCAATGCATCTCATCCTCCAAGGGTTAAGTAACTCTCATGCGGTACATCACTACGCATCACTGAAGGATGTAGTCTCCGAAGAGAGAATCTTACTCAACCTCAAGAAACGTGCATCTAAAACTAACAAGCGAGCGATAATTACCAAATCGAATAGCGTCCTTGTAGGCCTAGTCTCCTATTCGGATAACCTAGCTACGAGAAGTGCGGGAATGATGCAACGCCAGCCATTCCCGAACAAATGGTCACATGCTTTACATCATTCCCCTCGCAAAGTGTGTTCCTCGACTTACCAAAGGTCTCTCCCATACAGATGAGAGTGTGCCAAATGATAGTGAGTTTACTCCACTCTTTGAGATACACTTCTAGACACCGAAACGGATGCGTGGTGGATATACACACCAGAAACCAACACTAAATCGGTATTCAAGCCTCGATAGCGGTCGTAGACAAACCACAACGAAAGACAATAAATGCATACAAGAACGTGGCCATCATTCAAGCATGTGTGAAACGATTTAGTATTAAAACGAAATGATAACATCTTTTTTACAGTACAAAATATAAAACATGGGCAGCGGGGCTAGTCCCCGCGCCCCAGTGGATGGAACTACTCGCTCCTCATAGAGGGAGCAACAAAGAAGGAGGCAAGAAGAGATAGAAAGAACATCATCTCCACTGAGGAGAGAAGGTTGAACCCTTGGTGGAGAGAGCAACGATCTCCACCCCTTGTAGCTTGCTTGATGACGGATCTTCTCCTCTCACCTTCCTTGTTGATGAGAGAGAAAGTAGCTTGCAATGGACGTGAGTCTCAGACCGGCAGCCTCGAGTGATGGATGGAGTTGTTCTGGTAGTGGAGAGACAGCCTCTGGACGTCTGGACTCCTATGAACGGCCCTGAGGTCTTATTTATAGGCTTTGAGTGAGATCCAAACGGTTTGGAGACCGTTTGGGCTCAAACGATCTTGGGACCGTTTGGGCTCAAACGGTCTTGGGACCGTTTGGCGTCAAACGGTCGTGAGATCGTTTGGCGTCAAACGGTCTTGGGATCGTTCGGCGTCAAACGGTCTTGAGATCGTTGGGCGTCAAACGGTCTTGGGACCGTTTGGCGTCAAACGGTCTTGGGACCGTTTGGCGTCAAACGGTCTTGGGACCGTTTGGCGTCAAACGGTCTTGAGACCGTTTGGCTTCATGCGGTCTCGGGACCGTTTGAACTCCATGCGGTCTTGGGACCGTTTGGCTTCATGCGGTCTCGGGACCGTTTGAACTCCATGCGGTCTTGGGACCGTTTGGCTTCATGCGGTCTCGGGACCGTTTGAACTCCATGCGGTCTTGGGACCGTTTGGCTTCATGCGGTCTCGGGACCGTTTGAACTTCATGCGGTCTTGGGACCGTTTGGCTTCATGCGGTCTCGGGACCGTTTGAACTCCATGCGGTCTTGGGACCGTTTGGCTTCATGCGGTCTCGGGACCGTTTGAACTCCATGCGGTCTTGGGACCGTTTGGCTTCATGCGGTCTCGGGACCGTTTGAACTCCATGCGGTCTTGGGACCGTTTGGCTTCATGCGGTCTCGGGACCATTTGAACTCCATGCGGTCTTGGGACCGTTTGGCTTCATGCGGTCTCGGGACCGTTTGAACTCCATGCGGTCTTGGGACCGCTTGGCTTCATGCGGTCTCGGGACCGTTTGAACTCCATGCGGTCTTGGGACCGTTTGGCTTCATGCGGTCTCAGGACCGTTTGAACTCCATGCGGTCTTGGGACCGCTTGGCTTCATGCGGTCTCGGGACCGTTTGAACTCCATGCGGTCTTGGGACCGTTTGGATCTACTCGACCCTTGGGCTGGTTTATTCTTTTGTTATTTTTTTTGTGCTTTTTCTGCAATTATAAAAGGAAAAGTTAGTTTGATGATGTATTTACAAAAAGGGGTAAAATTAGGTTTAAGTACAATATAAATGTAGAAAGAGTAAGGAAAACTAAAGAAAAAGACTAAGATAAACTACTAAAATAGGAGGTTATCACCCCCCTTAACTTAGAGTCTAGCTTGTCCTCAAGTTAGATAGAGCTGAGGCATGAAATGGCGCGGCGATCTTAATTAAAATTTCTGTACTCTTGCTTCAATTCTTGACCTGAGTTCCCCAGGGGTCGTATCTAGGCTTATTGCATGCCTTGATCCTTTTGGATTTCGAGAGTTGCTTGGATTTCAGGTTTTTCCGTATCTCAAAGTTTGCCTTGGGACCACATTTATTTTGTGCATGCTGTTGACTCTAATCAACTTTATACCTCTCTGGAAACCTATTGGAAGCTAGAGAGGGTATGAGGGTTGGCTAAAGGTTTTGAAGTGTAACTCCCCTTCGAGTGGGGGAGGGGCTGTCTATGCTTTTTAGGATCTCACTACCGGACACGACACATCTGCCTTTATGAGGGCAGCTGAATGTACCGGCCGGGCAAGTCCTTTATTAGCCTTTTCATATACTTGGAACTTTTAGGGTTTCACTACCGGACGCGACGCATCTGCCTTTGTGAGGGCAGCGGAATGTGCCGGCCGGGTGAGCCCTTTATCAGTTCTTTATATAGGTCCTTATTCGTGGCACAACTCTCATGATTTTATTCGTCTCTCTGGCTTTTATTCAAAAACTCACAGGCTTGGGTTTTGGGATGAGGATTTATTTTAGGCGGCCAAGCCTCTTTTATTTTGAAGAGAGGAAAGTTGTTCTTAAAGTTTTTCAGCATGCACTTATTTGGTTTGTGGTCCACTTGCGGAGCTTTTTGACTTGGAAGTTGCCTGATTTCCCTCTCATCCTTGAGATCTCGGCTTATTTCTGCCCTGATTTTGACCTATGGAGAGTCAGATAAAGAATTGGAGCAAAAATATAGGATCCATAGTGGATGGGGGTTGATAAATCGCCATTTGATGTCTAAGTGCTAAATACTTGTAGAGACTAACATGATTCTAGAGTTAGTTGAGGTGACTTATTGTAAGGAAAAGGGTGTATAGAGATTGATACCTAGCCCTTGTCTGATGACCCCCCCCCCTAACTCAGCACACACTCTGTCCTCAGAGTGGGAAAGTGATAGGTTGAGAAGTCATTTGAACAAGGGCTGCGAGTGAAGCCAAAATTGCGGTAACCCCTGGAGATTGGAGTAGAGTGGATGCGAATTGGGGTGCCTTGTAGCGCTGATTCAGGAGCTTTATGGATGTCGCAGTGCATTCCTTTGCAATTGTGTCTTGATATTGTAGACGAAATCTGCAATTCTAGCAACGAATCTGCTAGACAATATCAAGACAAAATTGCAAAGGAGTGCACTGCGATATGTGCTGCTTGATTACACAAAAGTTCCTAAACGGTGTCTAAACCGTTTGGTTCCAAACGGTTTGAGGACCGTTTGGTTCCAAACGGTTTGAGGACCGTTTGGTCTCAAACGGTTGGAGGACCGCTTGGAAAGCAAAGAGCCGCAGGTCACCGGCGCGGGGGGGGAGGTGGAACGGGGCGAAGGTGGAACGGGGCGAGGGTTTGAAGGTGGGTGGAGGAAACGGCGACTGGCGCGATAGTGGCGACAGAACGGCACGGCAACGAAGAACATCATTTGACGACGACTGCGAAGGTGGCGCGGAGTGAGCAGCGTGCTTGGGGTCGCCGGACAATCTTGTGGGAGGTGGATTGAGAAGCTTGTGCGGAGGCACAGAAAGAAAAGGTGAAGTTCTGCGCACGAAAAGACTGTAGAGTGCGAAGATTCGAAGAGAGGAAGATGGAGATGCGGGGTCGGTATTTATAGCGGTGACTTATCGTATTCCAAACGGTTTCAAGACCGTTTGGTTCCAAACGGTTTAAGACCGTTTGGTTCCAAACGGTTTCAAGACCGTTTAGTCCCAAACGGTTTGAGGACCGTTTGGTCCCAAACGGTTTCAAGACCGTTTGGTCCCAAACGGTTTGAGGACCGTTTGGTCCCAAACGGTTTCAAGACCGTTTGGTTCCAAACGGTTTGAGGACCGTTTGGTCCCAAACGGTTTCAAGACCGTTTAGTCCCAAACGGTTTGAGGACCGTTTGGTCCCAAACGGTTTCAAGACCGTTTGGTCCCAAACGGTTTGAGGACCGTTTGGTCCCAAACGGTTTTAAGACCGTTTGGTCCCAAACGGTTTGAGGACCGTTTGGTCCCAAACGGTTTTAAGACCGTTTGGTCCCAAACGGTTTGAGGACCGTTTGGTCCCAAACGGTTTTAAGACCGTTTGGTCCCAAACGGTTTTAAGACCGTTTGGAGCATAAAAAAATTTGTATATTTTTTTGTATTTTTAGATTTAGTAATGAAAGAACGTAAAGAAGCAAAACGAAATTAAGAGAGAATAAAACTAGAAAAAAATGGAGAAATTGATACTCAGGTCTTGGGTTGCCTCCCAAGAAGCGCCTTGGTTTTACGTCACTGGCTCGACGAAATTGTGGGCGTAGCGTTTCTGACATCGAGGGTTTGTTGATGTGTTTTGTCTTCCTGAGTGTAGTATCTTTTTAAACGGTGTCCGTTGACCGTTCGTTCTCCTCCGTTGTTGTTGATGATAATGGAAGCTCCAGTTGGGTAGATATGTTTTATAGTGAAGGGTCCGGACCATCTTGTTCGAAGCTTTCCGGGGAATAATTTGAGCTTGGAATTGAATAAGAGCACTTTGTCACCCACGGTGATATCTTTTCTCCTAAGATGTCCATCGTGCCACATTTTCGTTTGCTCTTTATAGATTCTGGCACTGTGATATGCTGTCATGCGGAGTTCTTCTAGCTCCTGTAGTTGAAGTTGTCTGTTCTCTCCTGCACTTTTAAGGTCGAAGTTTAGTTGCTTGATGGCCCACCAGGCTTTATGTTCCAGTTCTACTGGAAGATGACATGATTTACCGTACACCAAGCGGAACGGAGTTGTTCCAATTGGTGTTTTGTAAGCCGTACGATATGCCCAGAGGGCGTCAGAAAGTTTGGTGGACCAATCAGTGCGATTTTTGTTCACAGTTTTTTCAAGAATCGCTTTTATCTGTCTATTGGATACTTCCACTTGGCCACTAGTTTGCGGGTGGTAAGGTGTGGCAACTTTGTGATGGACTCCATATCTTCTTAGTAATGCTTCGAAACTTCGTTCCAGAAAATGGGTTCCGCCATCAGATATGACCGTTCTTGGGACTCCAAATCTTGGAAAGATGGTATCTTTGAACAATTTGACAACAGGTTTGGAGTCATTAGATGCAGTGGGTACAGCTTCAACCCACTTCGAGACGTAATCCACAGCGACCAAAATGTACGAGAAACCATATGATGAGGGGAAAGGTCCCATGTAGTCTACCCCCCATACATCAAACAGCTCAATTTCCTGCCACATGGTAAGAGGCATTTCATCTCTTTTTGATATGTTGCCCGAAAATTGGCATTTATCACAGGATTTGACAAAATTATGTGAGTCTTTTGATATGGTGGGCCAAAAGAAACCAGATTGTAGAACTTTTATGGCAGTTTTCTTGGCGCCCATGTGCCCCCCCGTGGGTCCGGAGTGGCAATGTTCCAAAACCGATGTTATTTCTTCTTCTGGAAGGCATCGACGAAAAAGTCCGTCGGCACAGAGGTAGAACAAGTAGGGTTCATCCCAATGATAACGTTTTACGTCATGAAGGAATTTCCTTTTATCTTGATAAGAAGCAGACGGGTGAATGATCCCTGTGGCCAGATAATTGACGATATCTGCAAACCAAGGGAAATTATGAGTGGCTTTCATAAGTTGATCATCAGGAAGAGAGTCCCTGATAGGGATTTTATCTTTGTCTTCAACCTCGATTCTACTGAGGTGATCGGCGACAACGTTCTCTACGCCACTTTTATCTTTGATTTCTAGATCGAATTCTTGAAGCATCAATACCCAGCGGATGAGCCTGGGTTTGGCATCCTGTTTCTGAATCAAATGTCTGATAGCAGAATGGTCAGTGTAGACAATTACCTTAGAGCTGATCAGGTAAGAGCGGAATTTTTCAAAGGCGTAGATGATAGCTAGGAACTCTTTTTCCGTGGTCGTGTAGTTTCTTTGTGCTTCATCAAGCGTTTTGGACGCATAGTAGATGACATAGGGTTTCTTGTCGATTCGTTGTCCTAAAACGGCCCCTATGGCATAGTCACTTGCGTCACACATAATTTCAAAGGGTTGCGACCAGTCTGGAGCCCTTAGAATAGGTGCGGAAATTAGTGCTTCTTTAAGGGTGGAGAAACTTTGCATACATTCTTGGTCAAAAATAAACTCGGCATCTTTTGTCAGGAGTTGGGTCATGGGTTTAGCTATTTTTGAGAAATCTTTGATGAACCTTCTGTAAAACCCGGCATGACCTAGGAAAGCTCGAACTCCTCTTATGTCCTTCGGAGGTGACAACTTCGAGATGACATCAATCTTTGCTTTGTCGACCTCGATCCCTCTATCACTTACTCTATGTCCGAGGACGATACCCTCTGTTACCATGAAATGGCATTTTTCCCAGTTCAGGATGAGGTTTGTTTCCTTGCAACGTTGCAGGACTTGTTCGAGATTATTTAGACAGTTATCGAAAGACTCTCCATAAACAGATAAATCATCCATAAAGACTTCCATAATAGATTCAGTTAATCCGGCGAAAATGGCGGACATGCAGCGTTGGAAAGTAGCAGGAGCGTTACATAGCCCGAATGGCATTCTTCTAAAAGCATATGTCCCGAAGGGACAAGTGAAGGTGGTTTTTTCTTGGTCCTCTGGATGTATGGGTATTTGGTAGAACCCAGAATAACCATCGAGATAACAAAAATATTTTTGGTGGGCCAAGCGCTCCAGGACTTCGTCTAGAAAGGGTAGAGGGTAGTGGTCTTTCCTTGTAGCTTTATTCAATTTCCTATAATCGATGCACATTCTCCACCCCGTTACAGTCCTAGTAGGTACGAGCTCATTTTTATCATTGATCACTACAGTAGTGCCCCCTTTCTTTGGGACAACTTGAACTGGACTAACCCACTGAGAGTCGGAGATAGGGTAGATCATACCAGCTTTAAGCAGTTTGAGGACTTCCAAACGGACTACCTCTTTTAAATTTGGGTTCAGTTTTCTTTGATGTTCGCGAGTGGGTTTAAATTCTTCAACCATAGGAAGCTTGTGCATACACAGAGCCGGATTTATGCCTGTGAGGTCGGTTATTTTATAACCGATGACCTTTTTGTGTTTCCTTAGTTTGTCTAGAAGTCTGACTTCTTGGTCTTCGGTGAGGGTGGAGCTGATAATAACTGGGCATAGCTCTTCCTTATCCAGGAAAACATATTTGAGCCCTGTGGGTAAGGTCTTCAATTCAGGGGTTTTTGGTGGTTCTGCTGCTTCAATGGTCGTTATGGCTTTAAGCTCTTCAAAGGTAGCCTTTGGTGCTTCTTCTACCTTTTCTAGATATTGGATGCATTGCTGGACTAGTTCGTTTGCAGAGAACTCGACTTCGGGATTGATAAGAGCATTTTCAAGTTCGTCGATTGGCTCGGAGATTTCTAGTTGCGACATTTGTTGGATTGCGTCTAAAAGAAAGACTTCTTCTTGAATGTTAGGGCCTTTCATGCTGTCAAGGACACGGAATTGAATGGCTTCCTTTCCGAGCCTAAGGATGATGGTTCCGGCTTCGACATCGATTAGTGCTCTGGCTGTAGCTAGGAAAGGCCTGCCGAAAATGATCGGATATCTCAAGTCCTCTTTAATATCCATGATGACAAAATCACATGGAACGTAAGCATCCTTGCCTATTCTTACTGGAACGTCTTCAATGATTCCCAAAGGTGCGGTTATGGTGGAGTCAGCAAGTTGAATAGTCATTGTTGTAGGTAGCAGATCTGTGAAACCGAGGCGTTGGCACATTGAGAAAGGCATAATGGATATACTAGCCCCGAGGTCAGCTAATCCTTTCTTTGTGGATGCGTTTCCAATGCAACATTGGATTCCGAAAGAACCTGGGTCCTTCTTCTTTTTGGGCAGTTTGTTCAAGATGATGTCAGAGGTGGTTTGGGCAAGCTTGACGGTTTCCTGCTCTTTGGTGATATACTTACGTGATAGCAAAGTTTTGAGATACCTTGCCCATGCTGGTACTTTGGATAGAGCGTCGAGGAGTGGGATATCGATATAAAGTTTCTTCATTGCTTCCTTGAATTTCCGAAACCTGGCATCCATTTTTGTTTCTTGCAGTCTGCCTGGATATGGAATCCTTGGTTTGAATTGCGGGACCTTGGGTTCTGTGGGTACATACTCTTTGTTTTTGTCCTCGGTGTCTTCGGGAGATTTCCCAATCTCTTGTTGTGAGATCTCTTTCGTCAAAAGAATGGGCACATCATCATCATCTAGAGTGATCTTGATGGGTTCAGGCAGAATGCGTCCCGACCTTGTGGTGATGGCGTTCAGCTGTTCGTGTTCATTTTGCCCATTTGGTTCAGGCTGCCTATCAGAAACGCCAGCCGAAGACTTCAACTGTGCAGCGATCTGAGCTAGCTGGGTTTCAACTGCCCTTTGTTGGGCTTGCTGGCTAGCTAGCATAGTTTGCTGAGACTGAAGCATTTGCTTTATCAAAGATAGTTCGTCTTCTGGTTGTTGCAGAGGTGCGGTTAACTGTGGCTGCAGGGGCTGCTGCAACTGGGGTTGCTGTGGCTGCTTCAACTAGGGTTGGTGCAACTGAGGGTGCAGTCCTGAATGAGTGTATTGGTAAAAAGGATTCCTGGGATAGTTAGGTCTTTGAAAACCTTGTATGTAATTCCCATGACTGAAATTATTCTGAAATCCCGGTGGTTGTCTGTTGAAAGATCTACCTTGTGCATGCTGCTGTGGGTTGGCAGTCCCTGCAGGATTCCCGTATTGGAAACCCGGATGGTTCCTTGGTTTATCTGGGTTGTAATTCATTTGGCCAGGTATTGAATGTATGGAGTTGACTTGCTCTGGCATTTGGTCTTCGGGATGCTCGATGATGGGTTCATATTGCGGCATAGGTGGTTGTAAATCCATCATGACATTGTACAACAATCCACATGATAATGTGGGATGATCGGATGCATGACAGGCTTCACAAGTTCCAGTAGCTGCCTTAATTTGTTGAACCTGGGAGCTTTTCATCTTATCATATTCCCCGAAAGAAGTTTCGAGGGCTTGTTGCTTTCTAGCAATAGTCTTCAAAGCCTCAGCAATGGCTTTGAGTTCCATAGATTCTTCCGCTTTGTAAACCTTGAGAACGCCTTTGGGTTGGTTAGATGACCTTCCCCAATTGGATTGGTTCTCGGCCCCCGACGTAACTATATTCCAGGCGTCTTCGTAGTTCTTTCTCATAAAATTTCCTCCAGATGAGGAATCTAGGAATTGCTTGATATCATCACTTACTCCTCTGTAGAATGTTTCTATTAGTTGATTTTGAGAAATGCCATGGTGAGGACACTTTCTCAGGAGTTCTTTGAATCTTTCCCAAGCTTCAGAAAGTGTTTCTCCAGGCAATTGGGAATAGTGATTAATCTGTCCCCTGATCTCATAGGTTAGGGAAGGTGGGAAGAATTTCTCAAGAAACTTCTCTTCTAAGGGAGTCCAGGTAGTGATGATAGGGTGTCTATCCAAAGCGTTGTACCAGCTTAGTGCTCTTCCAGATAGGGTGAAGTGAAAAAGGTGTAACATGATTGCTTCCATTGCAATGCCTGCTTGGGGTACAAGTCGGCAGAGTGACTTGAACCTCTTAAGGTGATCCATGCAATCATCTCCGTGTGCTCCGGAGAAAGAGATGCCTTGCATGATCTGGATCCATTGCGACCGAATTTCAAAGTGTGGTATGTTGATAATCGGTGGTCGGACAGGATGATCATCTTCATAATTCTTTGGGACTGCATAGTCCCGAAGTTGCTTGTTTCTTAACGCAAGTTGAGCAGCGGCCCGCTCTGCTTGGATGCGGGCTTGTTCCTCAGCTCGGATCTCAGCTTGCACCTGAGCACGAGTGTCAGCAATGAGTTGTGCTCGTTGTGCTGCTATGGCGGCGTTGACTCTTTCTGCAATAAGGCGTTGCTCTTCGGCCATCTGTCTGGCTCTTTGGCGGTTAAGTCTATTCCTTCGGTGAAAATTTCTTTCTACCTCAGAATCGTATTCTGGTTCAGGGGAGAATCCGATGCTATGCGGGGGTTGCATACACGTTTTCTACCTGAGTAGAAGGAAAATCTCAAGTTAGGAAAAATGGAAGGAAATGAAAAAGATCAAGAAATATTGGATTGGTTATTAATAAAAAGTGTAAAATCCTAATCAACCAAGAAATTGGTAAGTAAAAACTAAAAAGTTCCGTTGTCCCCGGCAACGGCGCCAATTTTTGATGGAGTTTGTTTTATGCAACACCACTAAAAATCCTAGAGATGATGAGTCTCTAAGTTTAGCCTTGCTAGTACTATGGTAAGAACTCCACCCACATGTGCTAAGACATGTGGAAGTCTTATCGTAGTATAGTTAAGGGTCGAATCCTCGGGACAACGGTCTTGACGAAGTCAAGATGGAAAACGTTTAGCCTTTACTTAACAACTTAAAGATTGATATTTAGATCGAAAGCTTGATTTGGTTGTTTTAAACTAAGTACAAAGAAAGTAAAGCAAGGAAGTAAATAAAGCAAGTAAATCTTAAGAGTTAACAAATGATGATGAATCACTGGGGTTAAGCAGGTATTTACCACCGCTACACATGCATTGTATATGTACTAAGCAAGACTTATAAGCTAGATGCATGGATGTTTCCACAAGACCGATGCCTTATAAGACAAGAGCGATGCGTTGCATCCAAGGGTGTTCCACAAGACCGATGCCCACATAAGACAAGAGCGATGCATTGCACCCTTCGATGTTCCACAAGACCAATGCCCATATAAGAAAAGGGCAATGCATCTCATCCTCCAAGGGTTAAGTAACTCTCATGCGGTACATCACTACGCGTCACTGAAGGATGTAGTCTCCGAAGAGAGAATCTTACTCAACCTCAAGAAACGTGCATCTAAAACTAACAAGCGAGCGATAATTACCAAATCGAATAGCGTCCTTGTAGGCCTAGTCTCCTATTCGGATAACCTAGCTACGAGAAGTGCGGGAATGATGCAACGCCAGCCATTCCCGAACAAATGGTCACATGCTTTACATCATTCCCCTCGCAAAGTGTGTTCCTTGACTTACCAAAGGTCTCTCCCATACAGATGGGAGTGTGCCAAATGATAGTGAGTTTACTCCACTCTTTGAGATACACTTCTAGACACCGAAACGGATGCGTGGTGGATACACACACCAGAAACCAACACTAAATCGGTATTCAAGCCTCGATAGCGGTCGTAGACAAACCACAACGAAAGACAATAAATGCATACAAGAACGTGGCCATCATTCAAGCATGTGTGAAACGATTTAGTATTAAAACGAAATGATAACATCTTTTTTACAGTACAAAATACAAAACATGGGCAGCGGGGCTAGTCCCCGCGCCCCAGTGGATGGAACTACTCGCTCCTCATAGAGGGAGCAACAAATAAGGAGGCAAGAAGAGATAGAAAGAACATCATCTCCACTGAGGAGAGAAGGTTGAACCCTTGGTGGAGAGAGAAACGATCTCCACCCCTTGTAGCTTGCTTGATGACGGATCTTCTCCTCTCACCTTCCTTGTTGATGAGAGAGAAAGTAGCTTGCAATGGACGTGAGTCTCAGACCGGCAGCCTCGAGTGATGGATGGAGTTGTTCTGGTAGTGGAGAGACAGCCTCTGGACGTCTGGACTCCTATGAACGGCCCTGAGGTCTTATTTATAGGCTTTGAGTGAGATCCAAACGGTTTGGAGACCGTTTGGGCTCAAACGGTCTTGGGACCGTTTGGGCTCAAACGGTCTTGGGACTGTTTGGGCTCAAACGGTCTTGGGACCGTTTGGCGTCAAACGGTCGTGAGATCGTTTGGCGTCAAACGGTCTTGGGACCGTTCGGCGTCAAACGGTCTTGAGATCGTTCGGCGTCAAACGGTCTTGGGATCGTTTGGCGTCAAACGGTCTTGAGACCGTTTGGCTTCATGCGGTCTCGGGACCGTTTGAACTCCATGCGGTCTTGGGACCGTTTGGCTTCATGCGGTCTCGGGACCGTTTGAACTCCATGCGGTCTTGGGACCGTTTGGCTTCATGCGGTCTCGGGACCGTTTGAACTCCATGCGGTATTGGGATCGTTTGGCTTCATGCGGTCTCGGGACCGTTTGAACTTCATGCGGTCTTGGGACCGTTTGGCTTCATGCGGTCTCGGGACCGTTTGAACTCCATGCGGTCTTGGGACCGTTTGGCTTCATGCGGTCTCGGGACCGTTTGAACTCCATGCGGTCTTGGGACCGTTTGGCTTCATGCGGTCTCGGGACCGTTTGAACTCAATGCGGTCTTGGGACCGTTTGGCTTCATGCGGTCTCGGGACCATTTGAACTCCATGCGGTCTTGGGACCGTTTGGCTTCATGCGGTCTCGGGACCGTTTGAACTCCATGCGGTCTTGGGACCGCTTGGCTTCATGCGGTCTCGGGACCGTTTGAACTCCATGCGGTCTTGGGACCGTTTGGCTTCATGCGGTCTCGGGACCGTTTGAACTCCATGCGGTCTTGGGACCGCTTGGCTTCATGCGGTCTCGGGACCGTTTGAACTCCATGCGGTCTTGGGACCGTTTGGATCTACTCGACCCTTGGGCTGGTTTATTCTTTTGTTATTTTTTTTGTGCTTTTTCTGCAATTATAAAAGGAAAAGTTAGTTTGATGATGTATTTACAAAAAGGGGTAAAATTAGGTTTAAGTACAATATAAATGTAGAAAGAGTAAGGAAAACTAAAGAAAAAGACTAAGATAAACTACTAAAATAGGAGGTTATCAGGAAACTAGGGCGTGGAAAGAAAACAAAGGAGAGGAAACAAGAGAGCAAAAATAGTATTACAATAAAAATTATTTTTTCTTAAGGAAAGAGAGAGAGGAGTTATTGATTGGAGATAATGATAAAGATTTTTAGTGACAATGATTTGATAAAAAAATTGTCTCTAAAGTTTCTATCTTTTTATATAACTGTTTCATTTTGTAGTAATTTTATAATATTTATTTGTGTTGTATTGTTTTATTTATTTATGAGTACCGTTTATTTTTTGGTACTTCAATAACTCTATGAGTATCGTATTCTTTTGTTTATTCATGAATAAGATTTTTTGTTACTAGAAACATTTTTTTACATATTGTGTCCTTTTATTTAATTAATAAGTACAATATATTTTTATTGAGTATTAATTTAATTGTAATGTGTATTTTTTGAGTTATTTATCAATATTGACTTATTTATTTAAAAAAATATTTTTCAATAATTACCTTTAACATTGTCTCTTTCTCTATCCAAATTAAAAGTTATTGTCATTGGTACGTCTACATAGAGCCCTTTCTTCTTTCAAGGTGTTCATCATCCTCTTGAAAGCCTTAATCTTCTAGAAACTTGTAGAAACGAGAATAAGAAATCATGTCTTTTCCAAAAAAATTGAGTACAGAAACGACAGTGGATGGGATCAAACTCTTAAAAGAGAATGGATAAGTTTGATTGGCGGTACAACTTGTTGTCCGTCTCCCTTCTATTTATCTGTAATCTCTTTGTCACGTATAAAGAAAAGTCAGAGACTCCTTTGGTGATCGAGAGGGAAGTCGACACTGAGTGAAGAGTCTAAGCCAGTGGAAAGGACAATTGAAGATTTATCTGCTGCTATATGGAGCTGTTAATGGTGGCCTTACCACGTCAGTAGTTTTCCCAGGAGACTTCACATGAGAGTCTCCAGCTTCTATATATGGTTACTTTTTTCTCTCTATTTATTTATCAAGACATTTATTATAAAGAGCATCTTGTCCTGTCCTGAGAATAGTGTATGTTCTCGAGTGGGCATTGTACGATGTGAAACTTTTGGATACATGTAACTAGTGGTTTTATGATATTAGATGCTTTCCCTGGAGACTTCACATGAGATGCTCCTGAGATTTAGTCAAAGTAGGTAAGCAAGAAAAGTCTCTTCCATTCAGTTTCTACTCTTAATTTTCTTCCAACTCCAGTAATACAGATCTACCGTCACATCTCAGTGACTGCTATCTTGTCCTGTACCGCCTGTCAATCTCGTTTTGACAGTAAAATAAAAGAACAATCTAGTGATGGTTTGGGACGAGATCCAATAACGCTTGGCTATTTTCCGTTAGAATTAACTCCTAAATTAGCTTCAGTTAGAATATATGTCACATACGTGTCGGAACAAAGAGGAGAATCTAACTTCTAGAAATAACATCACTGAAAAAGTCGTGTTCACTCCCGAACGGTGGACTGAAACTGGACGGAAGTACCCCTCAGTTCAGTTTCAGTTTTAATCTCCAGTGTTAGCAAACACAAATTGAACCGAAATGGAGTCACATGCATCATTTATTGACAAAAGTCAGACTCTGATTGAATTTGAATCTGAGTTCAATAGTATGTCAAACATGCCTAATGAGACTGAAACTGGACAACATTTTAATCCATTATTCCATTTTAATTTCAATCAATACTAAATAGCTACCAATCTGAACTAAATTCCAATCATGTCCCAAACATAGGTATTAATATGTGTCTGCTTTTATACATCACAGATTCAAGTTATGTGAAACTATAATCTGAATTCTACGTGAATGTCTTGGAGCTTTCCTAATACGAGTTTCTAAGCTAAGTATGCGGACGGAATAAGACTTGATTTCTGGCTAATTACTTATCCAAATAGCCAATAAGTTTATATTTATATGTAACAACAGAAATGAAAAGCGGTGCAGATCTTAATGTGGAAAGCGACGTATGTATCACGATATGAGATATACATGCCATATTATACTTTTGTGGTTGTCTCCTCCGTCTGTTATTGTTTTTCTCCTATTCCACCAATAATAATGTGGTATAGGTCCCGGATGGATATGTGGTCAGATCAATTTAAAACTTGTTTCAATATACCGTAAAGATTACAGATAAGAGTAGCGAGAATTTACAAAATATATTGCCGGTATCGACTGCAAGATACTAAAGTGGCTTTGTGTAGGTGGAGTGTTGTTTGTCGGGTCTTTTCACAACCAAAGGCAGTATAAAAGAGAAACGAATTGAATACATATGACTAATACCTGTCGTTGTGTTTGTTTTCCGTTTCGACTTGTTGCAGAGATAGCTTCCTAGCGTGTTGATGCAGATTCCATTGCAAGGATAGTTGGATGGATCTTGGCACTCGTTGATATCTGGAGGTTTTGGCAGCTATAAATATAAATAGTTGATAGAAGAAGAAAAAAATATGGAGGCAATTTGAAAAAATTTGCTCAATGACTTTGAAGGGTAATTACTTACCATGGCACCCATCTAAGAGGTATGGGTTTCCGCGGTATCCTCGGGAGCAATTGCAGAAGTAGCCGGATTTTACGCTGTAACCAGCTGCATATGGTACATCGCTGCAAATACTTCGGCGGTCCTTACACGCATAAGTTGAGATGTTTGTTCTGGCTTTTTCGCACGCCCCGACTGTTCCATAAAAATATGTATCGAAGATGGAGAACTCAAGCACCAGGGGAAACGTATCACTCCCTTTCCAGGAGAGGTGAGATTTCTTAAAAGTGTAGTTGGCAGTTTCCACGATGAATACGTACCCGCATGACAGGCTGTCATCCGTGTCTTTGTTTATAACGCCGGTTGTGTTATCAGGGTTGAGATATCTAAGATAAAAATCCGCAACACCCGGAGGGATGGACGTTTGGCAACAACCAAACCCAGAGCAGATGTCGTCTGCCACCAGGCTGTCAGTGTAGTTTCCGCAAGTGGCTAAGCAACCAAAGGCTGTTCTTTTATCACGGTAAATATACGCAGTTCCAAGGGTGTTGCAGCCAATGGTAGTGAGTTTATTCTTGCTGCGCGAGAATCTGACATTAACATAGTATGGATAAACATCGTAACTAGGCGATTTATGGCACATTCGGGAAGTTTGCACAAGGACTCTAACCTCTCCTGTCGCAATCGATATGTCCGTGATTTCATAGTAGCCTTCTGACGCTCGCATATAAGGCTTGTGATCTATGCATTCTACACGGAATCTTATATCCCGAAAGCAGTCTGAGACATTTGGGCCGATACCGAAAGGGTAAGGAATGAGAACACCGTTACCACAATCCTGCGGACATCCGGGCAAAGCTATCTGAGACTGGGACAAATTGGCAGTCCCTGCGGCAAGAACAAAGCGATTCCGCTGCTCGGCTAGTAGCAGAGATGTGAACAAAAGAAGCGCCAGATGAACTCTCATAGTCGCAGCCACCGCTAACATCTTAACAAGACTCTCTCTATCCCCGAAGTGTGCTTACACTGGCGTTGTGTCGATATTCATGCCCTTATATATAGGGGTCGTTCTGAAACGCGACACTTTACTTCGGCATTTCGTTATTCACCGTTACTATTGTTGCAGTGAGAAAGAAGCCGTCGGCAGTTGGACAACTGGAGAATAAATATAGTTAAAATTAAGTTCCAGTTCACCGGCGTTATGTACAACCCAACTTGCGTCGACGCTCACGTTATACTGGGCTTCACTTGATGGTCAACCGGTAAAGAAGGCTTATTAAGACATAGTCGTCGTCTACCATATAAATGTGTTGGAACTGACTACCCTTCCACCTTCTCACTTTGGTGTTCATCTTTTCCTGCACAAGTGGCACCCACAAAACACATATATAAAATATGAACGAAACCGATCATACCAAACGGATATTTTTTTAGAAATCATGGATCATATATCAGTTGTCTCATATATATATATATATATATATATATATATATATATATATATATATAGAGAGAGAGAGAGAGAGAGTTGAGCTACAATACACTCGAGTGTATAGAGGCTCCTATACACCTCAGTTTTTAAGCGTTAGATCTTGATCGGGCAAAAGGCAGAATCTGCCCACTTCTGCTGTTAACGGAACCGTCAACTACTGGTGGGCTCCCCTCCGTTTGACGCCCACCCCGACTGCCCTCTCTCTCTGGTTACTCTCTCCTCCTCTCTCCGGCCAGTGACTGCGTCGATGGCTCTCCTGTGCGGGAACTCTTCCTACTGACAACAACATTCTGATGGTCTCGCCTCCTTCGCTCCATTGTCCTCCTCCCCGTCGGTGATTCCTTGGTGCTCCTCCACTCTCCTCTTCCCCGCCGGTGACTAGTCTCGCCTCCTCCGCTCTACTGTGTGGGACTCCGACGACCATCAGGGCTCGTCACCGATCATCAGGGCTCGTCACCGATCATCAGGGCTCGTCGCCGACCATCAGCAGCTAGCAGTCCAGGCCCTCCACGGCCGGGCATTGCAGCAGAGCTACATCAACCGGGCATTGCAGGAGAGGTACGATCTGCCTGCCCCTTTGATCTGCCTGCCCCTTTCTGAGCCCTTTCTGAGGTACGATATATTGCAAAATATTTATCACCAAGGTCTTCTCCCAGTCCATTGTTCAGTCTAGGTCATTAGAACAGTCAAGGTCATTAGATGGATAGACAGATTCGAACAGTCAAGGTCATTAGATGGATAGACAGATTCGAACAGAAAGATGCCCAAACTATGGCAGCACTTAGCTGCGTGTGTGGTAGCTTTTAACTGTTAAGTTAAGCACATATATAATCAGCTAAAAATGAAGAAAAAGAGGATTCATAGTTGACCAATTAGAAGAAGAATAAATATTTGTAGTTGACCAATTAGAAAAAGGATATAGTGATCACTTAGATATGCTTGGAATCAAACATCACATTTTCTTTGTCATAGTGAATTCCCTCAATCATGTTTGATGTATATTTTGATTGATTATTCAAGGATTTTGTGACTGAATTTTTTAATCTCTATAGTGATGGATTTCTCTGATGACGTTGATGGCATGATGGGTATAGATTGGCTAGCTTATGAGCCACCAATTGATAGAGATGAGGCACCAATTGATAGAGATGAGGACACATGTGCAATGGTAACTAAATATTGCTAAATTTAAATTTTCAAATATGTGTATTTTGTGACTGTGTAAGGGATTTGTTTGTAAGCATTTTTCTCTCATATTTTCTTAGGTCGATGAACCAATTGAACCTGATGATGATGATGATAATGGGGTCTATGACGAAAGGGTTGAAGTAGAATCTAATCCTGATCCGTATATAGGCTTGCAGTTTGATACTGTTGAAAAGGCAGAAGAATTTTATAATCGATATGCTTACAAGGTGGGATTCAGTATTCGTAAGGGGAGTCAGTATGTTTCTGCTAAAACAAAACAGGTTACTGGTAGAGTGTTTGTATGTTCAATGGAAGGTTTGCAAAAAATAAAGAACAAAGATGATGATGGTGTAAAGGGTACTCCAAAAAAAGATATGACATATGCACGAACAGGTTGTAAGGCTCGATTGCGAGTGAAGCAAGAAAAGGGCACAAAGTGGGTGGTTACAAGTTTTGAGAAAGAGCACAACCATGACCTCACTCAAAGTCCATCCAAGAAGCGGTTTCACCGGTCACATCGACATATGTCAGAAGAGGTTCGAGATTTAGTTCGTGCTATGCATGACCAAAATATTTCTACTGCTCAGATTATGTCTTTCATAGCTAGTCAGCGTGGTGGCATTCGTAATGTGAGTTTCATTGGAAAGGACGTGAGCAATGTGCTTGTATCCTTGAGAAGGAAATATATAGGTGTTGATGTTTCCTCCACTTTGGAGCATTTTAGAAAAATACAAGCAATTGATCCTTTATTTTATTATGCACTTCAACTTGACGAGGAAGGTTGTACACGTAATATCTTCTGGGTGGATTCTAAGTCAAGGATGGCATATCAAACATTTAGTGATGTGATTACTTTTGACACCACATATATGACTAACAAGTACAGCATGCCATTTGCACCATTCATAGGTGTGAATCACCACAAGCAGTCAACTTTATTTGGGTGTGCGTTGCTACGTGATGAGACAGCCGATTCTTTTATTTGGGTATTCCAAACATTTTTAAATGCCATGTTTGGAAAACACCCTAAGGCAATACTAACTGATCAAGATCCAGCAATGAGGAAGGCGATTCGCATAGTTTTTCCTGATGCAGTTCATCGTTGCTGTCAATGGCATATAATGAGGAAAGCACGTGAGCACCTTGGTGTAATATATGGGACAGTTGTTGGTTTTGCTGAAGAATTTCATTCTTGCATAAACATGCCTGACACCATTGAAGAGTTTGAGGATAGGTGGAAGAGAATGATATGCACATTCAACTTAGGTGACAATGCACATTTGCGTCACTTGTGGAGTATTAGAGATCAATGGATTCCTGTTTACTTCAGGGGTACCTTTTTTGCCAACATGTCAACCACACAACGGAGTGAGAGCATGAATTCTATTTTTAAAGACCTTGTCAACAATCATTTACCACTTTTTAAATTTGTTGAAGCATATGAAAAGGTGGTTGACAACCGATATGACAAAGAAGATGAGGAGGACTATAGAACTAAATGTGGAGCACCCACTCTTTGGTCCAATGCCCCAATTGAGAAGCATGCAAGAAATGTATACACAAGAACAGTTTACAAAGACTTCCGTATGCAAATGAAGAAGACAACTAGCTATGACATAGAAGAGGTGATCAAACACTCCTTATATCACATTATATATATTTCTGAAGAGGAGAATCACTTCACGGCAAGGAAGTCCTACAAGGTGACCTTGAAAAGAGAATCCGATGAAATATCTTGTGATTGCAGGCATTTTCAGTTTACTGGCATATTGTGTTGTCATTCTCTCAAGGTACTATTATTTCTCAATTATCATAAGATTCCACCATCATATGTCTTGGAGCGTTGGACAATTAATGCAAAAATAAACCACAAAGATGATCATGCTCAAGAAACTCAAGTAGAGATGGGTGATAGTACCATGATGAGTAGGTATAACAGCTTGTGTAGATCAGCCGTGCGATTGGTTGGTTTAGCTTCTAAAGAAAAGGATACTTACATGATGGTGCAAAAGACCTTTGAAAATTCATATGCTGACGTTTTGAATATGCAACAGAAAGTGGATTCAATTTCTACAGATGAAAGGATACCATCATCCCAGACCTATATTCCTACTCAGGCAAGTCAATATGTGCCACTGCTTCTAGAATCACAACATCAAATCAACGCAAAAGATCCGATAACATCACAGTGTAAAGGAACTAGAAAACCACAAAGGTTCAAACCACCTGCCGAAATGAAAGCAAAGAAGCAAAGAACATGTAGTATGCGCAATGCAAAAGGTCACAACAGTCGGACATGCAAACATGGGGTATTACCACCTACTAATAAATTTATTAAATTTACAATACATCCTCTCAGCTGATTTGTTTTTGATATTTTTTTACTTGGTTGACAGGGAAACAAGGATGCATCTACCTCGTATGGGATAGAAGAAGAGGCTGAAGAGTCAAGCGAAGACTAGCTTGTGGTGTTATTTCGGCAGATTTGCTAAATGTGAATGTTGATCCTCTATGGCTGCTATGACAAGCGAAGACTAAATTTAAGCTGAAGTTGAATTTCAATGTGGGAATTTCAGTGTGTTGAAATCAGTCTGTAATTTTTTGTGCCATTGCGTTTGTGGACACATGAGATGTAATTTTAATGTTGTGAATTTTCTATGTATTGAGTGCACGTGACAATGGATTTTCTGTGTATTGAGTATTTTGTAGAAATTAGAAGTATTAGATGATGTTGCTGCTTGCGGTAGAAAAAAGATACATTTGTATGGTAACAGGTGTACATTCCAACAGATGTATGGTTCTGGATCTTTGAAATAATGGTAAGTATACATTCCAACAGATGTATGGTTCTGGATTATCAACTATTTTCAAATGTTTTATAGATGTATGATCTTTGAAATAATGGTAAGTATACATTCCAAGAGATGTATGGTTCTGGATTATAGCTTTTGGCATCTAGAAGACAGAAAAACTATGTCAGGCTCTCTGAAGATACAAAACTTCAAAAGATACAGCAATCCAAGAGATGTATTGCTCGCTCTTTTAGTTTACTGCATTTTAATGGTATGTATTCATTGAAGGAATCAAAGTGGTGCAATAATTGTAGACCCCTTTAAATGAGAGGACAATCCAAAATCCATTCTATGGGACCAGAACTAATTGTATGTTGATATTCACGTTTCTTTCAGGTGTGATATTATCATGAATCTGTTGCCCATCATAGTAATATTTGATTCATTATTGTCCACAGAAAGGTGTGTAAAATGAACTGAGATGAGGATACACATTGTGAAAATAATCATATTTTTTAAAAATAAGAAACTCATCGATCTGAATACCCAAAATACAGCAATTAGGTGTTCATCTCATTGCAAGAACCCTTGTGCTCATATTCGGATAGCATGTGCTGCTGCTCAATGCATATCATATATCATTGCATGATATTTTTTTTTAAAAGGATGACTCCATATTTAGTGTTTTAGCCTCTTTTTGATACCAAAATTCAAATGGCAATGTTTGGTTTTGTAGGCTTATCTCAGTGCTATAATAGTTTACCTATATGCTCATGATTTAAATCAAGCTGAAAAGTGCTATAGCGACTGCTATCAGTAAGTTTCCTTTGTTGCCTGCATGATTTTTGTTTCCCTTGGTGGTTCCAGTAATTTCTTGTATTTGCATTCCCAAATTCAACAGGATAGATGCTTTTGCCAACAGTGACCAGTGTCGTTGTGCGAGCAAGCTTCTTGCAGCATATCAAGAAGCGAGTGTTGAAGAAATTAAACGTGTCTCTCAATCCAGCACTATTTCTCATATTTAAATACTCTTTGACCTAATATACTTTCTCAAGCAGATTGTCAGGCTTGCAAGGAAGTTGCCGACTCGAGAGTTGACCTGCCTCAGCACACAGAGGGATGAGGAGGCATTAGACGAAGACGACCTGACATAGTTTTTCTGTCTTCTAGATGCCAAAAGCTATAAATTTGCTAAAGATACAGCCAAAGACAGAACATCAATCCAAAACAGGAACTGGCCTACTGAAATGAATTTGGTTTAGAAGTTGTTACTGATCCCCCAAGATAACAACAAATATATCCCAAATGCAGCGATTGGTGTAAATAATAGCATGGACATGGCAGCCTATTTATATTATACTGTAAATGCAAAGTTGCAAACCATTCACACATGTAGAACTCAATAAGCAAAATTTCAGTTTGTTGTACACAGTTCTGTAAAATAGTGTGCAGGGTTCAGGCGGAGAGGTTGCCGCACTAAATCTCCTCATTTCCATTGGATTTATAATATTGTTACCCTTGCACTCTTTTCTATCACACACCAGCCCTTTATTGGCTGTAACTTTTATTGCAATGTAACTTGTCGAGGGTCAAATGATTTTCTGTAATTTTATTTTATGATTTGGTTTCATCAGGAATTGATCAGGGTTGCGTTCATTTTTTATTCAATGTATTGAGTACACAACACAGTTCAGCTCGGAGCCACATTTCAGCTCTGAGGTAACCATAATTCATTGATTTAAATCCAATTACACCATTTGACAACTTGTTACAATGCTAAATCGATCCAGCATACACAAATGCAAGTATGATCCACAAGGTAACTAATGCATACAAACACAACTTGTATTTTACAATTGCTCTTTGTTCATTGACCCTGGCTATCTTCACTTCTTCTTTATGTTTAATGAGCTCGGAGCCTGCCATCTTGACTTCTTCTTTCAGTTTCATTAGCTCGTAACCTGCCATCTTGACTTCTTCTTTAAGTTTCATAAGCTCGTAACCTGCCATCTTCAATTCTTCTTTCAGTTTCATTAGCTCAGAACATTCAGCATTGGACTCTTCCTCTTCAGTATGTGTTGAGGCTGAATCCGCCCACTGGAAGTAGTTACAGAAAGGAAGTCCCTGTACAACAAAGGAACAAAACGAACAAAGGATGTAATATGAACACATTCCACGCAATTCACACAAGACCCTGCAAACAATTAGTACACATACTTCCTTGTTGAAGTTTGGGCATCCAAAGAACCTGCGGCCAAAATTTCTCTGGGTCCTAGCTGTTCTAGACACAAGCAGATGGCCACAGTCACAATGCATCACAATACCTCTTGCTGAGCAGGTAGAGGACGTATAGAAGTTGTCTTGTTGAGAATCCATATCGTCAGACCAAAGACGGATCCCGCAAAGACGGATCCAACAATGAGGAAATCAAAAGAGGGGATTCAGAACGCTGGAGAGCTCGCCCTCTCAGAACGCGTGATGACGACTGGCCGTCGATGTACCTGGCCTAGTCCGATTGCTCGTCTGACTTCGCGTCGCCTAGTCCGATTTCTCTGGAGAGCTCGCCCTTTCACTGTCGTGTGAGCCCGGCTGCTCTGTCACTATCGGAGCGGCCTGCTGGCTGGAGCGGAGTGATCGCCGGAGAGGGCGCCGTGTGAGGACGACTGGCTGTCGGTGTCGGTGTACTGAGTCTGCGTGCGACGGGGGACTCTGAGCTCCGGGTTGAGAGAGAGAGAGGGTAGGGAGTGTGGCGATGTCGTCTCTGAGCGAGGGTTGAGAGAGAGAGAGAGAGGCGCTGTGCTGGAGCAGAGTGATCGCCGGAGAGGGCGCCGCGTGATGATTGGCCGCCGTGTACCTGAGGGAGCCTCGTCGGAGAGGGTGTCGCGTTGGGGGAGAGCGACAGCGTTGGGGGAGAGCGTCTCTGAGCTCCGGGTTGAGAGAGAGAGAGGGTAGGGAGTGGGTCTCTGAGCGGGACTGTGAGCGAGGGTTGAGAGAGAGAGAGAGGCGCTGTGCGCTCTTTTCACGGACAGGGTCCACCACTACCTGTGCCGTTAACGGGAGTAATTGGGCCAGATTTGGCTTTTGCCCGATCAAGATCTAACGCTTAAAAACTGAGGTGTATAGGAGCCTCTATACACTCGAGTGTATTGTAGCTCAACTCTATATATATATATATATATATATATATATATATATATAGAGAGAGAGAGAGAGAGAGGGGTTAGAATACACTCGAGTGTTAAGATCACGCCGTACACCTCAATGGTGTTTGCCTATCTAGACCATGTTTTTCTAAAATCTCATCCATTGATCTTCATGATTACAATAATAATAGGTCACATTCAAAATTTGAACTCATTTGGATGAGTGTAAATCACATGACAACAAAATTGACGCACAAAACTAATTTGAAATACATGATTTTTGCCTCCTTTAGATGCACGACCTATAAGTGTCCAAATGAGCTAAAATTTATTATATAATATGTTCTTATAATAATTAAGAAGATCAACGGTTTAAATATTTCAATAATTTATTGCATCTTCAAAAATGACTGAGGTGTACGGTGACTCCGGTACACTCGAGTGTACACTAGCCTGACTATATATATATATATATATATATATATATATATATATATATATATATATATATATATATATATATATATATATATATATATGGATAAAGAGTGATTTCTTCATTATGGCTGGTAGGAATCCGAATACATTTGGAAATCCCGATAATATTCCTCGTAATCCTAAATTTGTGGGGATTGCACCTTTCTTCTGAGCAGGAACCAAACAAGACCCTCCTGCAGCCGCCTGTCCCTGCTGCGGGTGTATAGTACCCGTTTTAGCTCAGCGAGGAGAAGAAGGGCAAGAGCACGACTTTGGTGGACTTGTGACTCGAGCACAGTGGATCCGGCGCTATCGTTGCTGGTGGAGTCGTGGCTCTGGACGAGACGAAGTACATGTGCTTAAAAGAAGGCTGCCTCTGTGTGCTTCAGCATAGACGAGACCAGGGGCGGGTCTAGGGGGGCTACTGGGGCTTCAGCCCCCTCCCAAAATCTTAAATATTTATTTATATGTATTTATGCATGTTTAGTATTATAAATGTAGTACATATACGAGCTCTTTAGATATATGACAAGGTAAAGTTGTAGCTTGGCTAGTAGAAGTACATTGGTTCTAAACTAGGGACTCAAGTTCAAATTCCACTGTAGGTATATTTTTTTAACTCAGCCCCTCCTACCACAACTAGTGCCATGTATAACTAATTCAACCTCCCCTTATGCAATTTTCTGGTTCCGCCACTGGACGAGACCGACAAGCCTTCTCGTCTAGTGCAGTCGGTGCTACGCCGCACAATCCGTTTCAATTGGGGTGCAGGTGGTGCCCTATCACGGATTTTCATTGAGGGTGTAGGTTGTGCGCTGTTAAGGGTTAGTTTGGTTGGATGTAATAGAATGCAGTTGTGGGGGGTTCGTAATGTAAAAATGTGCATCAAACAAGCATTTTGTCAACCAGTTATACCTTACCAAACAGATCCTAAATATTTACTTAATGACAATCTTGCGGACATCCGGGCAAAGCCACCTGAGGCGAGGCCGCGGCGGCGAGAACAGTGTGATTCTGTTCCTTGGCTAGCTTCAGAATATACATGGGTCGTCTCCAAATGCGACAATTTTCTTCGGTGTTTCGTTATTCACCGCAGTTATTTGTTGTAACGAGTAAAGAGGCGTCGGCAATTGAACAAATTTAAAAGGTAAAAATGCGCTGTGTTCACCCTGCGTCATCCCGTCGTGGTGGCAATGGAGTTTCTAAAATGTATATTCCAGGTTCGCGTGCACGCTTATCAGGCTGTCAACGGGTACCCGAATGACAAGCTGACATCTGTATGTTCCCTTGTAATCTGAGTTCCTTTATCAGGCTTCCTATATCCTAGATAAAATCACGGTAAACATATGTAGTTCCAAGGGTGTCGCAGCCGTGCGAGAATCTGACGAATGTCCGTGATTTGAACCCGAAAGCAGTTTAAGACATTTGGGCCGATACCGAAAGGGCAAGCAATTAGAACACCATTAGGTTCATTACCACAATGCTGCGGAGACCCGGGCAAAGCTACCAGCTGAAATGAATCGGCGGCGGCAAGAATACCAGTGTGATTCCGTTCCTCGGCTACCAGTAGAATGTAAAGAATACAAACGCCACATGAACTCTCACATTTGCTGCCATCCAAGACACTCTCTGTCTCGATCTCCTCAATCTCTCTCTCTCTTCTCCCCTCTCTTCTCGATCTCGAATTTGAGAATTAATAAAGGTAAAATGCCGGTCCAGTTAGCCGGCATTAGGTACAACGTCGCTGCCAACTTGTTCACGACTTGACTTGCTGGGCAAGAAAAATATGTTTTTATTAATTTAACGACAAGAAAAATAATCTATCACATCTTGCCATTATTTGTCTTCTCATTTATGATAATGCTGATGAATTTTTTTTATTAGTCGTTGTTATTGTTATAACAATGTTTAAATAGATTATTTTTATTAGCTATGGTGAAAAAACAATTTTTTAGTTGATCATAGTATTAGTGATGAAGTAAATTCTCTTCATATACTAATCATAGAAGGACCATTTGTTAGTCTATTATAGTCATTGGCAATCACTTAATTCAATTGTATATATTAATACTGACAATATAAATTGTTAACTACTGATAATATTAGTTAACACAATATCATGTCGCATATACTAACAAAAACGAATTTATCATATAGTTGACAATCAATAACGAAGACATCTTTCTCAAGCAAAAATAGTTATACGACAACAAAAGTTTGAACTTTATCAATTGTTGATATTTTCTTATATTAATGTTATGAAACATAAACTTCATACTTGTTTTAAAAGATTAATGCAAACATATTTTAAACAAACATTTTATTTTATTTTTATCCTCATACATCACATGCAAAAAAACCAAAAGGAGGACATTTTACCTTGTTCAGTTATATAAAAAATACATCGATAAAAAATATTATGTTAATTATCTACTCTAATTACATGCACCAATAATAGGAGTTTTTCTAGCACTATTCTTAGAAAGCTACTTCTTCAATAGAGAACTAACATGCCCCAATCTGTTGATCCCTTATGACAAACATATGATCAAGGAATTGATATCTTCTTTGAGATATGTGGATATTGTTTGACCTAGCAATGGTCCATCCTTAGATGCAACAAGGCACATTAGAGCCTCTTGCTGTTGAGGCTAAGCAGATTGTATATCCATGGTTTTCATAGCATTTGTATTTCAAAGAGCCAACACAGTTGTAAAGCTCCACTTTTCACAATATATAAATATCACTGAGCGTAAGCATTTTTCTCAAGGGGGATTTCACAATATGCTAATCACCGCAATAAAAGAAAATCAAACACCTTGCATTAATTGGAAATAGATTCATTCATAGTTCTTGGACATGTGTAAAGAGGCAAGATCACCTCCTTACTAAATTTAAAGGAAATTACAAAACATCCACTTTTTTCAAGAAAAATAGACATTGTGGAATGCATGTATAATAATCCAAGTAAATAAGCATGATTCAGAGACATATGAATTGTCAATAGCAGCGAAAAGAAACTAAGTTATTACATTTCTTTTTGAACTCTTGTTCACTACATGAGTTTCTTTGAACATGAAAGAACAAAAAGAAAATATAGGCACTAGCATTAAGCAACCTAGTCATCCTTGATAGCAAAACTTGAATCTACTACTCCTGAACTTGGTCCTCTTGGTCTTGTTCAATACCTTGATCTAACCCTGGTTGGTTGGGAAAGCACCTAGCAAAAGGGAAAGAAAAATAGAGTATGTGTCAGAGAAAAGTGAACAAGAACAAAAGATAAGAAAACTATAAGGAAATAAGGCGAAGATTTCATCGTAAGGTGAATATAGTTACGAGTATGAGGCCTAAACAAAAAGAAGCTTGCCATAACAAAAATAGTAACAAGGTTGCATGCATGATTAATATTGACTACCTAAACTATGTAGGGTTGAGGTACCTACCTAATGACGTGGTCTATTATTGCACTAACAAATTCACTCAGGGTTGAAATCCCAGAGTTTTTAACCAAAACTTGTGCAATAATACCACCCGCAAGCGGACGAGTCTTATCGCAATATAGTTAAGGATCGAATCCCAAGGGACAACATTTTTAAGAATCGTTGCTAGTCGAGTCTAGCTCAAGTAAGACTAATATTTAGATCCAAAGATTGATTTGAGGTTAATTAAACTATGTCTAAGAAAGTAAAGAGCAGAATAAATGTTGGATCTAGATTAATGAGGGGGATCACTAGGGTGGTCCCGGGTTTCACCACCATTGCACATGCAAACACATCCAATCACAAACATCCAACAAGATATAATAATCTAAATAGAGCTGCTATGAACCCTCCGTTAGGATGTTTAGGTTCACATAAGCATCACCTTAGGCATCATATTTTTCGTCGCCATCTGGGTCATGTACTTACAACTCCAAAGATACAGACATCCAATGAGACGACCGTCATTGTAAAGACCATGATTATCACAATAAAACATGCGGAAACGATTATCAATAGAGGATTACTGAAAATCACTGAAAATTAAAACCTTTTGCAAAAAGAACCATTCACAAAGGAATTCCTTCAACAAGGACCAGTGCATTACATATACAAACTGGTTCATCATGTACAAAATATGTATCATCTCCTCTCAAGGAATTTATATACATCATTACTTTGCTAAGAGCACAAGTAACCAAAATCCTTGAAGTATTCAAACCAAAATCACAAATCGATTATGAAACATTAACTATTGACTCCTAGGACTTGAGAGTACAGAGACGACTCATAGGACTCTCTATATACAAACTTGACAACTAGTATCCCCACCTGGGATATTACTGATGTTCTAGGTACTACTACTGCTGCTCTTCCCTTGTATTAGGGTTTCTGCCTTTTTTGTTGATGTTTACCTAAAAAGTTGAATCCCACAGGGGTGAGACAATTCATAAAATTGCCCTTGTGAGAGATATAACTCTCCGTCAAAAACATTATTATTGCAGTTTAAAAGAAATAAACTGAGCCGTGGAATCATATATTCAACAGTAGGTAATCCATTATCTATGCAGATTAGAGCAAAATTCATACTTGAGCATTTCAGCTATAACTTGATAAAGAAACTTGAGAATTGGATAAATGACATATTTAAAATTTATCCATCAAGAATATGCTAAGCAAGATAATCATCAACCAATGATTCTCGTATTTTAATCTTAAGCAAATACACTACACGGCTGATTACATTTTACAATCAAACTTAAGCTCTGAGGAGATGAGGTATGCCGCTCATACTCCAACCGACCATTGCGAAGACGAAATCGATACCATACAAAGTCATTGGAAGAGCCGTCTTCCATGACCTCTCACATCCCGGTCAGTGCGGAACTACATGCAGGACATCTTGTGTCTCTACTAAAATAGCTTTCCAGGATATACTGGCAACTTCGCTATAGAGCTACAGCGGCGACTGCACTCTCTTTGCAATTGAGAGATTTTGTATTTATCTTCATCGATCCGACATTAACATCATCGGGAGAGTATTGATACATCCATCTCGGCACATATATAATGAAGGATTGAGAGGTTTGATGTTTACCTTCCATCAATCTCTTCAAGAGGACGTACAGATATTTTCGCCCATTGACCTCCGCATATTCAAAAATATGCGCTTTCCAGGAGATCTCGTAAGAAAACCTGTTTCACAATCACCAGCTACTGACAATGATGGATCTATGGTCTGAGCACTACATTAATAGATTTCACTTTATTAATTAAGTACATTATCATATTCTTTTAGCATCAGCCAAGTTTTCAAGCATAACTTATTAAATACTTACAAATATAACATGTACTATTTTCTCAAGTGTTTCTCAGTAGTCTTTGAATGACTTTGGGGATCTCATTCCCTCTTTTCAAAAATGGGAACTATCATCCCTTCACAATCTCAATAACATAATCACATGGTTCTAGGTATTCAAACCCTTAGCTTATCACTGAGCACTGTTACCACTTTTTTAGGTAACTAACACCTTCAGGTCACTTGACCAAGGTGAACTTGACACTTGTTACACAAGCATCTCACATGGCACTTGAGACCCAATAACTCTCTTGTCACCTCTCACTAGGCAACAAGGCATATTATGGCATTCAAGTCCCAATAAATCAATTCAATAAATAAAACATCATAGCTCATACCTGGCCATGATCATCATCTCAGAATACCTGCATGGTTAACACACATGATAACAGATATAACAATCATATTTCAGTTCCATGTCGTTCAAGGGTAACACCACTATTCCTTTACCAGGGATAGGGTTTCCCATTTCATGTCGATCAGGGTTACTCATTCCCCTTATACAATTAGGACCAATGGTTCATCATTTCATTGTCCAAGATTGGGATTTCATGTAATATAGTATAACCCAGAGCTAGGGTTTCACATACCTTCACCCTATTTAAAGATTAGGGTTTACTATTCACATCACATCATGATTGTTATACAAATACCCTGAATTAGGGTTTCACCTCACATTTCCCTAGATTAGGGTTTATATTCAATAACCCACAATTAGGGTTTACTATTCATCCCAATTAGGGTTTCATGTTGCATTACCCAAAAATAGGGTTTACTATTCATCCCAATTAGGGTTTATCATCAAAATACTTTGAATTAGGGTTACTCATGTTATTACCCTAAATTCATATCACATTATCCTCCTAGTTTAGGGCCTCACTCAAATTTTCCCTAAATTAGGGTTTGAGTTCATTAATCAACTCAATTAGGGTTTTATGATCTCTTTATCAAGGATCATGCCCTAATTGTACATCACATCAATTTGGAATGTGTTATACTTAATTACTACATGATTATCATTCATGTATGAACCTTTCTTTCTCATCCTACTCAGGATGTTCACTACTTAATTCTTGGTTTAATTGAGTCTACTCTTTATTTCAGTACATGCATTTATGGTTAACTTGATGTGTTGGATCATTGCATCATTAGACATCAATGATTAACCCCCACTAAGGGTATCAATCATCTAGTACAATAGGTCCTCAAATGGTGTGATCGAATGAACCTTCAATTACATGAGGAATCCAATTGAATTGACAAATCGAACCTTCAATTACATTAAGTGATCAATTGGATTAATCAATTGAATATTCAACTACATTAGGTGTCCAATATGATTTCCCACATTGGACCATCAAATGAAAAAGATATCCAAATAGTTTAACCATATTGAACCTCAATGGAATTTGACTAAATAAGCTCAAACGGTTTGAAACCGTTTGGCAAGGTAACTTGAAACAGTTTAATAAAGTAACTTGAAACCGTTTGGACCTTGGTCCCCAAATGGTTTGAGACCGTTTGGCCCAAATGGTCTTGAGACCATTTGGACCCAAACGGTCTTGAGACCATTTGAACTCAAATGGTCTTAAGACCATTTGGTCCAAATCCTCTCAAAACCGAATGGACCAAAAAGTCCTATCAACACTTGCACACTTCATGGTTTCAATAGGTGAACCAATTAGCAATTGTACTCTTGGTTTCTTCATCAATTAAACTATTGATTCATCCTTCAATTGACCCTTCAATTAGGGTTTTGAACCCAATTGATCTAGGGTTTGTACTCAAGGAACCTTCAATTAGGGTTGGGAATCAAATATCCATCAATGTTCAACATTGTGGAATCGATCCAATTGAAATCAGTGAACTATCATCAACTTTTTGATGTGACCTGACCTCAAACGGTCTTGAGGTCGTTTGGATGACCTACAAATGGTCTTGAGACCGTTTGGCTCATCATACCCTTGGATTTTGTGAAATTCCATAAAGGTTTGAATCCTTAAATTGATCAACAAATCAGCAATTGATTGTACTTCAAATTGGTAACTTTGGACTTTCAATTGCTCAACCATACATAACCCTAGACCTCCAAACGGTCTTGGGTGGCCCCCAAATAGTCTTGAGATCATTTGGATGACCTCCAATCGGTATTGAGACCGTTTTCCCATCATATCCTTGGAATTTGTGAAGTTCCATTAGAGTTAAGATCATTGAGTTGGTCATCAAATCAACATTTAATTGCAATTCAATTTGATGACTTTGGACCTTTAATTACTCAACCATACTTAACCCTAGACCTACAAACGGTCTTGGGTGACCCCCAAATGGTCTTTAGACCGTTTGGGTGATCCCCAAATGGTCTTGAGACCGTTTGGGCTCAACCACCCAAAAATCTCAATTAACTAAATTGCAAATCAGCACTTAACCCGAATTGAGTTTGCTTGATTGATTGACCTTCATCTATTGATCCCTTTGGAATTAATTAAACAAATTTGATGGGTCATTAACCAACATAATTAGCATCTGATTTCTCAAATGGTCAACCCTGTTCAACCTTCTCAAACAGTTTGAAACCGTTTAACTCCAAACGGTTTGGTGAAACTATTTGCTCTCAAACGGTTTGGTTGAAACCGCATGAACACTTATTGAAACCGCATGAGATGCAATTTCCTTGGAAAATATGCCCAATATAATGTCATCATCATCCACCTTCTTCCATGTAACTGTTGGTACATCTGATTTCATGGAATTACCATTTTCAACAAGCAATTGATCAAGAAGATGATGAAATCAACAAAATTGCAAGGTAGATAGTTGAATAACAATGTAAAGGGTTTCAAGCTATATAACCTGCCTCCAATTGAGCTTTAAAGCTCCAATATCACGTAAACAATGGTGAAGGAAGATTTCTTGCTTAAAAATATTCGTTCCTCAAGCCTTTGAGTGAAAAGGAATGGTTAGAATTGAAGATGGGATCGAGATAAGAAGAAATCATGCCTTTATTTTCAATTTCCACCATGGAATCAAGGTGAAAGAGGATCAAAAAGCTTAGCAACAGGTTTGGAGTCGTCCTACTGGTCCTACTAAGCTCCAAGGTCATTTTTTCAAGCAAAGGGTGCAAGTGAATTCGAAATTCCTTTTTTACTCTATGGATAAATGAGCTTATATGTAATTTTTGTTGAAAATTCAATTAGGTGAGAGAAAGTAGGAATTATCCTCTCCAATTCCTTGCAACTTGCCTCTTCTCCTTCCTTAGGAACGAGTCTATCATCCTTGACTATTTTTTCTCTCAATTATCCATGAAATAAAAGAAAAGAAAATAAGCACCTTAATGCTCATTATATTAATATCCTAAAGTTAGTGGATTTTTCTTTTTCTTTAAATAAGGTGAGTGGATTTTCACCTCCTTAAGATATTTTCATGCAATAGCAAAGGCACAAGGCTGTTCAAACTTGAGAAAATTCAAACATATCGTTTTTAGTTGAAATCCCTTCAATTATTTTATTTATTTTCGCATTAAATTGAATTAGGGTTTCAATAATGCATAAATCTTAATTATTTTAATATCAAGATTCTCTCTCCTTCAAAGTAGCTCAAATGAGATGTCCCTCTCATTTTCTTGACTCTAAAAGATGGAAAGAATTATTGGGAACTATTTTGAAGTGGTAATTTGCATATTGATCCCTAGTTTTTGGGTAAATTGCACATTACCCCAAAACTAGGTTTTAATGCACATACATTACTCAGAAGGCTCTTTCATGGTACTCAGGCTTTCACTAGATATAACTCTACATCATATTCACTCTCATGATGCTTCAACACATGAGGAATAAGTTTTCATGCAAAAATTGCAAATTAACCCCTCAACTTGGGTAAATTGCACTTTAATCCAAAATAATCAAAACATTGATTCAACATTGTTCAAAAAGGACTAGAATTGAAATATAAGTTCCTCTTGAGCCTTAATTACTTTTCAAAAGATAAGAGAAAGCATTTAATCAACTTTATTAAGCAAAAAACCTAGGGTTAAAGCATAACCCAAGTCAGGGATGTTATAAGTTATCCACCCCTTACAAGGATTTTGTCCCCAAAATCATCAAAAAAAACATCAAGAGAAAAGAGAAGGGTACTTCCTCCTCATCTCTTCCTCTAGCTCCCACGTAGCTTCCTCAATGCCACGGTGATGCCAGAGAACTTTTACAAGACATATGTCTTTCTTTTTCAACTTTTTAATTCTTCTGTCAAGGACCAACACAGGCCCTTCAACATATGATATATCATCATTTAGTTCTACGTCTGCAGGTTGCAGAACTAATTCTATGTCGGGATGACACTTTCTCAACATAGAGATATGAAACACTGGGTGCAATCTATGCAACTCATGTGGTAACTTCAGCTTATAGGCTACCTTTCCCATCCTTTCAATGATTGGATAAGGCCCCATAAATCTAGGAGCTAACTTTCCCTTCTTTCCAAATCTCAGGATACCTTTCCAAGGTGAGACCTTGAGATACACTGTGTCTCCAACTTGGAATTCTAAAGGTCTACGATGCTTATCAGCGTAAAATTTCTGCCTATCCTGGATGCGTAGCATACATTGAAGAATGAGCCTCTTCTAGGACTAACTTCCTTAAGTTATCAACATCAGGTACTACCATCCTACCATGGTAACAAACTACCTGATCATATGAATCATGGAAACCATCTCATTTCTCAGTACCATACTCTGACCTTATCTATTGAATCACAGTATCAGTCTACTGTGCTTCTTTAATCTGCTATCTCAGAGTAGGTTTTACTTGCATTTCAGCTAACAACCCGACTAACAATGATACTTTAAGTTGTATGTTGTTTTGCCTCAAGGAGATAAGCATATCCCTCTTAGAGCACACTAAGGAGTTTAATTGTGATTTATCTAAGGCTGGTGTTGCTGATTTTCTACTTAACGCATCAACAACCACATTAGGCTTCCCTGGATGATAATCAATTATACAATTGTAGTCCTTGATTAATTCCATTCAGCGGCGTTGCCTCATGTTTAATTCATGCTGAGAGAAGATATACTTTAGATTCTTATGGTCTGTGAAAATCTAGAATGTTTCTCCATAGAGATAATGTCTCCAGATCTTCAGAGCATGAACTACAGCAGCTAGCTCTAGATCATGTGTCGGATAATTCTCCTCGTATTTCTTAAGTTGTCGAGAAGAAAAAGAAATCACTTGCTTATCCTGCATCAACACACATCCTAGGACATTCTTAGATGCATCACAGAAAACTATATACCCCTTTCCCTGCTCAGGTAGCACCAACACATGTGCACTTGTTAACCTTTCCTTTAGCAACTGGAAAGATTGTTGACACTTTTATTCCAGACAAAAGGAGTATCTTTCCTGGTCAACATGGTGAGGGGTAAAGCTATAGAACTGAAGTTCTTAATGAACCTCTTATAATAGCCTGCCAACCCTAGGAAACTGTGTATCTCCGTTGGTATCTTTGGTTGTTCCCATTACAGGACAAATTCTACCTTCTTAGGATCAACACGAATACTTGAGGCAGATATTACGTGTCATAGAAAAGAAACTTCTGGTAACCAAAACTCACATTTGCTAAACTTAGCATACAACTTATGCTCTCTTAGCAAAGTCAAAGCTTGATGAAGATGCTGCTCAAGCTGTTGAGCATCTCTACTGTATATCAAGATATCGTCGATGAAGATGACTACACATTGATCAAGAAAAGGTCGAAAGATTATATTCATGAGTTCCATGAATGCAGTTGGTACATTAATTAGTCCAAACGACATAACTATGAACTCATAGTGACCATACCTTGTCATAAAGGTAGACTTAGGTATGTCACTCTCCTTAATACGCAACTGGTGGTATCTCAACCTCAGATCTATCTTAGAAAAGATAATTGCACCACGCAACTGGTCAAACAAGTCATCAAACCTTGGCAAAGGATACTTGTTCTTTATGGTGACTTTGTTCAACTGCCTATAGTCGATGCATAAACACATTGACCCATCTTTCTTCTTAACGAAGAGGACCGAAGCACCCCATGGTGAAGTACTCGGTCGGATAAAACCCTTCTCAAGCAACTCTTATAATTTCTTCTTAAGCTCTGCCATCTCAACAGGTGCCATTCTATACGGCATTTGTGCTATTGGTTGTGTGCCCATGATTAGATTAATCTCAAAATCAATCTCTCGGGGTGGAGGAACTCCTGGAAGTTCTTCAGAAAATACATCTTCAAATTCCCTGACTATCAGAACTTCAGAAGGATGAGGGCTCTCTATTGTGGTATCGACCACATGAGCCTAGAATGCAAAGCATCCCTGTCTCATCAATTTCTCAGCTACCATAGCTGACATAAGACAATTTGGAAGAATCTTTCTATCTCCCTGAAAGATCCATGTGTCCCTTGTCTTTGAACACAACCTGCTTGGAACCACAATCCAAGACAACCTTATACTTTTCTAAGGAGTCCATCCCAAGAATTATATCAAAACCATGCATCTCAAGTGATATAAGATCCACCTGAATGCAATGATTTGAAAAAGAAAGATTGCAAAGAGAACACACCTCCCGCAACACTGCAGATCCCAGTAAAGGGGTTTCTAACATCAAACTATGGGCTCTATGACTGACAATCATGTTGCAGTCATGTATCATTTCTCGAGTGATAAAGGAATGTGTAGCACCCATATTAATTAAAATAGATACAAAGTAGGATGAAGACATATAAAAATAAAATAATTCCATCTGACTTGTCACAACTCGAGGGTTGACTACTTCTTCGGGCTGATTCACAGCTTAGAATCTAACTATTGCTTGCTATTGACCCAGTGCACGATTGTTGGGTGCCGACGATCCAGCTTGGGATGCTTGTCCACGTCCTCGAGCACCACTAGAGAACTGTCTTCTCTGTGAGCCTTACTGACTCTGTCTCGGGGGTTGAGTTACAGTCCTAACCTTCTCAGGACAATCTCTTATCAAGTGTCCTGGCCTCCCGCACTGGAAGCAAGTGTATCTTCCCAAATTCTGCCTAGGTGGTCCTGTCACCGATGCTGATGTTGAACTTTGGGCTCTATTTGGAGCAAAGCTACGGCCTCTACCCCTACTTGACGTCCATTGCGTCTGGGGATTAGGTCTTGATGGTGCTGTAGGTGCAGAAAACCTCGACTTTTTGAAGCTTTCCGACCTTTGTCCATGAAACTGAGGATACACTTTCTTATTACTGGTCTGTCGCTTCTCAATCACAGACCTCTCTATCCGCCTGACAAACTCCAAAAAATTGGCAAATCTCTCCCGGTTCTGTAAAGTAGACACCGGAGTGGTCAAATCAGCATTCAACCCCTTCTCAAAACGTCGAATCCTCTCTTCATCAGTAGCTTCCATATGCGGACAGAACCTCAAAAGCTCCATGAACTTAGCTTCATATTCGCTAATGTTCATCTGTCCTTATCTAATTATAACGACCCCGCCTCCCGGTAACCCCCAATTAAGGAAGACCGAAAGGTCAGAGCCGTTATTCAATTAACAGGATCAAAGGTTCGACAAATAATCAATAATAATTATGAAATTCTACTAACTAACTGGAATTTGGTATAAAATTAAAACTTTACTTACCTTTGGAAACTTTGGAAATCTATCTATCCAGAGCTTGAATAATTCTATCTAATCCTCCTTGCACTTTATTTCTTATTTCCACGATGTGTCACTTTACTGTTTGTTCTTTCAATTGTCCTTCCTAAAACACCGACAAACAAAACGTCGGTCAGTATATCAAAATATACTAGTATGTGGGAACAACCAAAAATTTGCACATATGGATAACAATCTAATTATCACAGTCAAGTTAATTAACAAGCCAATTTACAATTTCCAGTATGACATTCTCCACCGCTTTTGCCCTAACCCTAGAATACCCACCTTGGGGTTTCTTTTGCCAATGACTTAAGGCCACCTTCTCAATACCGAGCTTGGTGCCTGGGGGTCACCACTCATGGTGCCCTCTAGTCATTCAATATCATAGGCCACCTTCTCATTCCTGAGCTTGGTGCCTGGGGTCACCACTCATGGTGCCCATTGGTCTACCCATATGGGCCTGACCTTTGACATCTTCCATCAGGGTGGCATGTAGGTGCGAGAATACATACTTCTATTATTAATGTGATAATCATAGTGACTTTATGATTTTGTAAGTATGAACATCCAAACTGTTTAGATGGCATTCAATGCAAGGAAACATCCGAAAAACACTCGGGAATCTAATGCGAATAATCATAATTAACCACATACCTGATCCAGAGCAACTTGATTGTCCAAGCAATAAGGATAAAGAACAAATAACAAGCAATCAACAATATCCTGAAATTAATGCACGGGATCCAAGTGTTATAGTTTATCTAGAACATTCTAAAGCTAGACTTGGATTCTGCCTTAGGCTTTCTAAACCACATTAGGGTTTTATTAGGGTTTTTGCCTCCATAACGCTTTATCATATTAAATTCTCTCTTAGTTCATAAACCCTAATTTCAACATCATAAGCCCAATTAAAGTCGATTGTTTCTCTTTTATACCAAAACTACCTTCTTTATCCTTTTAATTTCAAGGTCATTAGACTCAATTATCACCTTTAGTTTCTTTCGGATTAACAACTCATAATTTATTATGGTCTAATTCCCATATGAACTCTATTTATTATTAATTCTACCTTGATTCAATCGAAAACCCTAATTTCTATATTAAGGTTATTTATTCACAAAATAGGGACTTTAATGCCCGAAATAGCTTAGATTCATCATATTCCAACTTTAATCATGAAATTAGTCAATTAAAGACATTAAGAGTCGAATTTACCAACATTAGGGTTTCAAGGCCCATTAAAGTATTATTCATGCACATTAAACTCGAAATTAAACTAATTCCATGCAAAATCATCCTTTTTGTTCCTAATGTTCCCTTTCATCCTTAACAGGTCAATACTAACTCTAATCATCCATTAAACCCTTATAATTATATTATTCATCTCAAAATAGGGCTCTTTAAACATTAACACATTAAAGTTGATATCTTCCATTACTTTTCAAATTGCAAGAGGAATTAGCTTTTAAAAATATTTTTATTGGATTCCTCTCGATTTTGTAATCAACTTTCATGTATAACATGTCCTTATTCTACCTACCATTTATTTACTATGAATTAAACAAATTTCACTTACTTTGGCGAATCAGGAGCTGCCACATAGCCGTCCATGCAACGTCGCTCGGTGGTTTTGAAAATATGACGAAATGACGGGCTTGCCCCCACGTAAAACCCCCACTCTTCATACCCTAGGGGGGGATATTTGTCTAACACCGCTGGATCATCTTCCACCTCGCGAGGGTTCCGCCTTCCGCTGACTGGAGCCGGCCACGGAGCTATTTCCTCCTTCCCCAAGATCCGGAGATCGTAGGGGACCAACGCCCTGTCTCCGCCGCCCTCCTCTATGCCCAACAACACCTCGACCCATGGCCAATAGGTCCAAGATTAAGGGGGCCAGAGCTGCGATCTGCGGCTAGGTTACCGACCCCTTGCAGGATTTGCGTAGGGTTAGAGGAAGAAGTAGAGGGCGGAGCTTCTCTAGATCATCTGCGGAATCATCATGCCCACCTATTGTAACCATTCACGACTCCCTGCTACTCCAGGGATAGAGACAGTTCAAAGGTTAGGGTTTTGAGAGAAAACTAGGTGAAGAAGAGGGTGGGATGTCCAAGATCCTTCTTGGGCTCGAGGCTAAGGATCCATCCCTTATATAGGGGAGGATACCAATGCCCTAGGATACTTGCACACGAAGAAAACAATCCCTCTACCAAAAGGAATGTGATTCCTTCATGGAAAATCTAGTTTCCTACTCTCTCTCTCATAATTCTTTAATCTTCTTTATCCATTAGACATTAGGAATTCAGAAATCCTCTTTCACTTTCCCTTTATTCTTGGCTTTTTAATCCATTAATCCACGAGATTATATATTCCTTTAAGTAGAAAATACCTCTTATTTTGCAAAGCTACAAAAACCATTAATATTGTATCACATTATGATCTTATTTTCTTTTATAGATATTTTCTCTTTCCTCTTTCTCCATTGGGACTCCTTGGATCCCAAGAAACTCTAATAATTCAAAATTCCTTTTTAAGGAATACTCATTATCCTTAAATGCATCAATATGCATTATTTCTCATTATCTTATTTATTTCTTATTAAAATATCTCTTTTTGAGGATTTCTCTTTATTTTTCTTCTATTTTCCTCATTGGTATTCCTTTTATCATTAGGAATCCTTGGGATACGAAATTCCACTAAGGATTACTCAATTATACCTCTTTTCACTTATTTTCCACATTTTAACATTGCTTTCAATTTCTTTCTTAATAAAGAAATACTTATTTGATCTTTTCTTGTATTATTGCCTTTTCTTCACAATCTTGGATTCCTTGGCACCCAAGGAACATAAAGGTACGAAATCCATCCTTGGATTACATTCTTTTTCCTTCTAGAGGTTTCCACATCTTTCTTTTCTCGAATTCTTAATTAATTACATTTCCTTGTTATTGGGCCCAATAGCCAATAAAGCCCACAATACAATCATCAAGGCTATTGTAAACGAAATTACATCATTATTTTTCCAATATGAGAGTTTACATTTCTCATCATATGAACCCAAAATTGGGGTTGTAACACTAATTCTCTCAAACTGAGAGATCTTCTCATCTAGATACGTCTTAGAGAAGTATCTAGCGACAAATTCACATCAGAAATCATCCCATCCGACTTCAACTCCTGGCCTTTTGCCTTCCTCGATGTCCACCAATGACCAACACTCCCTTTCAGTAGATACACTGCATGCCTCACCTTCTCATTTTTAGGAATCATAAGGATTCTGAAGGCTTTCACCAGCTCAGTTAACCATAGATATGCATCAGTTGGGTCAGCTGTGCCAGTATATTCTGTGGCTCCCACCCGACGAAGACATTCAAAGGTCTTGCCATCTCCATGTCTTTCATCATGGGTTGGTGCTCTAGGTGCAGGTAATGGCATCCTATCTGTCATATGAGTCATAGCAGCCATAAACTGTCCAAACATGGACTGGAAGGTTGGGTTCCCCATGTCAGCTTGGTTGAACTGGGGTTGTTCAAGCACAGGTTCCTCCCTATCATGGTCCCTTGCACCTCCTCCGGGTGCAGCAACGCTGCTCTCGGCAACATGTTCATCATGTGATCCAGACATCTTCTAGTTCTTCTTCTCCTATATGAGAAGAAGACACTATCAGATCAACTGGAAAACACTTAGAACAGACTCAACAACCTTAATCCTATGTCTCTGTAGACTCAGTGAACCTAGAGCTCTGATACCACTAAATTGAGATGACCATCATTGTAAAGACAACGATTATCACAATAAAACATGCGGAAATGATTATCAATAGCGGATTATTGAAAATCACTGAAAATTAAAACCTTTTGCAAAAAGAACCATTCTCAAAGGAATTCATTCAATAAGGACCAGTGCATTGCATATACAAACTAGTTCATCATGTACAAAACATGTATCATCTCCTCTCAAGGAATTTATATACACAATTACTTTGCTAAGAGCACAAGTAACAAAAATCCTTGAAGTATTCAAACCAAATCTTTGATCGATTATGAAACATTAACTATTGACTCCTAGGACCTGAGAGTACAGAGACGACTCATAGGACTCTCTATATACAAACTGGTTACACAAGCATCTCACATGGCACTTGAGTCCCAATAACTCTCTTGTCACCTCTCACTAGGCAACAAGGCATGTTATGGCATTCAAGTCCCAATAAATCAATTCAATAAATAAAACATCATAGCACATACCTGGCCATGATCATCATCTCAGAATACCTGCATGGTTAACACACATGATAACAGATATAACAATCATATTTCAGTTCCATGTCGTTCAAGGGTAACACCACTATTCCTTTACCAGGGATAGGGTTTCCCATTTCATGTCGATCAGGGTTACTCATTCTCCTTACACAACTAGGACCAATGATTCTTCATTTCATTGTCCAAGATCGAGATTTCATGTAATATAGTATAACCTAGAGCTAGGGTTTCACATACCTTCACCCTATTTAAACATTAGGGTTTACTATTCACATCACATCAGGGTTGTTATACAAATACCCTAAATTAGGGTTTCACCTCACATTTCCCTAGATTAGGATTTATATTCAATAACCCACAATTAGGGTTTACTATTCATCCCAATTAGGGTTTCATGTTGCATTACCCAAAATTAGGGTTTACTATTCATCTTAATTAGGGTTTATCATCAAAATAATTTGAATTAGCATTACTCATGTTATTACCCTAAATTAATATCACATTATCCTCCTAGTTTAGGATCTCACTCAAATTTGTCCTAAATTAGGGTTTGAGTTCATTAATCAACTCAATTAGGGTTTTATGATATCTTTATCAAGGATCATGCCCTAATTGTACATCACATCAACTTGTAATGTGTTATACTTAATTACTACATGATTATCATTCATGTATGAACCTTTCTTTCTCATCCTACTCAGGATGTTCACTACTCAATTCCTGGTTTAATTGAGTCTACTCTTTATTTCAATACATGCATTTATGGTTAAGTTGATGTATTGGATCATTGCATCATTAGACATCAATGATTAACCCCACTAAGGGTATCAATCATCTAGTACAATAGGTCCTCAATTGATGTGATCAATTGAACCTTCAGTTACATGAGGAATCCAATTGAATTGACCAATTGAACCTTCAATTACATTAAGTGATCAATTGGATTAATCAATTGAATATTCAATTACATTAGGTATCCAATTGTATTGACCACATTGGAACTTCAATTACAATAGATATCCAAATAGTTTAACCATATTGAACCTCAATTGAATTTGACTAAACAAGCTGAAACGGTTTGAAACCGTTTGGCAAGGTAACTTGAATCCGTTTGGACCTTGGTCCCCAAACGGTTTGAGACCGTTTGGCCCAAACGGTCTTGAGACTATTTGGACCCAAACGGTCTTGAGACTATTTGGACCCAAATGGTATTGAGACCATTTGGTCCAAATCCTCTCAAAATCAAATGGACCAAAAAGTCCTATCAACACTTGCACACTTCATGGTTTCAATAGGTGAACCAATTAGCAATTGTACTCTTGGTTTCTTCATCAATTAAACTATTTATTCATCCTTCAATTGACCCTTCAATTAGGGTGTTGAACCCAATTTATCTAGGGTTTGAACGCAAGGAACCTTCAATTAGGGTTGGGAATTGAATATCCATCAATGTTCAACATTGTGGAATTGATCCAATTGAAATCAGAGAACTATCATCAAACTTTTGATGTGACCTGACCTCAAACGGTCTTTAGGTCATTTGGATGACCTCAAAATGGTCTTGAGACCGTTTGGCTCATCCTACACTTCGATTTTGTGAAATTCCATAAAGGTTTGAATCCTTGAATTGATCAACAAATCAACAACGGATTGTACTTAAAATTGGTAACTTTGGACTTTCAATTGCTCAACCATACATAACCCTAGACCTCCAAACGGTCTTGGGTGACCCCCGAATGGTCTTGAGATCATTTTGATGACCTCCAAACGGTCTTGAGACAGTTTTCCCATCATATCCTTGGAATTTGTGAAGTTCCATTAGAGTTAAGATCATTGGGTTGATCATCAAATCAGCATTTAATTGCAATTCAATTTGATGACTTTGGACCTTTAATTACTCAACCATACTTAACCCTAGGCCTCCAAATGGTCTTGGGTGACCCCCAAATGGTCTTGAGACCATTTGGGCTCAACCACCCAAAAATCTCAATTAACAAAATTCCAAATCAGCACTTAACCCGAATTGAGTTTGCTTGATTGATTGACCTTCATCTATTGATCCCTTTGGAATTAATTAATCAAATTTGATGGGTCATTAAACCAACATCATTAGAATATAATTTCTCAAACGGTCAAACTTGGTCAACCTTCTCAAATTTTGTTGAAAATTCAATTAGGTTGAGAGAAAGTAGGAATTATCCTCTCAAATTCCTTGCCACTTGCCTACTCTCCTTCCTTAGGAACGAGGATATAATCCTTGCCTCTTTTTCCTCTCAATTATCCTTGAAATAAAAGAAAAGAAAATAAGCACCTTAATGCTTATTATATTAATATCCTAAAGTTAGTGGATTTTTCTTTTTCTTTAAATAAGGTGAGTGGAGTTTCACCTCCTTAAGATATTTGCCATAGAAAAGGCATAAGGCTGTTCAAACTTGAGAAAATTCAACCATCTCATTTTTGGTTGAAGTCCCTTAAATTATTTTATTTATTTTTGCATTAAATTGAATTAGGGTTTCAATTATGCTTAAATCTTGGTTATTTTAATATCAAGATTATCTCTCCTTCAAAGTAGCTCAAATGAGATGTACCTCTCATTTTCTTGCCTCTACAAGATGCCAAGAATTATTAGGAACTATTTTAAAGTGGTAATCTGCATATTGAACCCTAGGTTTTGGGTAAATTGCACATTACCCCAAAACTAGATTTTAATGCACATACATTGCTCAAAAGGCTCTTTCATGGTACTCAGGCTTTCACTAGCCATAACTCTGCATCATATTCACTCTCATGATGCTTCAACACATGAGGAATAAGTTTTCATGCACAAATTGCAAATTAACCCCTCAACTTGGGTAAATTGCACTTTAGTCCAAAATAATCAAAACATTGATTCAACATTGTTCAAAAAGGACTTGAATTGAAATATAAGTTCCTCTTAAGCCTTAATTAATTTTCAAAAGATAAGAGCAAGCATTTAATCAACTTTACTAAGCAAAACACCTAGGTTTAAAGCATAACCCAGGTCAGGGATGTTACATCCAACTGAAGCTACGACCCTCTGTTAGGATGTTTAGGCACATAGAAGCGTCACCGTGAGCTAGATGGCTCGTCCCCTCATGGGTCACACACTTACGACCTCAGGGAATCTAATCTGATTTCTCATCAGGGAGTCAACCGCATTAATCGACATTCAAATCCTACATATTGAAGTTCTCACAACATAGGAACAAACAAGATAAATGCAAGTAGGTGATCAATTCACAAGCACACATCGACGATTAATAATGAAATGAAAAGTTACATGCATGTCATGGAATGTTAAATGAAAATACATATAAGAATGGGTAGTGGGGCTAGTCCCCGCACCCCAACAGAATGAAACTAATCGCTCATGATGCGAGGAACAAAAAGAATAGGAGAGAGGGAAGATTTTGCCATGAGGCTGATGTCGAAGATGGTCGCAACTCGGTGAAGATACAATCTTCTATGTCACGTCAGAGCAGATCTAGACGAGGAGCGAGGGACACCACGGCAAACAGGGCAGACTTTCTCTCTCCACCTTCCTTCTCTTCTCATCCTCCTTGCTCACAACAGGTGGAGCAGTCTTTGGATGCGTATGTGGCATGGATGCACGTAGATGGATCGTGGAGAGGAGTGATGGATCGAGATCCCTTTCCAGAGGTAGAGCCTATGTTTAGGAAGCCTGGAGGCATCTTGGATCTGATGCCCCCCTTTTGGATGTAGGTGTGTGTCCGTATTTATAGAGTTGGCAGGAGGCTGGACTTTTTGGTCTTGAATAGTATTGGATCGCTAGGACTCTCTTCACTATTTATGGTTTGGAAAATAAATTAGCGGCTCATAGTTTAGAAACTGATAGACATCCTCACAGTCTTGAGATCATGATGGTCTTCATGATCCTAAAACTGATCATGGTCTCTTAGTCCTGAGAACAATTACTCCCTCGCGGTCTTGGGCATCGATGCCCTCCTCACAGTTTGGGAGTGATAGAATCCCTCACGGTCCTGGACTTTCGGTCATTGTCCAATCAGTTTTGGAAACCGATCGTGACCCTACAGTCGTGCAGACCAATCACATGTTCTTCATGGTCTTGAGGACCGGCGGTGGTGCCCTCGGTTTGGAAACCGCATGGCCCATCTCGGTCTTAAGACCGAGAGCTATCCTTACGCGGTTTGGAGAGTCCATCATCGTCTCACAGTCTTGAGAATCGATCATGCAGGTCGAGGTTGCATACCGTGAGGATGTAGAGGAGAAGACAGAGACTGTAGGTCACGTGGTTGCAGGCAGTTGCTGGCGGCAGCGTCATGAACAGATGGTGGTGATGAGCAAGTCACGAATGAAGATTGCTATTGGTGAGATAGAGCGAGATGTTGTAGGCATGGAGGATTAGGGTTGCAGGTGCGGGAAGGTGATGGTGATCAGGTCGACGATGGATGAGGGTGATCGTTGAGTTGGTGGAGGTGTTGCGGACACAGGCGGCAGAGGTGGAAGGTGAAGCATGGAAGGTGAAGCACGATCTGTTGCATTGGAGTTGAAGAGGAGGACGTAGGTGGAGGTTGATCGTGGGGTCCTCACGGTTTACAGGTCGAAGTCATGATATCCATGCGGTCTTGAGAGATGGTGCCCTCATGGTTTGGAGATAGCTATAGGGGGTGAAGGTTGAAGACCGAATGGATAAAACTACTAGGGAAAGGCCGCTACGGTTAAGACAGCGTGGGCAAGTTGTGATGGGAGTTGAGATGTATGGGGTGCAGGTGTGCGAGGATTGTGGGAGGAGGTTGATGGTGGCTATTGATGGAAGGTAAAGGTGTAGGAATGCAGACCATGATTCTTGCTATGCTGTGAAGAAGATGGTTGATGGAGGTTGAAGGTGAAGCACACCAAGGCGGTGATCTAGGGTTAGTGAGAGGGTCTTGTTGAAGGTGGATGGAAATTTGCTAGAGCTCAATGGATGGGGGTGAAGTTGATTAGGGATGTGGTGATGATCGAAGGATCTATGATTGGTGACAGACATCTTGAGTGAAGATAGGCCTGCAACTAGAGGGTGGACCCAGTTGAAGGTTTGTCTCCATCATGGCTTGCTCAATCTGCATGAAATCACAAAAACCCTAGTCAATAAGCTTTGATCGTCCATGAATTGAGTAAAGTCATATCTTGTAGCATTTGAGAAATAAAAGCAAGCGTATTGAGCCAAATTGGGCCCAAGATGGTGACTGAAATCATGGTGAATATGGATTCATCAAAAAACCCCGAACTTAAACGTTGCTCATCCTCGAGTAACACAAAATCTAAAACAATTACCAAATGAATACTTTCAACTCATGTGATTGCCTCATCTTCACATCACGATTGTTTCCTTTCTGCTTAGTATGACTAAGCATCTCAACTTCCTGAGATCACTAAACACATCTTACCATATCTTCGTTCCTGAGTTTGTTTTCCAACATCACTTCCTCCTCACTTTTTCCAACAGTAAGCATTTCTAAGAGTTTTGTAAGAGTCCAGAGACACCCATAGAACAACAAGTGTGCACCTGATCTGACACTGGTTTTTTAGGATAGTAGAGGCATTCATTGTGCCTTTTAGGTAGAAAAGGGAGTGAAGGGTGGTATGGAAGGAAGTTGATTATCTCTCCTCTATTTGACTCGAGATTTATTATATGGTTGCAATTACATTGATTGCATTTTTTGTATGAATCTCTCCTCTATTCGACTTGAGATTGCATTTTTTTGTGTGCACATTGGCATATTTTCTTGGTGGTACGCCCCTATTAAATAGCGAAGGGTATGGAAGAAGCGGATATAGAGAGAGGTGGTGTGCCACCCCGAACTTAGGGTTTGTCACTATTTTGGCTATTTTTGTTTCTTTTGATGGACGGAGGGGTAAGATGATGGTGGAAGAAGCGTAGAAGATAGTTCAGATCAGAATGCTACTTGATTTACAATTCAGTGCACTGGGTCATTCTCTTTATCATACTCTGCTCAAATATTGACTTGATGAGGATCCAATGGGGATTCCATGGTATTATTCCACTTGCCAGTTAAGAAGTGTGATGTGTTTGATCCTTATTAGTTCGATAGACACTTGAGATTTTTGTAGAAGGATCATGATGTTAGGATTCATAAGCTTTACAAGATGATTTCAATCAATAGGCTAGTTTTTAGAAAATGGCCCTCTTGAGGATCTGCTTTAAATAAGGAGGATATAATGATTCAAAAATCAAAGAGAGAGAAAATAGCCAACTAGGTAATGGCTTTTAATGAAATGAAAAGAGACACAACTTCATCAAGTTTTTATACAATTTCATTGAAAACTTTATTTTTTTTTGAAAATTTGATAAAAAATGCAACGATGAAATCTTAAGTCTGAAATAGATGGGTGTGGGTGGAGAGTAAAGTACGTACCACCCACCCTCCACCCCAAACATAAAATTTTCTCATCACGAGCAAACTCTAAATCTGAGATGGAGGGGAAAATTCATGTCGATTGGACCACTAGATGTGGTTGTGTTCCAATCAGCGCGCGTCCTCATATGAAAATCTAAAAAATGAAGACTAATCAGAACTTAAGATAGCATCTTGCAATGCGATATCTGTTCAGTGCAAAATTTTCTAAAAAAAATAAAAACAAAATTAAGAAAATTTTCTAATTCAAAACTAAAAGTAAAAACAAAATTATTAATCGGGTTGCCTTCCGACAAGCGCCTTTGTTTTATGTCGATGGCTCGATGTGAATCTTTCAATTTTTTGGTGGATACATTAGATTGGTAAGATCAGTCATTGCTTCAGTGCCTATGTCGGCTGAGGTGAAATATCTCTTCAACTGTTGACCATTAGCCACAAATTCTCCTAACTGTTCACTCCATAGAACCAAAGCACCATGTGGGTAGATACTCTTGACAATGTATGTTCCAAACAAGTGAGAATGGAGTTTCCCTAAGAATAACTTGAGTCTTGAGTTGAATAGTAGAACTTGGTCTCCCACTTGTATGTCCTTTCTTTTCAAATGACCATCGTGCCAAATCTTCGTGCGTTCTTTGTAGATTTGTGCATTCTCATAAGCCGTCATCCTGAGTTCGTCCAGCTCTTGAAGTTACAGAATCCTTACTTCGCCAGCTTTCTTCATGTCAAAATTTAGCTGTTTAATTGCCCACCATGCTTTGAGTTCCAGTTCTACAGACATGTGGCAAGACTTTCCATAGATTAATCGAAATGGTGTAGTTCTAAGAGGAGTCTTAAAAGTGGTTCGGTAGGCCCACAAGGCGTCATTGATTTTCACTGACCAATCTTTTCAGTTGCGGCCTACTGTCTTTTCCAAGATAGCCTTGAGTCAACGGTTATAATCCTCTACATGTCCACTTGTTTGGGTATGGTAGGGGGAGGATACTTTGTGTTTTAAACCATATTTCCTCAGCAATGCTTCAAAGCTTCTTTCCAGAAAATAAGAACCTTTGTCAGATATCACAGTTCGTGGGACTCTGAAATGGGGAAAAATAATATCTTTGAACATTTTTATGATAGGTTTGGAATCACTAGTAACGGTCAGTATGGCCTCTACCCATTTTGAGACATAATCAACCACCACTAGGATGTAGGAAAATCCATGTGAGGATGGGAATGGACCCATGTAGTCTACACCCCAAACATCAAAAATCTCAACTTCTTGCCACAGCTTAAGTGGAATCTCATATCTCTTTGTAATGTTACATGTTCTCTCACATTTGTCACATGATAGAACAAAGTTGTTGGAATATTTGTATATGGTTGGCCAAAAGAAACCACATTGCAAAACCTTCAAAGAACTTTTTTTAAGAACTAATATAGCCTCCAACTGGCCCTGAGTAACATTGCTCTAAAACAAGTTGGGCTTCCTCCTCAGTGATGCAACATCTGTAGAGACCATCACAGAGCTTGAAGAGGTACGACTCATCCCAGTTAAACTACTTCACATCATGCATGAATTTCTTCAGTGCATTTCTAGTGCATTCAGGGTGGATGATACCCGCGGCAAGGAAGTTCACATAATCTGAGTACCAAGGGGTAGCTTCTAAAACTTTCATGAGTTGGTCATCCATAAGAGAATCATTAATTGGGTTCTTCTCGATTTCTAGAGTGTGAATGTGACTGAGGTGGTCTACTACAACAATCTCTGTACCTTTCTTATCTCTTATCTCCAGATCAAACTCTTGTAAGAGGAGAATCCATCTGATTAACCTAGGATTTACATCTTTATTTGCTAGGAGGTAATGAATAGCGAAATGATATGTGTAGACAATGACTTTAGAACCAATGAGGTAGGATCTGAACTTGTCAAAGGCATACACGACTACAAGGAGTTCCTTTTCAGTAGTCACATAGTTCCTCTGAGCTTCGTCAAGGGTCTTCGATGCATAGTAGATCACATAATGTTTCTTCTCTATACATTGGCCAAAAACAACACCCACATCATAATCACTGGCATCACACATAATTTCAAATGGGTGATCCCAATCAGGAACTCTGATGATGGGTGTTGTTGTAAGGGCATGATTCAGGATATTGAAACTCTTGACACACTCTTTGTCAAAATGGAAATCAGCGTCCTTTAGCAACAAATTTGTGATTGGCTTGGTTATCATGGAGAAATCCTTTATAAACTATCTGTAAAAGCCTGCAAGACCAAGGAACGCACAAACCTCTCTCACATTTTTTGGGATAGTGAGTTTGAAAATCACTTCGATTTTTTCTCTCTCTACTTCGGTTCCTCAACTACTGACTCTATGGCCAAGGACAATGCCTTCCTTTACCATAAAGTGACATTTCTCCCAATTTAACACAAGATGTGCTTCTTCACACCATTTGAGGACAAGGGAGAGATGTTTCAGGCACGAGTCGTAAGAATCTCTGTAAATAGAAAAATCATCCATAAAAAACTTCCATGATAGTTTCAGTGAGACCAGATAATATAGCCTTCGTGCAACGCTGGAAAGTTATAGGCGCATAGAGACCGAATGGCATCCTTCTAAATGCATATGTTCTGAATGGGCAAGTAAAAGTTGTTTTCTCTTGGTCATCTGGATGTATATCTATTTGATAGAATCTAGAGTAACCATCCAGATAGCAGAAATATCAACCGCTCTAAGACTTGGTCAAGAAAAGGCATTGGGAAATGATCCTTACGTGTCTCCTTGTTCAAATTCTTGTAATCGATACGCATCATCCACCCAGTGATTGTTTGGGTGGGGATGAGTTCATTGTCTTCATTTCGTATCACAATAGTTCCACCCTTCTTCGGAACACCATGAACGAGACTTACCCATGGCGACTCAGATATCAGATAGATGATTCTAGTAGTGAGCATTTTAATGACTTCAACATGGACAAATTCTTTCATATTTAGATTAAGCTTCCTTGGGTGTTCAACAATCAGCTTGTAGTCTTCCACCATGGGGATTTTGTGAATGCAAATCACTTAACTGACCCCAATGAGATCACTCATCTTGTAGCTGATGGATTTTCTTCGTTCCTTTAATTCTGTCAAGAGTTTATCTTCTTTTTCTACCGTTAGATCAAAATTTATGATGATTGGGCAGACCTTGAGGTCATCTAGAAATGCGTACTTCAATCCCTCAGGTAGAGGCTTCATTTCAGGAGCTTGTCGTTTCTCACACGGTTCTTCAGTAACATTCACAGCCTTGAGCTCCTCAAATTTGGCTTCATGATCTTCTACAGTAGTGTCGAGGTGGAGAACACAATTTTTCACTTGTTTGACAACTGAACTATCTGCATTTGGATTAGTCAGATCCTCTCCTAAAGGATCTTCTTGTTCATAATCCTCTTGCATGAGGAGTGACATCTGCTCTATGCAATCAATCAAGTAGACTTCTTGCATGCTTGGTCTTCTCATACTTTCAAAAACTTTAAACTCGAGAGTTTCTTTACCTAGTCTGAGCAACAAGGTTCCTGCTTCAACATCAATCAGAGCTCTTATAGTGGCAAGGAATGGACGGCCAAAGATGAGAGGGTATCTATCATCTTCTTTTATGTCCATGATGACAAAGTCACATGGAACATAGGAGTCTTTGCCTACCTTGACAAGGACATCTTCAATGATTCCTGAGGGGAGAGTCACAGTATTATCTGCAAGTTGTATGGTCATGCCAGTCGGGAGAATTTTAGTAAACCCCAACCTCTTGCAATGACTAAGTGGCATGATGGAGATGCTGGCACCTAGATCATCCAATCCCTTCTTACACGAGGAATCACCGATATGGCAAGAGATCCCAAAAAATCCTAGATCTTCCTGCTTCTTTGGCATCTTGCTCTGAATAATGTCTGAAGTGGTTGTTGCTAACTTGACAATCTCATATTCTTCAGTTATATATTTTCTGGTGAGAAGTGACTTCAAGTACTTCATCCAAGCTGGTATCTCAGCCAATGTATCTAGAAAGGGTATATCAACATGAAGCTTCTTCATAGCTTCCTTGAACTTGTTGAAACGAGTGTCAAACTTGGTCTTCTTGAAACGAGTAGGGAAAGGGGGGTGAGGCTTGTACACTGGTACAACTGGCTCTGCTGTTTCTGTTTCTGCAACAGTAGGTTTTTCAAAACTTTCATTGTCTATCTTATCAGTAGTTACTGGTCCTTTTGGTTTAGACTCAGGCATTGTAGAGTCATGGACAATCACAAAGTTATCCTTGTCTGTAATAACCCAAGGTGTCTTGATAGGAGGATTAGAATAGTCTTTTCCAGACCTGGTGGTGACATCCTTCAATTACTCTTGCTGCTTAAGATTGTTCTCTGGTTGGCCAACAAAGGCTCAGGAGGTGGCTTTATGCTAGCTACAAGTTGAGCTAGTTGAGATTCAATAGCCTTCTGATGGGCTTGCTGATTAGCTATCATAGTCTGTTGTGATTGCATCATCTTCTCAATGGCCGTGAGCTTGCCATTAGGGGAGATGGGACGGGTTTGTTGTCCTTGTTTTTGGTTCTACTAAGGGACTTGGTTGGGATTCTGGAACTAAGAATTGTTTTGATAATAATTGTAGTTCCTGTTCTGAAGTTACCTCTAAAGTTTCCTTGATTTCTGAAGTTTTACTGTTGGTTGTACTGGAATCCCGACAGAACTCGTTGTTGGTTGATTGAACCAAGTTGCTGGGAGTTTTCCGCTCCTAAAGGATTTTCATATTGAAAACCATCATGGTTCCATATCGATTCAGATTGTAATATCCTTGGCCAGGGATGGTGTTGACATCATTAAAATTTTCCATTTGACCATCATCCCCTTGGCCACAAACATTGCTTAGAACAACATCATAGAGAGCATAGTAGGCTAGCGTGGAATGATCAGTGTCTTTACATGCTTCACAAAATAGTGAAACTGACTTGATCTGTTCTTGTTGTTGAGGGAGTGAGCGTCTTCTTTCATAGGCAGCAAGAGATGATTCGAGATGGTCTTGCTTGGCATTTAAGACCTTGAGGGATTCAACGATAGACTTGTACTCAGGAATAGCTTCAGCCATAGCTACCTTCAACACTCCTTTGCCTATATATCTACCCCAATTAGCTTGATTTTTAGCTCCAAGGGTGACAACCTTCCATGCGCTATCATAACTCTGACGCATGAAGTTTCCTCCAGAAGAGGAGTCTAAGAACTTCTTGATATCAGCATCCACACCGCTATAGAAGATCTCAATGAGCTGATTCTTAGGGATTCCATAGTGTGAACACTTGCGTAGAAGATATTTGTATCTTTCCCATGCTTCAACAAGGGATTCTCCAGGGACCTAAGTGAATTGTGTTATTTGACCCCTGATTTCATAGGTGAGAGAAGGAGGATAGAACTTCTCTAGGAAATGATTTTGAAGTTGTTCCCAAGTAGTGATGGGTTCACATTGTAAAGAGTTATACCAACTCATAACTCTATCAACAAGAGAATACTTGAAGAGAAAGAGCCAGATGGCATCGTCGAATACTCCATTTTTCTTTGTCATAGCATATAAATCAATAAATGTCAGAAGATGTTCTTGACTATCTTCTCCTTGCTTACCATAGAATGGGCTATTTTGAAGCAAGGTGATCCAATGTGCCTGTATCTGAAAGTTGGGATCGTTGATGGGAGGAGGTTGCACTGGGTGATGAATGTCTGCAACTTTAGGGACTGAGAACTCCCTAAGGTCCTTCTACAGTTCTGCCGCTTGCGCTGCTGCTTGTGCTTCTTGGATTTCTTCTTGAACTATAGCTCTAGCTTCTTGCATAAGCCTATCTCTTTGTGCATTAAGGGCTTGAGCGACCCTTCAGGCTATTTCTTCCTCCTGAGCCATCCTTTCTTGATTTTCTCTATTCAGATGATGAAAGGTTCTGTCTATTTTAGGGTCAAAGCTTGCAGAAGTCCGGAACTGTTCGAGCAGTGCATACACTAGTCTTCGGGAGTACCTGGGATGGAAAGATCATTCAGAAGTAAGATTGACGGAGTAGAACCGAATTCAAGAGAGTGATCAATAGTATCAAAAGAAAAAGCAGAAACCTAAATTAGCCTCAAAAGAACTAGATTAGACTAGCTGATTCTATTTTCCCCGACAATGACACCAGAATTTGACGTGGTCTATTATTCCAAAAATAAATTCATTCAGGGTTGAAATCCCAGAGTTTTTAATCAAAACTTGTGCAATAATACCACCCGAAAGCGGATGGGTCTTATCGCAGTATAGTTAAGGATTTAATCCTAAGGGACACCATTTTTAAGAATCATTTCCAGTCAAGTCTAGCTCAAGTAAGACTAATATTTAGATCCAAAGATTGATTTGAGGTTAATTAAACTAAGTACAAGAAATTAAAGAGAAGAATAAAAATTAGATCTAGCTTAATGATGGGGATCACTGGGGTGGTCCCAAGTTTCACCACCACTGCACATGTAAACACATCCAATCACAAACATCCATGAAAGATATAACAATCCAAATAGAGCTGACGTGAACCCTCCATTAGGATGTTTAGGTTCACGTAAGCATCACATTAGGCATCAAATTTCTCGTCACCATCCGAATCATGTACTTACAGCTTCAAAGATACAGATATCCAACTAAAGTTGTGTCCCTTTGCTAGGATGTTTAGGCACACAGAAGCATCACCATCAGCTAGATGGCCTGTCCCCTTACGGATCACACACTTAAGACCTCGGGGAATGCCATCTGATTTCTCATCAGGAGGTTAAACACATTAATTGACATTCAAGTCCTACATATTTAAGTTCTCGCAACACATTAATTGACATTCAAGTCCTACATATTGAAGTTCTCGCAACATAGGAACGAACAAGATAAATGCAAGTAGGCGATCATTCCACAAGCCCACATCGACGATTAACAATCAAATGAAAACTTACATACATTCCATGAAATGTTAAATGAAAAGTCATATAAGCATGGGCAGCGGGGCTAGTCCCAGTACCCCAGTAAAATGAAACTACTCGTTCATGATACGAGGAATGAAAAGAACATGAGAGAGGGAAGATTCCGCCATGAGCCTGATGCAGAAGATGGTCGTACCTTGGTGAAGATACAATCTTCTATGCCACGTCAGAGCAGATCTGGTCAAGGAGCGAGGGACACCACAGTAGACGGGGCATACTTTCTCTCTCCTCCTTCCTTTTCTTTTTGTCCTCCTTGCTCGTAGTAGGAGGAGCAGTCTTTGGATGCATATGTGGCATGGATTCATGTAGATGGATCGTGGAGAGGAGTGATTTGGGATCCCATTCCAAGGGTCGAGACATTGTTTAGGCAGCCTAGCGACATCTCGGATCCGATGCCCCCTCCCTTTTAGATGTAGGTGTGCGTCTGTATTTATAGAGTTGGAGGGAGGATGGACTTTTTGGTCTTGAAAAGTCTTGGATCGCTAGGACTCTCTTCATGGTTTTTGGTTTGGAAAATGAATTAGCGACTCATAGTTTAGAAACTGATAGACATCCTCATAGTCTTGAGACTGTGAGGGTTTGCACGATCCTGAAACTGATCACGTTCTCTGGGTCCTAAGAACAATTACTCCCTTACAATCTTGGGCATCGATGCCCTCCTCGTAGTTTGGGAGCGGTAGAATCCCTCACGGTCCTAAACTTTTGGTCGCCGTCCAATCGGTTTTGGAAATCGATCATGACCCTACGGTCATGCAGACTGATCACACGTTCTTCATAGTCTTGAGGACCAGCGGTGGTGCTCTCAGTTTGGAAACCACAAGGCCCATCTTGGTCTTCAGACAGAGAGCTGTCCTTGCGCGGTTTGGAGAGTCCATCATCATCTCAGGGTCTTAAGAAATGATCGTGCAGGTTGAGGTTGCTGACCGCGAGGATGTGGAGGAGCAGACAGAGACCGTAGGTCGTGGGGTTGTAGGCGGTTGTTGGCGGCAGTGTTGTGAACGATGGTGGTGATGAGTAGGTCACAGACGAATATTGCTATTGTTGAGGAAGAGTGAGATGTTGCAGGCATGGAGGACTAGGGTTGCAGGTGCAGGAAGGTGATGGTGATTAGGTTGACGATGGATGAGGGTGATCGTGGAGTTGGTGGAGGTGTTGTAGGCACAGGCGGCGGAGGTGGAAGGTGAAGCATGATCTGTTGCATTGGAGTTGAGGATGCAGGTGGAGGTCGACAGTGATCTTGGGGTCCTCACAATTTGCAGGTGGAAGTCGTGATCTCCATGCGGTCTTGAGGGATGGTGCCCTCGCGGTATGGAGATAGCTGTAGGGGTGAAGGTTGAAGATCGAATGGATAAAACTAGTAGGACAAGACCACTAGAGCAACACCGCGTGGGCAGGTTGTGATGGGAGTTGAGATGCACGGGGTGCAGGTGTGTGAGGATTGTGGGGGGAGGTTGATGGTGGCTATTGATGGAAGGTAAAGGTGTAGGAATGTAGACCGTGATTCTTGCTAGGCAATGAAGAAGATGGATGGAGGTTGAAGGTGAAGCACACCAAGGTGGTGATCTAGGGTTGGTGAGAGGGTCTAATTGAAGGTGGATGTAAATGTGCAAGAGATTGACAGAGGGGGTGAAGTTGATCAGGGATGTGGTGATGATCGGAGGATCTATGATTGGTGAGAGACATCTTGAGTGAAGGTGGGCCAACAACCAGAGGGTGGACCCAGTTGAAGATCTGTCTCCATCATGGCTTGCTCAATGTACATGAAATCATAGAATCCCTAGTCAATAAGCTTTGATCATCCCTGAATTGAGTAAATTCGTATATTGCAACATTTGAGAAATAAAAGCAAGCGTATTGAGCAAAATTGGGCTCAAGATGGTGACTGAAATCATGGTGAATATGGATATATCACCTAACTTCAACCAATAGGTGAGGGAGAGTAACACATTCCAATAACCTAGAAATATTCTATATTGAGGAGAGTAACACATTCCCCAGGGTGAATTTACACATGCCCTATCTATGGGTGGTTGTACAAAAGTACCACTACACTAGTTTAATCGTACAATCAAATCAACATGCTAAGAAATATTACAAGTATAAGCATCAAGTAAATAAAAACATGGCAGTGGGGTGCAAGACCTAAGAAATGAGCATTAAAACTGATTTTGAGGAAAATATAGATAAGGAATTGTCAAAAGGAAAATTAGAGTTCTATAGAAGCCTCATTAGGGAAAGCAGGTTACGGTTACAAATTTTCCCAACTTAGGTGTAAGGAAAGCCCATACCTTTTCTTATGAGTTCCAATTACTTCTTCTTCACTACTCTAACTATCCCAAAGCTTATTTTCCTATTTTCAATGTTTAAACATGAATTAGGGTTTACTCATGAGTAAAGGCAAGGAAACCCTAACTTTTGGACTTTTTGAGAAAAACTTTCATTTTTCCTTTAAACCTATCACCAATGATCTTGTTAGGTTATTCTGATTATTAAAACACATAATATTATATATTTTGGAGTTATGAATATTTAAGTGTATTTTTGTTGATATTTAGTCATTTAATTCATTTTCCAAAAATCATTTTCAAAAAAACTCAAAATCATCCTTTGCAACTATTTTTATTAAAAAGATGAGATATTTTCAAGTTCATAACATATTTTATTTTTAATATTGGATGTAGGAATTATTAGTTATGATTTTATGAAAATCAGCCAATAAAAACATGCATGTAGGCAAAGCGATGGCAAAGGGAGGGAGAGAGATGGCAGTTGGGTCCGTGACTTGGCCCAATGGAAGGTGGCCAAGTCAGCGGTCAATTGCCTTAGAGGCTCCAATCAAAGCTGAGAAAACAAGGACCAAAAGGATAGAAGTGCCCTCGCGCAATCAGAGAAAGAAAGAGAATGATGGTGGGGCTATAATCATAAAACCAACATGGAGAATCTTCCCAGCTACTCGCGTCATGGCCGACGAGTAGCAAGCTTGTGTTTTTGGGCATTTTTGTGATTCTCAACCAAACTCAAAGATCAGCATACCAAAAGAAAGCTTGAAAGAAGATGAACTCACACATATCTTGGATTTGCATAGAGGTGGTGTGTAGAGAGAGGGGTGTGCGCCGCAAACTCTAGAGCAAGAATCATTTACCGACGATTAACCACAAAAACACGAGCAAAATTGAGAGGATAAATGAGTTGCAAAGGAACCCAACAAGCCTTGGGTAGGGGTATTTATAGGTTAGATTATTAGGGAGGTGAGACAATAATTGACCGAACTTGCGTGGAGATCAAGGTTTGGGGTTTTGTCAAAACATTGACAAAACACCAAAATATTAGGATCAATCGGTGCGGAATTGAATTTGGAAACCATAGGAGAAGAAATCGCTCGATTTCATTAAGAAACGATCGAGAAATCAAAATTTAAAATTCCAATCTGATCTGTCTTTATTTGTGGCGAGCTAGGTGATGAGTCCCTAGTGTCTGATCGGTTCAAAGATCAATCTGGTCCATTCGTTGGCACAAAAAAAGAAAAATAAGGGAAAATACCACATGACAAGATAAATGCAAATCCTAAACCAATTAGTACTAAAGTGAGGATATATTAATCTCCCTTTTTCTCTCTCCTCATTTGAAGGGGTAAACATGTTACAAATTACATGAAAATTGATACCAAGCCTTTTTTTGATATGAGGAACCCGAATTAGTTTTGCCTTTTGGGAACTTTTAATGTGTTAAATATATCAAAACTTATTTTCTCTTTCCTACTACATTAATGGTAATAAGATTCTACAAATTTGACGAGACTTCACCCATAAGTCACATTAAGTGTCTTGAATACAAATCTGCCATCAATTTTACATGTTAGAATTTTTTTGTTTGTTTATTTATTATATTAAGGTTCTACACACTTTCTCTCTCTTGATCAAATATTCTCCAAATTTAGTGAAAATCCACCCAAAGCTATATTTTAATATGTAGAACACGAATTTGGCATCCATTGTTACTTTTGGAGGCATTAAAGATTTTATTTTGTATTTTTAAGTTATCTCCTATTTTCCCTTTTCAATTAATGCAATTATAATTACCAATTTTCCATAAGTTGTAAAACTTATCACCTAAGCAAACTTGTACACAAAGGAAAACGAATTTAGGTTTAGAATTATACTCTAAGTTCCACTTTTAAAATTTTTAGGCAATTTATTCTTATATTCACTCAATGGGAAAATAAATTCATTTATTGTCACATTATCTTCACTTTTAGGATTTTCTTTCCTTTTCCCACACAAAAGTCATAGAAACTTCTAGATCATTTTTATTTTATCCTTATCCCTCTTAAGTGGACATTTTCCAAACTAAACCTATTAGTAAACTTTCAATGAGATATTTGTGCTTAACTCCTTACAAAGTAAAATATTGGGAACAAATGTACACCAAACCTTACTAATTTCCACTAATTCAAAATCAAGGACATAGAGGAAAGAAAAGCTTAAAAAAGGTTGAAACTAATATTATACATGAATTTTAGTTTGTTACAACACTCCACTCATTAAAAAGGATTTTGTCTCCAAAATCTCATACAAAAAGGGAAGGGTGAGTAAGTAACATCTCATCTCTAACCTCCCAAGTGGTTTCTTCCAAACCATGATACTACCATAAAACTTTCACCACTCGATCTCCTTAATCTTCAATTGCTTAACTTGGGAGTCAAGGATCTTCACAAGTAAGTCATCATAAGTCAGATTCTGTTGAATCTCTGGAGGTTCAATTGAGAGTACATGAGAAGGGTCCTTCACATACCTTCTCAACACAGAGACATGAAACACATTATGAATCTTGTCATAGGCAGGAGGAAGAGCTAAATGGTATGCACAGTCCCCAACCTTATCTAAGATCTCAATTGGTCCAGCATAATAAGGACTAAGCTTGCCTTTAACTTTAATCTTGTAATAGAACATATAGACTTGATCTTCAAGAATGCATAGTCACCTTCTAAGAAACTCATGTCAGACCTTTTCTTATCAACATGCATCTTCTGTCGATCTTGAGCAGCTCTCATTTGCTTCTTAATCAACTAAACCTTCTTTATCATCATCTACATATCATCAAACTTCACTAGAGCACGTTGCCCCACATCATCCCAGTGTAACGGAGAACAACAAGGTCTTCCATACAAAGCTTCATAAGGTGGCATACCAATACTAGCTTGGTAGTTATTATTATAAGAAAACTCTACTAATGGAAGAAACTTATCCCATACTGATACTCGTCATTTTGCAATATCAATCACTAAGATGGTTAATCCTAGAGTTTAAACCTTTTTTACTTCCGATTTTAAGGGTAGTATAGAAGGGTCGATCCCACAGGACAACTAATTAGAGATTATTCTTAGAACCCAAAGATTTGAAGAACTTTTATTAATTGTTTTTGGTATTTTTATTTTTAAAGCAGAAAGTAAATTCCAGTTGGGGGTTTGAATGATTACACTAATGCAAGAAGGAAAGCACTTAACAAGAATTAACATGCACAAGGGAAAAATAAAAAGATTGTTAACACAAGCAAACTAAATGAATGAAAGACTAAGAATTAAAGGAAACGAAGATGCAGTGTTTAAAACAATAGATGGAAATCGAGGCTCGTAGGGGTTTTCACCACCTTAGCCTGGGTGATAACAACTAAATCTTAAACGACAATTCGATGAAGGCTTGTGAATTAAAAAACTCACAAAAGAGAAACTCCACAAGAGCCCATTGGTCCTGGTGCTCATGCTTCCTAGTTTATCAACCTAAAAGATGAGAATCCACGGTCATATCAAAACGTCTATGTAATCGATTTTATTGTTCTAAATCCGGATTTCCATGGTCACATCCATCCGGATTAACATGCGATCCAAAGATCGACTATTCAATTAAAATCGATTACCATCTAGTCGTTTAAGAAGAAGTCATTAAAACTATGGCTAATAGGTTATTCCCCTTACCCCGATAAGAGACTACTCACACATAGAGAAATGGGAGTCGGAGGAAGAAAGAATTGAAGCCATAGTCTAGCCCAGAAATCAGGAAATTAATCCTTATGCTAGAGACGATGAAATGGCTTAACTCTTTGTTCTTTGCTCCATAATAAAGCGCGGATGAAAGCAGATCAAGACTAAAGTGGGAAGAAGAGACAAGAACGAGAATGGAAGAACGTTGCTTGAATTTAAAACTACTTTATTGTATAAAATAAAAATGATTACAAGCCTAATTGCTGCAGAATCATAATACAAAGAAATCCAAGATGATCCTTGGGAGGAGGAAGTGTCCTTACTTTTATAGGAGAAGGAGGGGTAGGCTATCTAAAAAAAGAGGGGGAAAAAAGAGAGGGATCCATCCTTTTGAATTTTCAGATCTAGTCAACAAACTCTTGATTGTCTTTCTTTAATGCAGATTTTCGCAGCAGAAATTTCGAGCGAGTTTCTGTTGTCCAGAGAATTTAAAGTGCGCCCGAAAATATGATTTTCCTATAGACCTTTGAATTCCCTTTCCAAATCATATTTGAACATTAAATTCTGCCTTAGGATGTGAGATTTATGCTAATTTTGGTGCAAGGTATGCATTTAAGTCAGCATTGCGGGAAACTGAATTGCCTCCTATCTTCATCTCTTCTTTTCTCAATTTAATTACTTAGATAATTCCTGAAAATTAGGAAAAATATCATAAGAATTTAGGAAAAGTATATCAAGAAGATGAAAGTGATATTTATTTTTTAATTAGCTAAAATTAACAAAAAAGTCATAATTACTTATTCTAAATGAAGTAAAAATAAGAGATGAATATGCATTCATCAAAATACCCCAAACTTAAACTTTGCTCGTCCCGAGCAACATTAAAATCAAGAAATACTTTCAAGACATACTCTCAACCTATCATCCTCACTCTCCTTAACAATTACTGGATTCCTTCCACCAAAATATGGCCAAGCGACCCTGACTTCCTGAATTCACAAAAAGTGACTTTTATATTTCCTACTTCACAAACTTGCATTTATTCAAGACCTGCAATAAAACAGATTTTCATTTCACCTTTGCATTTGGTACTCAATTTTTTTTAATATTTTACACAAGAACAGGGCTGATTTGGATAGTTGGGGTTTTTGTTGTTTTCCCCTGGGTAGAAAATTGGAGTGAAGGAGGTATGGAAGAAGGACAAAGTCTCCTCTATTCGACTCGAGACCTTTTTATTTAGTGGACATGTAGTTACATTGACCGCATTTTTTTCTTTGATTTTTGGTGATACACCCAATTGCATGGGTATGGAAGAAGCGAAAGAGGGGGAAGGGGTGCCACCCCAAACTTAGCCTTTTTGGCATTATTGGTTTTTTTCTTTTTGACGAATGGAAAGATTTGGAAGTGATAGAAGAAGAGTAGAAGAGGTTGTTCTTGTGCAACTTTTTTTTTCATCTTTTTTTAGGAGTACCATGCATTGGTTCAACTATTACCGAATCATGCGAAAAATCAAGAAAATTTATACAAGTTGTACATGATAAGAAAGCATCACTCTTGAATCCTATCAGTCCTCTATGGCTTGCCATCTTTTCCAAAGAGTGATTATTATTTGAGGTCCTAAGTGACAAGAGGATTTCTAGTCATGAAAGTTTCAAAATTTTAGTTACAAGGAAGTTACATCATTAAGGGGAGTATTTTGACCAATGATCATATCAAGGTCGACTAGATAAAGGCCATTTTGTAATAAAAGAAATAAAAATATGGCCGACTAGATAATGGCCATGAACAAAACAACTATATGCAAAACCAAAAAAAAGGTAGAAATAATGCAAGAATAAAAAGATAAGGGGTGGAATAGAAACATACCACCCACCTCCACCCCAGACTCAAAATTTTGCTCGTCCCGAGAAAAATCGAAACTCGAGATGGAGGGAAGAGAAGAGCAAGGATTTCCAGGTGGCCCTGGTAGCTCAAAAAACATCCAGCTGAAGGGGATGTGTATGAGGGTTGGGACCTTTATCTAAGGAGCTTCATAGTGTACCCTATGATAGGGTAATTGTAGAAGCTCAGTGGGGTGCTCATATTTGCTTTCACCTCGCATTCCCTCCAATAGGATCCACATATCTTCCATCAATAGCAAAAGAAGTGTTGAAGATGGATGTGGATTGGGGGAGGTTGGTGGGTACCCAACTGGTAACACATGCAGTGCCAGATGTGCAAAGTTAGGCGGAGGATCAGGCTCTGGTTTCCCTCGGTCATATTGACCTGCATATAAGAGAATTGGTGGTGATATGAAAGGGACAACTAAATTTAAATCAACATGATAAGTAATTTTGCTCTGCTCAAGATTCATGCAACCAACCTTGTGATAGATGGGATTCATGGTTGATATAGCATGTAACTCTAGTTCCTCTATGCAAGGAGTTCCCAAGGGTTCATGAGGGATAAAATTGGGAACATATTCCTTGTAGTCAGTGGAAGGGGGTATGTAGACTTCTCCTAAGGGTTGTGTCTCTTCTTCTAAATCAGTTGTGCATGGAATGGGAATTGGTTGCAACAGAACATGTGGAATCATTTTGTCAAAGGGGGTTGGATGCTTATTATCCAAAATAGACTCAAAATAAGGGTATTGGTCTTTGATGTCTATAGAAGACTCACAAATGGAAGCCAGTGGATTTGGTGTGGAAGACTAACAAATGGCATAATTGTCGTCATAATCATCAAAAATGATCAATCTAGGTTGTTCCATCTCTATTGGGGAGTTCTCCATCTCTTCTTCATAAAAGATCTCATCAACATGGATGTCTATGGAATCAATTGGATCCTTTACTATACTGAAGGGGAGATCTGATTCCTTTATAGGACAAGTGCCCAACTCAATCGGCTCAGAAGGGATCACCTCACAATATAACAGTGTAATGTAAGGTTCTTGTAGTGGTAGAATCACCTCATCAGGTTCAACCAGATGTGGAAAAAGAGGTGGTTGAGTGAGGTCATAGTGCTCTTGATGATGAAGTCTTTCAAAAGAATCCATCAGTGCATGTTGGGTAGGTGATGGTACATTGGTCACAATAGGCTCAACCAAGATGGGATGATTATTGCAAACATCTAAATATGGGCCTACAACCGAGAAGGGTGGAGTCTTAGGTTTTTGGGATGTTCTTTGAGCCCACCAGTCATTAACCTTTTTGTTAAAAGATTCTTGATTCATGAATTTATCAACATAGGCCTCCATCCACTCATTTTCTGACGTATATGGATAGTCAGGGCCCCATACAGCTGCAGCCCTAGCTAAACAAAGTTCTTCATTTACAACATCCTGAATTTCTTTAAAACACCTATCCATCTCCTGATCAAGGTTGTGTGGAATCTCAACTATATGACATTGGACTTCTTCTAAGGGTGGTGGTTCATTATAGAGAAAGGGTTCCAATGAAGTAGATTGGCCATTAGAATCAACTAGATTAACATCCACAATGGAAGTGATTGGTGAAGCTTTAGGTACTCGAGTTGGTTATACTTGATTGAAGATGATATAATAATCATCATCATCATCTATTAAAATTATCCTTAGCCTCTCTTGTTCCAAATTAAAAAATTGCACCGTGGAATTGACGTTTAGCGAGCGTCGCATGCACAAATAAAGCAGTTAATTCGTGTGCAGAAAAAATGTACTGCCGGAATGGAAACTCGGCAGAAAGAGGAGTACACTTCCGGAATGTTACTCGGAAGGCATGAAAAAAAGAAAAAAAAGTTTTTCAAAATTGTTTTGGGGTTCGAAAAAACAATTCGTTGTCCCCGGCAACGGCACCAAATTGATACTCGTCGTTTTGCAATATCAATCACTAAGATGGTTAATCCTAGAGTTTAAACCTTTTTTACTTCCGGTTTTAAGGGTAGTATAGAAGGGTCGATCCCACAGGACAACTAATTAGAGATTGTTCTTAGAACCCAAAGATTTGAAGAACTTTTATTAATTGTTTTTGGTATTTTTATTTTTTAAAGCAGAAAGTAAATTCCAGTTGGGGGTTTGAATGATTACACTAATACAAGAAGGAAAGCACTTAACAAGAATTAACATGCACAAGGGAAAAATAAAAAGATTGTTAACACAAGCAAACTAAATGAATGAAAGACTAAGAATTAAAGGAAACGAAGATGCGGTGTTTAAAACAATAGATGGAAATCGAGGCTCGTAGGGGTTTTCACCACCTTAGCCTGGGTGATAACAACTAAATCTTAAACGACAATTCGATGAAGGCTTGCGAATTAAAAACTCACAAAAGAGAAACTCCACAAGAGCCCATTGGTCCTGATGCTCATGCTTCCTAGTTTATCAACCTAAAAGACGAGAATCCACGGTCATATCAAAACGTCTATGTAATCGATTTTATTGTTCTAAATCCGGATTTCCATGGTCACATCCATCCTGATTAACATGCGATCCAAAGATCGACTATTCAATTAAAATCGATTACCATCTAGTCGTTTAAGAAGAAGTCATTAAAATCATGGCTAAGAGGTTATTCCCCTTATCCTGATAAGAGACTACTCACACATAGAGAAATGGGAGTCGGAGGAAGAAAGAATTGAAGCCATAGTCTAGCCCAGAAATCAGGAAATTAATCCTTATGCTAGAGACGATGAAATGGCTTAACTCTTTGTTCCTTGCTCCAGAATAAAGCACGGATGAAAGCAGATCAAGACTAAAGCGAGAAGAAGAGATAAGAACGAGAATGGAAGAACGTTGCTTGAATTTAAAACTACTTTATTGCATAAAATGAAAATGATTACAAGCCTAATTGCTGCAGAATCATAATACAAAGAAATCTAAGATGATCCTTGGGAGGAGGAAGTGCCCTTCATTTTATAGGAGAAGGAGGGGTAGGCTATCTAAAAAAAGAGGGGGAAAAAAGAGAGGGAGCCATCCTTTTGAATTTTCAGATCTAGTCAACAAACTCTTGATTGTCTTTCTTTAATGCAGATTTTTGCAGCAGCAATTTCGAGCGAATTTCTGTTGTCCAGAGAATTTAAAGTGCGCCCAAAAATATGATTTTCTTATAGGCCTTTGAATTCCCTTTCCAAATCATATTTGAATATTAAATTCCGTCTTAGGATGTGAGAGTTATGCTAATTTTGGTGCAAGGTATACATTTAAGTCAGCATTGCGGGAAACTGAATTGCCTCCTATCTTCATCTCTTCTTTTCTCAATTTAATTACTTAGATAATTTCTGAAAATTAGGAAAAATATCATAAGAATTCAGGAAAAGTATATCAAGAAGATGAAAGTGCTATTTATTTTTGAATTAGCTAAAATTAACAAAAAAGTCCTAATTACTTATTCTAAATGAAGTAAAAATAAGAGATGAATATGCATTCATCACATACTCCTCCCCAATTCATAACATAGGCACGAAAAAGATCTTCCAAAATTTGCACTATGCTTTCAGATGACCATCAGTTTGAGGATGATAGGCCGTACTAAAATGCAAGTCAGTACCATCTCTACTGGAATCTCACTCTATAATCATGAGGTGAAATTAGGGTCATGATAAGACACTAACACTTTAGGAACTCCATGAAGAAGAAAGATTCGATCCACGTACAACTGAGCCATCTCATCAACCTTATAAGTGGACTTGAAAGGAAAATGGTGGGCATATTTAGTAAGCCAATCAATCACAACCCACACAACATCTATGCTCTTCCTAGTCTTAGGGAAAGTAGTGAAAAAGTCCATAGTGATCTTCTCCCATTTCCATTTCAAAATCTCAAGTGGATGCAGAAGACCACCAAGTCATTGATGCTCAATCTTGACAAGTCAAACACTTTGCGATGAACATAGCAATATCCTTTTTCATGTTCTTCCACCCATAACTTTGCTGTAGGTACTTGTACATCCTGGTAGTACCAGAGTGTATGGTGTACTTAAACCCATGGGCTTCACTTAGAACCTTCAATCGTAGGTTTCCAAATTTAGGTATCCACAACCTTTTTTGAAAATGTACGACTCCATCAACTCCAACTGAATAGTCAGATTGTGGCATCTCAGCTAAGGCTTTCATCTTTTTAAGCTCAGAACTTTCAAGCTGTGCATCAACATATTTCGAGATCCAAGAAGGTATAATGGACAAACTAACCATGTGAACACACAACTTTCTAGCCTCTACATCATCATCAGGCAACAGTTTCCAATAGGAAACAAACTCCATGTTCATAGCAGCACATACCACATTCTTCTTCTGATTCAAAGCATCAATAACTACATTCGCTTTATGAGATGATAGGTGATGGTAAAGTTGTAGTCCTTGAGATACTCCATCCAGCTATGCTACCTCAGTTTCAGATCCTTATGTGTCAACAGATACCTCAAACTTTTGTGATTTGAGAAAACTTCAAACTTCACTCCATACAGATAGTTTCGCCAGATTTTTAAAGCATGCACGGTGGCTTCTAGCTCTAAATAATGGGTAGGTTAGTTCTCTTCATTTGGTTTTAACTAGCATGAAGCATAGGTGATCACTCGATCCTCTTGCATCAAGACACACTCTAATCCTTTCTTAGAAGCATCAATGAAGATAATGTAGGGTTTGCCTTTAACAAGTAGTGCAAGGACAAAAGAAGATGGCAAACAACTTTTTAGCTTCTAAAAATTGTCCTCAAATTTAGGTTTCCATACAAACTTGACTTCTTTTCTTATCAACTTTGTGAGAGAAAGATCCAACTCATAAAAATCTTGATAAACCTCTGATAGTAACCTACTAAACTGAGGAAACTATAGATCTCGAGTGGGGTCTTCGGGGCTTTCCACTTAGTCACAACTTCTACCTTTGCAGGATCAACATCTATATGTCTGGAAGAAATTGCATGACCCAAGATCATCACTTCCTTGATCCAGAACTCACACTTCGATAATTTAGCATACAATCAATTCTCTCTCAGTGTGTTCAAAATGATCCACAAATGTTCACGATGTTGTTCTTCAGATTCAGAGTAGATCAACACATCATCGATAAACACAACCATGAACTTATCGAGGTAAGGACAAAACACTCAATTCCGCAAGTCCATTAAAGTAGAAGGGGTATTATTCAAATAGAAAGGAATGAACATGTAACATACTGAATTTTTAGTACTAAACTTATGTTGACCTATAATTAATAATTTTCAACAAACTTGGGTTCATATTCAACTTGATTCCTTATTTTAACTGGTGTCCAGTTAACTTGATCATCTATCATGTTATTTGACCCTAAATAGTATTCACTTGAATTCTTTTTTCTTTATAAATGAGTTCATTTTGCTCAATTGAGAAATATCTGGATATTAGTCCCTAAACATGCCTCCTTCAATTACTTTACCTTCATTTAGTACAATTTGAAATTTTTGTACTCGAATATTTTGATCTAAACTTATGTTAAATATGCACATACTCTTTTGACCGATGGCTTTGGAATCACATTAAATTCAGGCATTCAAACAAAAATCAATAATGGAGGCCACATAGTCAATTATATGATAGTCTCATATTTAATCGTGATCATTTTCATATCTAAGTCTATGAGAGTTACACATGTGGTCAAATTTATAGAACAATGATATATATAATTTATGAGCTATAAATTCTTAGAGTTATCACAAGAGATTGTACGTATTGAACCATTAAAAAAAATAAGGGGAAAGGGTCACGTGGAGCTCAGCTTGCCACATCTATAGATAATTATAAAAAATGCACCGCTATCTTTTATGTGGGCTGAACGCTTCTTGAATAATCAATTACCTAGCATCATCGTAGCCAAGACGGTTATTCATCACACACGTTCAAGTCATTTGCTAGCATTCATTACTAATTCTTAATCACATACGACCACTCGGGTTACCACCCTCTACATTTCGATCGTTTTTCATTTATTCATGGCACATTGGTTGCGCCCTTCAATGCTCTACATTAATCAACAAGAACTTGTCAAACTCTCACCATCTTATCTCCTCCCCCACCATTACTTAGCTTCTGGAGTTGAAAGCGGCTGCAAGACCTGCCCACCAGTCAATGCAACACCCAACGTCCAAAGGGAAACGAATGGACCATCACCCTCAATGAGAAATGCAAAATCTAGCTTCCAAATCACTATTTATACCCCAGACGTTGTGCCTAGGCCTGTTACCCCCACAGGCGCAGTATCCCCTTCGTTTTCAGTTTCTCCCTCCTCCAGTTCCTCAGGCTATTCTCTGTCCTCTCCCTCACATCACATAATCTTGTAGCACGTACCATGCTGTCTTCAGAGACAAACCAGCTGCCGCTGTACTCACCCGTTATCTCTACTCTGCATAAGCACCAACCTGTGAATCCCCACATCCAACCATCAACCCTGCTTGCTAACCTCACAAGCAATAGATCACGCCGCCCCCTCCCCCTGGCGTTGAGTCTACAACATCCGGTAATATTAACTATCTTGCTCGACTCCATCACACCTGCCTGAATTTTTCAGAGCTCTGACGACCAGAACAGAGAAGCCATGACTGTAATCTTTACAAGAAGCGCCACAATCGTTTAAACACCTGTGACATTCTCTTCGTCGCCAAGAAATGACGACCCGAACATCCCTGCAGAATTTGCCACACAACCATCGCAGACCCTTCTCGTCCCTTGGGGCCTGTTTGGATATGATATAAGGACTGTCTTCACCCCCTTGTGCCACCACTACCTCGATACTCACACCTTGTTCTCCATTGCCCAAGCTTACCCCATCTCCAGGATTGCTCCAAGCTGTTAGCGAACTCGGACATTGTATTGTTGCTGCTAGGCCTCCTCGTAGAGCCATATGCAACCCATATGTGATAAATGTATATCCTCTCGACCACATCAACATAGTATGACCCGGAGTGTTAGATGCTTCACGACCAGACATAGGTCATGAGCCCCTTGTCATCTTGGTGAAGAGGAATAGAGAGTCAAGGAATAAGAAAAACCATGACCAGGATCAGATTGCCGGACAGATTGTGACATCAGTCCTCAGAGCAGAATATGCAAGTGAGTATGTTTGCTTCCTGTCAGTTAATTTCAAAAACAAGTTAATTCTACTAAACATGGTGTATTAACTAATACCACTGGGTTGAACGCACATATATGTTTCTCACTAATCTATAAATAAAGTGATTATACATGCACCGATACTTGTATAAATATAGTTAGAAATACTAATTTCAGTCTGCAGGCTAGCTATAAACCGTAGTTGTCATGATCTTGTGCAAATCTGGAATACGATCTAAGCAAATACAGTTCAATATATTAATTTAGTCATTAACAATGGAAGTGACACGTCCATACTAATGTATCTTGTAAGTTATAAAAATATCTTGGCCAACGTACGCTATTACTTAATTACATGTACTATCACAATGCATTCATAATTAAATAAGGAACCAATAGTTTTGTTAAGGTGATATCTTCTAATCGTATTAATGAGAGTGTTTATAATAATCGTGATGCTTAGAACGACCGATTTATTCATGTTGATACTTTAGGTAATATGTATTCGCACAATTAATCACATCATCTACTGTATGTTAATACTTTAGGTAAGATGTAGTCGTACAATTAATCACATCATCTTAGTGTATCCACGTAAGGGTTAACTATGCTAGAAGATGGAAAGTCATAAAGTTCATTATATCTCAAATCTCATCATATCAAACAATGGTACTATTTATAAATAAATTTGGTAGTAGGATTTGTTAAGTAAAAATATGCAATGTCGTAATAATTGAGAATTGAACATTAGACTAGCATTGTTATATATAAACCCTAGAGTTAGAAATGTTTAGAAGTGATCTACCATAATGGTCTATGTCACACATTAATCACCACCATATAAAGATATAGTAATAACCCTAAATGGGAAATAAAATCCTAATAAAAGATTTAACAAGAAGTTGATTCCAAGCCAATTAGTAACAAGATATTTCTGATATGTAGTTACCTTTTCTTAGAGCCACTTTGTGATTATGCAATCCTCAGAAACAAGGAGAATGGAGGTACTAGATTCTCTATTTTTATATTGAGTTATTAATTTCCCTCTTGAATTCCATGAACATTATTTAGTGGTGAACCTTATACTTTTGCAAGCCTTTCCTACCTCTTTCAAAGTTCACCACCTCAGATTGATTATTATTTGAATGCATTGAATATTATAATAGCACTTGAATTGATCTATTTGGAGTTTTGACTCCCTGGACATTGGTCCCTTTGGGCTTTGGCCCCTAAGAGCTTTGGCTCACTTGAGGTAGGGTACGTCCCGCCGCCCTGTGTACAGGTGTAATGGATTAGTTGTCCCCCAGTCGACTGGTTAACATAGTAATTAGTCTCAATGTTGTTCTTTCATAGATGATTGAACATAAGACATTGTTGCCCTTGAAGGAAATGATATGATAGTGCTCAACCTTAATATTCAAAAGTTGATTATTGCAAATATTTTGATAATTTGATATCTTGAACTATTTTGCATAGCCTTGTGGAAACTTGATCTTAAAATACAAACATTAAAATATTACTATCCTTGCTTTGATGAATTTAGTCCACCAAATATTCTTTTCCTAGATTTGATATTACCTTGAATCATATTTAGTACCTATATGTTGCAAATAGCTCGATATAAGAATTTAGTACCAGCTTTGTATACTTTTATTTCCCTTCAATGGGGTCCATGTGTGGTTTCTTTCCCTTTAGGAACTCATGGGCAGGTGATAGATGGAAAAGCTTGAAGAGACATGCACTGGGTAGTCCTCCTTGAAGACTAGTAGGAATGAAATTTATTTCTTAAATGTGTAATCATATTTGTAAACTTCCGCGACTCTGATGTACAAGCATGAATGTAATAAAGATTGTTTATGTATTTGATATTATTTTGTAAATATTCGACCGTAAAGATTGAGTCTTTACAAGATGGTATCAGAGCCATAAACGGTCAACACTCATGCATGTCTCGTGGAAATTAAGGTTAACTAGGAACACCAATGGAGTAGATAGAGCTTAGAAAAATAGTTGACAAGAAATAGTACTATAATTGGGCTAATTACTAGGAAATACTTAGACAACAAGTAGGTATCATTAGGAGTCTATGTTGCAATGTTCATTACACTAGATAGTCATTTTTTTCGTCCAAATTTTGGACTTCCCTAGGGTTTGGTTTACTTGAAGCTATTATTGAGAAAGAAGTGTTGATGAACCCCTTAGAACATTAAAGTCACCACCCTAGGTATACAAATCGGTAGAGTATCCTGATTTTCTCGTTAGGTTTCAACATACATTAATAATTGCATATATTAATATAGAATAATTAATTATCCTAGACCCTAAAATGGGAAGTTGCACAGTCACATTCGATAATTTCCATTTAAAAACTTAAATCATATGTAAAAGTTATGTCACATAAATAATTTATTCAAAAAAATTACTAATTAAAAAAAATTAGTATCACCATGTAAATGGAATAAGCTAAGGTTTCTAAGGAAGGATGTTTAGTGAAGGTTCTGACATAATTACTCCCGATCCACTTAGCTGGTGGTGGGGTTTCCTCACTTAACATACCGACCTGGCCAAAGCGAATTTCACTACTTGGGAGAAGCCTAACCACACTTACATAAAAAAATTTAGTGTATATATATATATAATCATCTTCAATAGAATAAAATATAATATGATAAAACTTAGAATAAGAAAAAAAAATCTCACTAAAAAAAAACTTTAAAAAAAATATACACTTACTTAAAAAAAATTGAATCTTTACTTGACCATATCTTTGACTTGTATGACCTCGTTGTAAATACTCAACTGAAGGAAAAAATGTTGATAATACAAATATGAACCAAATATTTCCCTTCAAATATGCAATTACATCTATTGAGAAAAGAAATGACTAGAAAATTCTATGAAAATGGAAATTTAAACAACAATATATCCATATGAGTAGGAAATTGAAAAAAAAATTGCAATGAGATAAGACATATGAGATATTATGTTAAATTAGGATAAAAATGATGAACTCAATATGTTTAAGCTTGTAGTTTCTATGTGCATATAATAGATAGCTATTGAAACCTAGACATCATAGAGAAATAAAACCCTACCTTACTTTAAATTGAAAATGGAAGTATATCAAATTTTTTTTGACCCAATAAGCCAATGCACAAATATACGTATTAAAAAGAAATTGATCAAATATAGTAAATAATATTTTTATCTATGAGCTCGAAAAAAAACAATAATTAGGTATAATTGTGTTTAGAATACATACAAATAGGAAATACAAGGGTCAAAATAAAAATCCAATTAAGGATTAAGTTGAAATTAATAATTTTAGGAAGAAAAAAATGCTATAACCAGTATAGTATTTAACCCGCATTTAGAAACTTGGGTAATAAGTTTGGTACAAAAACCACATTTATGAAACCCTACTCCACAAAAATATATATATAGTATAAGTTATGACTTAATATAAACACCCCTCAAGAATTGAAAACAAATATATTTGATTAAAAAATTAATGAAGTATAAAACCTGATCTTGATAACTATAGATACAAACTCATGATGTAATTAGAACTTCTAATAATGATGGTCAAAATCATAAATTGAAAAATTCAACTCTCATATTGGTATATGATGTTGGAATTTTGATGAGTATATTTTCAAAGTAGAATTTGAACCAAAACCAATTTAGAGAAACCATGGGATATTAAAAGGATTGTTGGATCATCATAAAATAGTGGAAGGAGAAATGCGGTTTGCATATGGTTTAAGTTGACACTTCAGCAAGCAAAGTATTGTGGTGGAATATTTTGTTGTTCGAACTATTATAGGAATATCACTATTAAGAAATATTCAATTTCGGGGATGAAATCTTTTTGAAGGGTGGAAGAGTTGTAACATACTGAATTTTTAGTACTAAACTTATGTTGAGCTATAATTAATAATTTTCAACAAACTTGGGTTCATATTCAATTTGATTCCTTATTTTAACTGGTGTCCAGTTAACTTGATCATCTATCATGTTATTTGACCCTAAATAGTATTCACTTGAATTCTTTTCTCTTCATAAATGAGTTCATATTGCTCAATTGAGAAATATCTGGATATTAGTCCCTAAACATGCCTCCTTCAATTACTTTACCTTCATTTAGTACATTTTGAAATTTTTGTACTCGAATATTTTGATCTAAACTTATGTTAAATATGCACATACTCTTTTGACTGATGGCTTTGGAATCACATTAAATTTAGATATTAAAACAAAAATCAATAATGGAGACCACATAGTCAATTATATGATAGTCTCGAATTCAATCGTGAGCATTTTCATAACTAAGTCTATGAGAGTTACACATGTGGTCAAATTTATAGAACAATGCTATATATAATTTATGAGCTATAAATTCTTAGAGTTATCACAAGAGATTGTACGTATTGAACCATTAAAAAAAATAAGGGGAAAGGGTCACACGGAGCTCATCTTGCCACATCTATAGATAATTATAAAAAAAATCACCGCTATCTTTTATGTGGACTGAACGCTTCTTGAATAATCAGTTACAAAGCATCATCGTAGCCAAGACGGTTATTCATCACAGACGTTCAAGTCATTTTCTAGCATTCATTACTAATTCTTAATCACATACGACCAGTCCGGTTACCACCCTCTCCATCTCGATCATTTTTCATTTATTCATGGCACATTGGTCACGCCCTTCAATGCTCTACATTAATCAACAAGACCTTGTTAAACTCCCAACCATCTTATCTCCTCCCCCACCATTACATAGCTGTTGGAGTTGAAAATGGCTGCAAGGCCTGCCCACACGTCAATGGAATGCCCAACACCCAAAGGGAAACGAATAGACCATCACCGTCAATGAGAAATGCAAAATCTAGCTTCCAAATCACTATTTATACCCCAGGCGTTGTGCCTAGGCCTATTACCCCCACAACCGCAGTATCCCCTTCATTTTTGGTTTCTCCCTCCTCCAGTGCCTCAGGCTATTCTCTGTCCTCTCTCTTGCATCACAGAATCTTGTAGCCCCTACCATGCTGTCTCCAGAGACAAACCAGCTTCCACTATACTCACCCGTTATCCCTACTCTGCATAAGCACCAACCTGTGAATACCCACAGCCAACCATCAACCCTGCTCGCCAACCTCACCAGCAACAGATCACACCGCCCCTCCCCCTGACGTTGAGTCTACAACATCCGATAATATTGACTATCTTGCTCGACTCCATCAAACTTGCCCGAATTCTTTAGAGATCTGACAACCAGAATAGAAAAGCCATGACCGCCATCTTTACAAAAAGCGCCACAATTGTTTAAACACCTGTGACATTCTCTTCCTCGCCAGGAAATGACGACCCAAACATCCCTGTAGAATTTTCCACACAACCATCGCAGACCCTTCTCGTCCTTTAGGGCCTGTTTGGATATGATATAAGGACCGTCTTCACCCCCTTGTGCCACCACTACCTCGATACTCACACCTCGTTCTCCATCGCCCAAGCCTGCCCCATCTCCAAAATTGCTCCAAGTTGTTAGCGAACTCCGGCATTGTACTATTGCTGCTAGGCCTCCTCGTAGAGCCATATGCAACCCATATATGATAAATGTATATCCTCCCGACCACATCAACATAGTATGACCCGAAGTGTTAGATTCTTCACAACCAGGCATAGATCATGAGCCCCTTGTCATCTTGGTGAAGAGGAATAAAGAGTCAAAGAATAAGAAAAATCATGACCAGGATCAGATTTCCGGACAGATTGTGACATCAGTCCTCAGAGTGGAATATGCAGGTGAGTATGTTTGCTTCATGTCAGTTAATTTTTAAAAACAAGTTAATTCTACTAAACATGATGTATTAACTAATACCACTGGGTTGAACGTACATATATGTTTATCACTAATCTATAAATAAAGTGATTATACATGCACCAATACTTGTATAAATATAGTTAGAAATACTAAATTCAGTCTGCAGGCTAGCTATAAACCATAGTTGTCATGATCTTGTGCAAATCTAGAATACGATCTAAGCAAATACAGTTCAATATATTAATTTAGTCATTAACAATGGAAGTGACACGTCCATACTAATGTGTCTTGTAAGTTATAAATATATCTTGGCCTATGCACGCTATTACTTAATTACATGCACCATCATAATGCATTCATAATTAAATAAGGAACCAACAGTTTCGTTAAGGTGATATCTTCTAATCATATTAATGAGAGTGTTTATAATAATCGTGATGCTTAGAACGACCGATTTATTCATGTTGATACTTTAGTTTATGTGTATTCGCACAATTAATCACATCATCTAGTGTATGTTAACACTTTAGGTAAGATGTAGTCGTACAATTAATCACATCATCTTAGTGTATCCACGTAAGGGTTAACTATGCTAGAATATGGAAAGTCATAAAGTTCATTATATCTCAAATCGCAGCATATCAAACAATGGTACTATTTATAAATATATTTGGTACTAGGATTTGTCAAGTAAAAATATGCAATGTCGTAATAATTGAGAATTGAACATTATACTATCATTGTTATATATATAAACCCTAGAGTTAGAAATGTTTAGAACTGATCTCCCATAATGGTATATGTCACACATTAATCACCACTATAGAAAGAGATAGTAATAACCCTAAATGGGAAAGAAAATCCTAATAAATGATTTAACAAGAAGTTGATTCCAAGCCAATTAGTAACAAGATATTTCTGATATGTAGTTACCTTTTCTTGGAGCCACTTTGTGATTATGCAATCCTCGGAAACATGGAGAATGGAGGTACTAGATTCTCTATTTTTATATTGAGTTATTAATTTCCCTCTTGAATTCCATGAACATTATTTAGTGGTGAACCTTATACTTTTGCAAGCCTTTCCTACCTCTTTGAAAGTTCACCACCTCAGATTGATTATTGTTTGAATGCATTGAATATTATAATAGCACTTGAATTGATCTATTTGGAGTTTTGACTCCCTGGACATTGGTCCCTTTGGGTTTTGGCCCCTTAGAGTTTTGGCTCACTTGAGGTAGGGTACGTCCCGCCGCCCAGTGCACATTTGTAATGGATTAGTTGTCCCCTAGTCGACTGGTTAACATAGTAATTAGGCTCAATGTTGTTCTTTCATTGATGATTGAACATAAGGCATTGTTTCCCTTGAAGGAAATGTTATGATAGTGCTCAACCTTAATATTCAAAAGTTGATTATTGCAAATATTTTGATAATTTGATATCTTGAACTATTTTGCATAGCCTTGTGGAAACTTGATCTTGAAATACAAACATTGAAATATTGCTATCCTTGCTTTGATGAATTTAGTCCACCAAATATTCTTTTCCTAGATTTGATATTACCTTGAATCATATTTAGTACCTATATGTTGCAAATATCTTGATATAAGAATTTAGTACCAGCTTTGCTGACTTTTATTTCCCTTCAATGGGGTCCATGTGTGGTTTTGTTCCCTCTGGGAACTCATGGGAAGGTGATAGATGGAAAATCTTGAAGAGACATGCACTGGGTAGTCCTCCGTTGAAGACTAGTAGGAATGAACTTTATTTCTTAAATGTGTAATCATATTTGTAAGCTTTTGCGACTCTGATGTACAAGCATGAATGCAAACAAGATTGTTTATGTATTTGATATTATTTTGTAAATATTCAACCGTAAAGATCGAGCCTTTATAGAGAAAGAACTCATAATCACATAACATGTTTTGAAAGCTATCTTCATAACATCCTCATCCTTCACACGCATTTGGTAGTAGCCACTTCGCAGATCCATCTTTGAGAACACAATGGATTACTTCAACTAGTCAAATAGATCGTCGATGTCAGGCAAAGGATAGTAATTCTTTATCATCACTTGATTAAGCATACAATAATCTATGCACGTATGCAATGAACCATCCTTATTATTCACAAACCAATAGGAGCTCCCCAAGGTGAAACACTGGGGTGTACAAAGACCATGTTGAGAAGATCCTGAAGTTGCTTCTTAAGCTCTACAAGTTCTGTAGGAGAAAGCGATGAGGAGGCTTTGAGATGGGAGAAGATCTAGCTTTGAGATCGATGGATAACTGCATCTCATGAGTTGGGGGCAAGCCAGGAGACTTCTCAGGAAAAATATTGGGGAAGTCCTTCACCACATCTATGTAATCAAGAGCAGGAGGTGTAGCATCGAGGATGATAGACACTAAGAATGCTCTACACCCTTGTGAGACAAGCTTTTTGGCTTTGATCGAAGAGATGACAAACTGCTGATCCTCTTGCTTCATACCCTTGACACACATCCTTCCCACAATAGGATGTAACAAAATGACTTTTGATACCTCACAAAACAAAATAGCTTTTTACCTCTTCAACCAATCCATCCCAAGGATGACATCAAAGGTGGTGATGTCAAGCAAGATGAAATCTGTGGGAAACATTATACTAGAGATGTAGAGGTCCATGGTTGGGATTTTAAGATAAGAAGAGAAGATCCTACCAATAGGGGTTTTAACATCTAAAACATGATCCATATATTCAGATTTCATATCTAACATGGCATCAAACTCACACGATATGAATGTATTCGACGAACTAGAATTGAAGAGTTATTTAACTAGATGCATATTAAGATGTAAGGTACCTTTGATGACTTCATATCTCCTTCAACTTCCTCAACATTAAGGGCAAACACCCTTTCATTCCACCTTTGCACAGGTGGTTGTTGGACTTGTCGATTATGATTGTTGTTTCTTGGAGGCGGATTATGTCACTATTGTGGCTACTGAGCAGGTTGTGGAGTTGGAGTTGGTCCTCACCCAAGCTTAGGTCAGCTGGGTCGAATGTGTCCAACTTGATTGCACTTGTGGCAGATAGGTGCAGATCGATCATCGTTAGAGGGTTGACCATTTCTAGCAGGGGACCTTCCTAACGGGTGAGAGCGCGAGCAATGGTTGCACTTGTCATGTCCTTGATTTCCACCAACATTCTTCCTCTTGTTGTTGTTGTGTTCGAAAGACTAGAACCTGGGGCACCAAAGCCTTGTCCACCATTTTTGAAAGGTCAATGACAACTGGGGAACAAGGGTGCATCCTATCCTATAGCTTAAACCCTTGAGAAATAGGGTTGATCTCCTTTCAAGTCCTAGCTAGGAAAACCGCGTAGCGCTCCAAGAGAAGAAAATGTTGCACATACTCTTGACGCTCAAGCTTCCTTGACGTAGACTATAAAACTATGCTTCCTTCCTCTTTTGGTATGTGGGGTAGATATACTTCTCATAGAAGATGTTGAGGAACTCTTCCCAAGACATACTGGAAGTATCACGAGTACGAGACATACCCGTCCACCACACTCGTGTCGGCCCATCTAACACATATGTTGTAAAGGGAACCTTTAGGTGAGTATGACATCCCATGCCCTCGAAGGTACGCTCCAGAGGTAGAACCCAATCATCAACTTTATCCACCATGTTTGACTCACTCTCGCCCTTAAAGTATGGTGGTTGCATGTTGATGAAGTCCATAAGGGTGAACTCCTTTGGCTTGGCTGCCGTAGCTGCATCATTGGAAAGTTGCTCACCAAGGTAGTCAAGAGCAGTTGGCACAACATGGTCTCTTGCTCAGGGGTTAGAAGAGGGGTGCCAATATGGGTAGTAGGGACTGTCCCAGTGTTTCAAGGAGTCACCAGAGTATCCCAGTTGTCGGCGTTGTCAGAGGTGGCTCCAGAAGATGAGTTGTTCATGTTTCCAAACAAGTCTACCTTCCTGAAAGATAAGGATACGACATAAGATAACATGAGTAGGTAATAAGTATACCTAAGGCTATTATTGCCTCTTAGCATCCTATTTCAGGAAGTTAGTATCAGCATAGGCTAGGCCGATACCATATGGATCTAGGAGTCTCCGTAAACCAAGCTAGTGGCACGGAGGAAAATATTGCCAGCCCTTAGACCCTGATCCATTGTAGACACCCTTACTTTCAACTTATGCCATAGTAATTGCCCAACAAGCTCTGCTACCATGTTGAAAGAGGCGATATCACCTCCTTACAAAAATTTAAAGGAAATACAAAACATCCAATTTTTCTAAAAAAAGAAAAAGACAATGTGGAATGCATGTATAATAATCCAATTAAATAAGCATGATTCAGATACATTTGAAATGCCAATAACAATGGAAAGAAACTAAGTTATTACATTGCTTTTTGAACTCTTGTTCACTACATGAGTTTCTTTTAAAAGGTAAAGAACCAAAAGAAACTATAGGATCTAGAATAAGCAACCTAGTCATCCTTTATAGCAAAACTTGAATCTACTACTCCTAAACTTGGTCCTTTGTTCAACACCTTGATCTAACCCTCGGTGGTTGGGAAAGCACCCACAAAAAGGGAAAGAAAAATAAGGTATGTGTTAGAGAAAAATGAACAAGAACAAAAGATAAGAAAACTATAAGGAAATAAGGCTACGGTTTTATCATAAGATGAAGATAGTCAAGAGTATGAGGCCTAAATTAAAATAAGCTTACCATAATAAAAATAGTAAAAAGGTTGCATGTACGATTAATATTGACTACCTAAACTATGTAGGGTTGAGCCACCTACCTAACCTCAACCAATAGGTGAAGGAGAGTAACACATTCCAATCTCCTACAAATATTCTATATTGTGAAGAGTAACATATTCTCCAGGGAAAATTTACACAATCCCTATCTATGGGTGGTTGTACAAAAGTACCACTACACTAGTTTGATAGTCTAATAAAATCAACATGCTAAGAAATATGGCAAGTATAAGCATCTAGTAAATAAAAATATGGCAATGGGGTGCAAGACCCAAGAAATAAGAATTAAAACTGATTTTGTGGCAAATATAGCTAATGAATTGTCAAAAGGAAAATTAGGGTTTTATAGAAGCTTCATTAGGGAAACTAGGTTAGGGTTACAAATTTTCCCAATTTAGGTGTAAGGAAAACACATACCTTTTCTTATGAGATCCAATTACTTATTCTTCACTACTATAATTGATCCCAAAGATTATTCTCTTATTTTCAATGCTTAAACATGAATTAGAGTTTACTCATGAGTAAAGGAAAGAAAATCGTAACTTTTGGACGTTTTGAACGAAACTTTGATTTTGTCTTTGAAACTATCAACATTGATCTAGTTAGTTGTCACGAAACCATTTGTTACCCTCATCCTACCCGTAATGATTGCAGAGTTAGTGGCAGTAGGGTTTGGGCGCCTGTTCATAGAATAGCACATAGTTTCACACAAGCAATATATATGAAAAAGGCAACAACAACAAGTTAACAAGATATTAAACATGGATATAAGAGATATGTACCCATTTCTAGATTCAAGCATGCCCATTTGTATTGAATTTCAGAGCTTAGAGTCTTGAGTGTAGTGGATCTTCATTTGGCAACTACAAAATTGATAAACAAAAATATATTAATGCTAAAGCATAAGTATGCTATGAAAAGAAATGTAAACAGTTTAAGAGTATTATATAAGTTTTCTTGGCTAGAAACATCATATAAGTAAGAAGAATAAACAAGACGATAACAACTAACAACATCCTTTTATCCAAAGCATATTTTACGTGTATTTCCATTATACTCAACAACATATTATGTCCATTGACCAGCTTCCCATTGGAAGGATCTGTAAAGGTGCTCAAGATTAGCTAGCCTTTTATCGAAATGGTCTGCCTTATCTTGACATCTCAAGTAAGAAGCCCCACCTTATGCCCTTACCTCGAGAATACAGGCAGGTATACTAGGTTTGTATAATGGACAAGTTTAATTATGTTCAAGGTTTGTTCAACATATTTCAAGCAAAATGAACATACTAATCGTAGGGAACACGTATCTCAAACAAGTAATTAATTAGCTAAGCTCAGCAAAATAAAGGAACAAGCTAAGCATTTATACAAGCATACATACAAACAATCCAATACCATAATAGGGTTAAGAGAGTAAGCATACCTTATGAGTAGAGTACAAGATTAAACATTATTGATTAAGATCCTGGAGATTATCCAAACCAAGGGTACCTCACATGGAAAAGATATAACATAGTGTCTTAGATAACTAGGGTTGGATAGGTAAGTATCATATGAGTTATGTGGATGATCCCTTAGTCCTAGGGTTCAATTAGATCAAACTTTATTTCTAAAATTCGCAACGTGCATATATCAATTCCACATAGCATAAGTAATAACATTAAGGTCTAGGTATAGGAAAATCATCCACATCATGAATGATACAAGATATAGGTAAGGTCTGATTTGGAGTTAGGGAACATGAATTTTAGATGGTCTGTTCATACAAGATCATAATTAGTCACATTAGGTCTACTTCATGCAATAGGGTCATAATTCCAAGTCAATGAAGCATTAAGTCTTAACAAGTTAGGATATAGATCTAAAACATGATGATTTTACTTATTTAGAGTCATTAAGGTATCATGAATAGCATTGCATTAAGATTTAGCTAGGTTAGAGCCCAATATTTAACACATGCATTACCATTACCTTACTTGTTACATGTATGTCATGACTTCTTATGAGTATGTTATAGGGAAACTCATCTTACAAGCTATTTTGAGGACTGGATTGAGGCTCATATTATAGGTTCGAGCACTTAGGATACGCATCCCATAAATATTGATGATTCAAGTCTATAAGTACTAACATCACAAAAAGGGCAACATAGTGTACAAAGGTGAGTCCTTTAGGTCACTTGAGTTACATCTTGGCAAAAGGCCATAAGACCTTAGTTAAACATAGGACATAACATTCGGAAGATTACTAATTTTGAAATTCAACCATTAAATGATGATCAATTAAGTCCTAGGCTCCATACATGATCCACTTGCATCATTAAGCACATAAAGAGCCATTTTTATAGTAAATCTAACCATAGAAGGTGAAGATAGTCATTAAGGTGCATATAGACTATACAAGACATCTAAACATAGTAAAGGTGAACGAGAGTTACTGATTTGCATAAATATAAGGCCCAAGATCAATAGAAATATAAGTGGTGCATGTTTATGGTTGATTAGTAAGCATAAGGTCACACGAACGTCATTTTTCACCAAGATAGAGACTAAATGCATGGAATTAGGGATAGATACTTGTATCATTAGATAGGCAACACTTTTATGATAAAAATCATATATAACACTTGGATATTTGGTTAAAGGATGAGGAAGATACAAGATTTTGAAGTTTGTACATTGATTAGGGTATTTTGGGAGATAAAAGGGAAAGATATACCTAGACAGGCCGCGAATTGGGCCGCTGGTCACCCTACTCAGCCCACGAAAGCATCTAGTTTGATCAAGAAGAGAGGGGGGCATGCTCGTTTGGCTAAGTGTTGGGATGCAGTCAGGAGCCCTGGGTCATTCTGGTTTGCATTAGGTGGTTGGCGTCGGCTAGTCGCTGCCTCCTCTCGGTCTATTACCTCCGCAAGTGATGGAGAGAGCTAGCCAGCATCCATGTAGGGTCACGTGAGGGGGGCGATCAGGTGAGTAGATGAGTGAGGTTGGGAGTCAGGAACCAAGCCGTGAGCATTGGGACGTGATTGTAGCCATGGATGACTGATCCGACGCTCCTCGAGTCTTCATCAACCTTTGGGCTTGAGGAAGTAGTTGTGCAGGTGCTTGAAGGCATCAACTACTGACGACTACGGGGCATGGTAACACTTCTGCAAGGGTCAAGGAGGTAAGGTCCGATCGAGAGGGGCTTTATGTTGAGTTTTAGGTTTGACAGAGAAGGCAACGAAAACAAAAAATTTCTTCTCCCAAACCCTGAATAAAGGAATCGCGTCAACGTCTATACAAAAGGAAGGATGGTTTGTAGAGACATACCTTGTCCCGAGACTTGCTCGGCGATGTTACCTCGTGGCTTGCGTGGTCTTCACCTCCGGTCTTGGATGGTGTATGTGTAGCTCCTGGTCTCACCGGGACTGTCGGGATTGACATCTGTCCTCTGAGCGGCAAAAGTCTCCCGCCTCTGTAGTAGTCCACACGGACCACCTAGAACTCTGATGGCCTTGTTGCACAAGGCACCGAAAGGAGTCATACCCTCCTATCGGCGTACTAGTCACCGACACACACTCCTAAAACCAGTCACTTTTCTACAGTTGTCTTTCCCTTGTTGTGCCTCCCTTATCGAGTAGCACTTGCTCGGGCTCTTCTGGTTACCACAACCAGAGAGAAAGACAACTTTGCAGAGCAACTGGTGTTCTGAATTGTTGTACTTAAGAAGCCCTCAATACCCCTATATATAGGAGGATCATAGGACAGGGTTCTCTACCCCGAGTATTGTGAGATTAAAGCAGGAGTAGAAGAATTCAAGATTTTCCACAAAACAACCAACTGAGCCAGCTGAACCGATCGTTTCAAGCATGAACCGATCCGTTGGGGACCTGATCCAATCGGTTCACACCTAAACCGATCGGTTGGGGCACCTGAGCCAATCGGTTCACTTCTGAAACGATCAGATCACTGCCCTGGTCAGTTCCCAATTGACCTTTCCTCTTTCATTTTGAATTGATCCAAATACCAATCCTTGTTCCAATCAAATTGGATAAGTGAAACGAAAAAGAAATTTCTCACCAACTTGACTTTCCCAACTTGCTCGTTTGGACCTGTTAAGCCGATCGGTTCAACCCTTGAACCGGTCATCTCAACATGTCCTGAGCCAATCAGTTCATCACATGAGCTGATCGGTTCACCAAGCTGAGCCAATCAGTTCATCACATGAGCCGATTGGTTGGGAGTGCAGACTGTGAAAAATCAATCAATTGCAGTTTCAATGAATCTGATACTCTAATCAATTGGTCCAACACCTTGAACATTATGATATTGAGCTATCAATTGATTGAGTGTTTAATTGAACTACTAAACTCCTTTAGTAATCAATCTAAATATCATTTTTGGATAAACTCCTCTTCCAGGTTAAATGCTATGTGTGTGACCCTACATGCCCATTTCACGTTGGCAGTGAAAGTCCATAACACTTATGACTTCACAAGCAAAGAGTGGTGCCTAGTCGCACATCAGTTTTACCCAAGTGAAATAGAAAGTTGGAGAACAACTTTCAATCCTACAATCTGTGAATGGTGTTACATCGAATGTATAATTCCTCTTTCACTAATATATCGAATGAACTCAAGGCATGGAATAGTCATCCTGTCAATGTTCATTCACTTTCTTGATCTCAGAGTAGATTGGAGGAGATATGTATGACATCAATATCACATACTGATTCACACACGCGTGCACACGCGTATTCAATCCTACTCATCAAGTGGCCATGGATATCAAACTCCCTCAGGAGGGACAAATCCCATATCTATCACTCACCCCTCAAAAGCCCCATGTGTCAAAGCCACCCAATCATCACCTTTATAACAACCCATGTTTTAGGATTGCGTTTGATGATGTCAAAGTGTACCCAACGACATGTGTTGAGTGTAGTGATTTTAGTTCAAAGAATCACACTCACCACCATCACTGTGAGAACTGACTGTGACTACCATGTCATGGTTCCATGTGTCAAACTCACGGTGGGTCTGTCCGGTACACTTGTTCTCTAACAAGTACCTATGTGTTTGGTTTGATATCTCCATATCATGACTAACGAGATTATGTCGTCAACCAACACCACAATATAGTCTTGTGTGTCATTGTTGTCTATCTACGTTCCACAATGACATTCAGCTAGGGACATAATAAGAATGTACAAACTCTTTATAATCCATATGATCTCATCATTTAGGTCCTTAACCTGAAAGCATACGTCATTGAGTACTGTCATTCTCTAGACATTCAATCTGTTTTGTCATTATCTCATATGACTGAACCAGAAAGAATTGGAAGGTTGCCTTTGATGTTTATCAAATCAATCTTAATGTATCCCACCAATCATCCCATGGTTGGCTCTCAGGGCATACATACCAACATACTCCCACTTGCACTGCGAGCCAATCACCCTTTAATCATATTCATAGTGATCTTCAAACATGTCCCACATGTTACTGTGCTCGAGTGCTAACATAGTGAGTTGTGGAAACACCTTGCCACAATCATTATTAACTACATGTCTCTCATCTCTTCATTGTACGTCACACGTATGAGATGGGGTTGCCATAATATGCGATCTAGTATTCCTTTTCTAACCTTTAGCCACATTGCATGACCAAGGACTCCTAACTCATCATCAATGATCGGAATATCTATAAGTTCATCTCTATGAACTTCCAGATCCATATAGTATCCACTAATGTTCTCTAACACACGGATATTCAGATTTTCCTTTTAAATGAATTTATTGGAACGTTTCCATTTATCAACAAACATTCACTTTTATATATCCCATATATACTTTGCGATTAATTTTCTGTCCTTTTCGGAAGTTTGTATCAGTGTAACTCATTATAGTGAACCCTTCCTTATTTCCATAGAACTAGTACTTCTCAAGTACTTGTCAAGTTCTTATGGTATTCCAGTAACCCTTACTGGAACTAGACAGACATCCACTCGTCATGTCCCACATACGAGTTATCAGGATGAGCTCATCATATTGTCATGTCCTACATACAAGATGATGAATGCATTTTATTCTTGCTATGTCCTATACATGCAAGATAATGGGATGATTACATACATGATAGATCCATATCTATTCTTATATAGTGTTCCCATTCTTCATAAGAATTGGTTAGTTGGCCTTGGGATACTAACTCCATGCAACATGGATATGTTTTCTCCCACTAAATCTTTGCACACTGAACCCTTCAATATAGATTGCCAATGTAAACTTTCTCTTATCAGGTCAAGAGGCTTTTGAGAACTATATCTAAAGATCTTTATTCCTATCACATAGGAAACGTCTCTATTTTCCCTAAAGGTAATTTCCACTTTGGATTTCCATTCTAGAATATTTCCATTTCACATCGAGATGTGGAATGTGAATATGCTCCCACTAAATCACAGATTCCTTCTTTATCTTTGACATATCAGTCAAACCCTTTGACTATATTATCAAAGTAAAGATCACAGTTCTGAGTTGCTTGTACTCAATCAATCACATTGATTAGTTCATTGTAACTTATAGACTTCATTTGCATTTATGGTTTCATAAACCTTATAGGTTGTGTCACGTACACATCCTTGTTTTATTCCTCATAGGAATGTAGTTTTAGTATCTATATGCCAAATCTCTTAGTCATTAGGTTGCAATCAACAAACATCATCCTTCTCAAAATATTATCCATGTGTCTCAACGCTTAAGACTTATTTGCACTTATGGATTTCATCCCAATGGGTGCTACCATCAAGGTCATACCTTATGGTTCACATGGAAGTCATTTAGGATGTAATGGCCATAAACCATAACTCAAAATCCGGTTCCTCATATTCATCTAGATAGTTGATTCATCACATGACCAACTCATCACATAGATAATTAAGGTGTATCTGTTATGGATACAAGAACTCACAACTTCTTGTGATTCTTAATGTCCCTTTTTAGTGTGGAGTATTCTTTATTTAAGAAGAAATTAGTTATTTGATAATCATCCTCTAACTCCTTAGAGTATGAATCCTTTTGATTTAGACATCACCATGCTTTAATCATGAGCTCACTATGATACACTATCATAATCACTCATAAGGATCTCAAACATTTGGTTCAAGTATTTCAGTCATTGACCTCATCAAGAATTAACACTTTACCAAATTCGTACTTCATCTACGATATTCTTGAACACTTCAAGATATTCATATTGGTATTTCTCTAAACACCGCTTGAAGTATCTCTAATAGGTACGTAAATACATCACATGTATTATACCTAATAGGATAATCATTCTCCCACTACCACTAGTAAAGATTGATTAATCATGTCTAAGAGATTCGTGTCTCTTATTGGTTCCCTAACAAAAAGAGTTTAGATTTATCCATCATATGAAAACTAGAGATGAATGATAATGCTAATTCATTGTTTGAGTTATCAGTAACTTTTCGGTATCATTTTATCTTATACATACCATGTACCACAAGATAAACAAGGCATTGCCACAAGGAAACATCAACTTTATTAATTGCCATTATTGTCATACAATATGCAAAAATAAGGTGTTTCTGTCCATTGGCAAATATGAAATAGCAGTTCATAACTCTATTACATGCCTTCAAGGCTAAAAATAAACTAAAGTACTCCTATCTATGGCGGAAACACTTGCCCCATTAATTGGGTGCTTTACACTTTATATCTTGGTATCATATACCTCAAAAGTGTTATAAGTTTATTTCATGACACCTTCAAGTGGATACGTCTATCGCCTCCTTCTTCTTTAGTTCTTCCAGACAGAGTGGACAATTCCTTTTCCAATGTCCTGGTTTTTGATAATGGTGGAAATTGCCTCTCTTGGTCACGCCTCCCTTGGCCTTAAGAGTTGAAGACAACTTGGGCTGCTGGCTAGCATCAGAACCTTTCTTAGCCTTGCCCTTGCCCTTACAGTTGGACTTGACTTTCTTGTTGTTGATCATCATCACAGATTTAGGCTTTTCCTTCTTCATCTGTGCCTCATCTGTCCTCAACATGCCCAACAAATCTATCAATAGCATGTCAAAGTTGTTCATGTTATAGTTCATCACAAACTAACTGTAGGATTCTGGCAATGATTGTAGTATCACGTCAGTAGCCAACTCTTGGCTCAGGGGAAATCCCAATCTTGTCAGGTTCTCCACTTACCCAATCATTTTGAGTGTGTGATGACCAACTGGATCTCCTTCTATCATGACACACTTGAATAGCACCCAGGAGACATCATATCTCTCTTGCTGTGCTTGATCTTCATACATGTTCTTGAGATGCTGAATCATCTCAATGACACCCATGTTCTCATGTTGTCTCTGCAACTCGTGGTTCATGGAGCACAACATCAAGCACTTTGCATCAATGGAATCTTCAGAATGCTTCTTATAAGCATCCCTTTCTGCCTTTGGTGCGGTAGGAGCAGGTTCCTCTGGAGCTGGAGTATCCAGGACATAGAGCTTTTGCTCTTGAGTGAGAACAATTCTCAATGTCCTAAACCAGTCGTGGAAGTTAGTCCCATTCATCTTGTCCTTTTCAAGGACCGATCACAATGAAAAGTGGTTGTTGATTGTTGTCATTTGTACTACAAGAGGAAATATATGCAATTTAGTCCAAAACTCAATTTTTACTTATTTGATTGATTTGAAAGGTTGACAATATTCTTATGACTTTAATTAATTTATCACTCCCACTCTTTTTGTTCAAATTGATAGCCCTCACCATCAATTCGAAATATTGCAGCGTACAATCTTCTAGTGGGTCAAGATCCTGAAATCCTCTGAGTCATGGACCAGCTACGGCTGTCACCCACAACATGGATCTTCCAGGTAGGCAACTTTTGCCAATTGCATCATATGCAACTCTTGAAAGATTTCATATGCAACTCCTTGCCATGAGCACCTCCATGCCTCAAGGTGCTAGATCCTATCTAGGTCACCTTGTTAAGTCTGACCCAAATCCAACATGATGAATATGCACCCTGCTAGCACAGACCCACGTATCCATCCTTCACGCTTCCATGAGATAGACGGTGCACCACACTAGGGCGTGCCCACACTTGGCCGATCAAGCTTTTCACTTGTGTCGCATTTGGAAGGCATCTAAAACTTTAATATTTCATGAGGGATTTGGTTTTATAGGTACATATACATATCCAATCACCACAATATATAGTACATGTCATATACATGCTATATCCCATACAAAACATGCAAAACGATAAAAGCAATGATTATGGCCATCCTAATGTGACTCCTCAAGCCAAGAGGAATCACGGTCGTCTAGGTCTACATCACATGCAACATGTACAAGATGAACTCTATGCATTGCCTTTACTGGGTTTGATCAATTCATCTCCATGATTAATTAGCTCGTCATCAGGCCGGTCGGTTGGGTGCCACCATCCGATCAACTGGCTCTTTCACCCAATCAGTTCACTGGTCGTCGTGCATCTCCTTAGGTCATCACCTGCTTGTCTCACTCCTCGAGCCCGTCAGGATCGCCAACCGATCGGTTCACACCTTGAACCGATCATCTCATTTGTCGTTAGATTGTCCTCCATTCTTTGACATATCAGGAAATATAAAAAGATCTATCCTATTTACATTTAAATTGGAAAACCCTAAGTTACATTCAGGGGGAGCAAAGGTAGGAAAGAAATCTCGAGTTATCTCGAGTTACATCATGAATAAGGAGGTAAGGAATCAGTGTGCAGACCAAGATGCAAGCAACCATATTCAACCAAGCACACATACATAGGGTTTATTAGCCATAACCACGCTATACATCCACCACAAAACTCGTTTAAGGGTGACGTGTATCGAGTGCATTCATATTACATTTCATATACGTATATTGGAATTTGTAGATTTAGGATTGGACATGCATAAATCCAATTTTATTCACATCGTATGCAATAAATAAAGGCGACAACCCAAAATTGATCACATCAATAATCCTAAAGTATAGAGCAGTTGAGGTGGTTTTGATACCACTGTTGGATTTTAGGGGAGAAAGGGAAGGCAGCGGAAACAAAAGTTTTCTTCTCCCAAACCCAGAATAAAGGAATCACATCAACGTCAGTATAATAGGAGAGATGGTTTGTAGAGACATACCTTGTCCTGAGGCTTGCTCGAAGATGTTACCTCGCGGCTTACACGGTCCTCACCTATGATCTTAGACGGTGTTTGTGTAGCTCCTGGTCTCACCAGGACTGTCCAGATTGACAACTGTCATCTGAGTGGCAGAAGTCTCCCGCCTCTATAGTAGTCCACACGGACCACCTGGAACTCCGATCGCCTTATCGCACAAGGCACCGGAAGGAGTCATACCCTCCTGTCAGTGTACTAGTCACCGACACACTCTCCTGCAACCGGTCACTTTTCTGTAGTTGTCTTTCCCTTGCTGTGCCTCCCTTATCGGGTTGCACTTGCTCGGGCTCTCCTGGTTACCACAACCAGAGAGAACGACAACTTTACAGAGCAATTGGTGTTCTGAGTTGTTGTACTTGAGAAGCCCTTAATACCCCTATATATAGGAGAGTCATGGGATAGAGTTCTCTACCCCAGGCAATGTGGGATTAAAGCAGGAGTAGAAGGATTCAAGATTTTCCACAAAACAACCAACTGTGCCAGCTGAATCGATCGTTTAAAGCATGAACCGATCGGTTTGGGACCTGAGCCGATCGGTTCACACCTAAACCGTTCGGTTGGGGCAGCTGAGCCGATCGCTTCACTTCTGAAATGATCAGTTCACTGCCCTAGTTTGTTCCCGATTGACTTTTCCTCTTTCATTTTGAATTGATCCAAATACCAATCCTTGTTCCAATCAAATTGGAAAAGTGAAACAAAAAAGAAATTTCTCACCAACTTGACTTTCCCAACTTGCTCGTTTGGACCTGTTGAGCCGATCAGTTTAACCCTTGAACTGGTCGTCTCAACCTGTCCTGAGCTAATCGGTTTATCACATGAGCTGATCGGTTCACCAAGATGAGCCGATCGATTCATCACATGAGTCGATCGGTGGGTAGTGCAGACTGTGCAAAATCAATCAATTGTAGTTTCAATCAATCTCATACTCTAATCAATCGATCCAACACCTTGAACATTATGATATTGAGCTATCAATTGATTGAGTGTTTAATTGAACTACTAAACTCCTTTAGTAATCAATTTAAACATCATTTGTGGATAAACTTCTCTTCCAGGTTAAATCATATGTGTGTGACCCAACATGCCCATTTCACATTGGCAGTGAAAGTCCATAACACTTATGACTTCACAAGCAAAGAGTGGTGCCTAGTCGCACATCAGTTTTACCCAAGTGAAATAGAAAGTTGGAGAAAAACTTTCAATCCTAAAATCCATGAATGGTGTTACATCGAATGTATAATTCCTCTTTCACTAATATTCGAATGAATTCAAGGCATGGAATAGTCATCCTGTCAATGTTCATTCACTTTCTTGATCTCAGAGTAGATTGGGGGAGATATGTATGACATCAATATCACATACTGATTCACACATGCGTGCACACACGTATTCAATCCTACTCATCAAGTGGCCATGGATATCAAACTCCCTCAGTAGGGACAAATCCCATATCTATCACTCACCGCTCAAAAGCCCCATGTGTCAAAGCCACCCAATCATCACCTTTATAACAACTTATGTTTCAGGACTACGTTTGATGATGTCAAAGTGTACCCAATGACATGTGGTGAGTGTAGTGATTTCAGGTCAAAGAATCACACTCACCACCATCACTGTGAGAACTGACTGTGACTACCATGTCATGGTTTCATGTGTCAAACTCACGATGGGTCTATCCGGTACACTTTTTCTCTAACAAGTACTTATGTGTTTGGTTTGATATCTCCATATCATGACTAACAAGATTCTGTCATCAACCAACACCACAATCTAGTCTTGTGTGTCATTGTTGTCTATCTACCTTCCACAATGGCATCTGACTAGGGACATAATAAGAATCTACAAACTCTTTAACATCTGTATGATCTCATTGTTCAGGTCCTTAACCTGAAAGCATACGTCGTTGAGTATTTTCATTCTTTAGACATTCAATTTGTTCTATCATTATCTCATATGACTGAACCAGAAAGAATTGGAAGCTTGCCTTTGATGTTTATCAAATCAATCTTAATGTATCCCACCAATCATCCCATGATAGGCTCTCGGGGCATACATACCAACACTTTAGGAGGGTATAAATAGGTGAAGAGGGAAGCAAGGAGGTTTCCCTAGGGTTTATGGAAACATGAGACCTGGGTGTCATCCATGTTCTAAACTACTTGCGTTCGTTTCCCATTGGTTGCCACAACACATAAAAGGGTCAAAAGTCGAGTTGTGTGAGTAGGAGGGGAAGGAAGGTACTGCCGTCAAGGCTTCCGACACCAAGAAGCAAAGTTGTTGTGTGCAGTGCAGGGTGCGGCAAGGGGGACAAACCCATGGCCCTTGGATCACGCGTGAATCTGTGCCACACATATCAAATCACTCTGGAGCACCCTGGACCAAGCTGTAGGATAGCATATAGAAAGAAATAAGGGGAAAAACAAGGGGTATGCAGATGGGCCGCCCCTCACTTGGCTCGGTTGTGCCGGCCAAATAGTCAAAAAAGGGGTTTTAAAAGCACAAATAAGGTTGCAAAACAATATGAAGGAGTGGGCATAAAATTCTCATACAAGCTCCGATTTGAGCAAGAAAAGGTGTATTGGAATCTTGAAACAAGCTCTACACAATGAGCATGAGGATAATATATATAACTATTCAAAAATACAATCAAATACAAGGAAGTGATTATGATGAGTGTTATGTTTTAACACTATATTAGGATATAATTTGGGGTAATCAAGGTATCAAACACACTCATGGGTTATCAATTATGCATTGAAACATATTCAAACATGTAATTAAAGATGATGACAAGAGGTAACTCTAACATAGAAGTTGAAATCAAAATTTGAATTTCTAGGTTATCACATCGTCCCCATCTTAATAGAAATTTTGTCCCCAAAATTAAATCAAGTCATCAATCACGATTGAGTCTTCCCATTCAACATCATGATTGTAATAGTATTCTCATAAAGTATTATCACCAGTTACAATGCCATTTTATTCCAAAATCAAGAAATCAAGCATCAAGGTCAACATATAGTCTCATAGATAATCAAATTGGGAGTATCATCACACATGTCACAAATTATAGAGACATTACCTAATATATCCCAAAATTTGGAGAGATCACTTTTAAAGTCAAAAAAATATAGCTCTTATATCAAGATTACAACATGACTTTCAATCCCAACATTTAGGGTTCTAGCTTCTACATTAGCCTAGGTGGGATTATACATCCATGATTGAAATTTCGTATTTCAATAGTTTGAGACATACATCATATTTCAACATTGTGATTTTGTGCTCAAAATCAATAGAAGGTCCCACCCTAGTCCACATGGAGCTCACCCCAAATGTCATAAATTGAGCGAGTTAACATAATCATCATTGTAATTTTTTTTTGAGATTTGGGAACATGAAATTCATCAATCATATATCGAGGGTCACCTCAAGATCTGAATAGGGTGATCATAGCTGTTAAGTCAAGATCAATATCATCAATCATGAGTCAATATTTCATTCTTCAATATTGAGGGTCAAGTTTGGACATCAAATTCACAAGTCCACCCATTCCGAAGCTAAGGTTTAGATTCCTATTTAGACCTAAAGGTGATCATTCATCCATATACAACAACTGAGCAACAATCGAGCAACGTTTCAAGCAATATTTTATCAACATTTTGAGATATCAATATCGATTTCATTATCATGGTATTCAAGGTCGATGAATGATCTATACCTAGTTCCTTCTAGGAACTTAAACACTATCTATAGTCAACATCATCATATTTCAAAATTACATCAAATCAAGATTTGAGATCTAGTATTAATCGTCGTATATCTGACCTATTGGGGACTTAGGTCAGAAAATCATAATCGGGCATAATGGATTACCTTTCTGGACTCTAAATAGTCAGCAAGATGAAAACTTAGAGGCAACCATAATAGGAATGTGACCTAAGTTGGGGGAGTCGTATGCCAACTATGGCCCTAATCTAGCATGTTAGTCCACAATAATTATGTTTCATCGAGCATATCCAAACAGGGAGAGTATCAATTATCAAACTGTATTTCACAAGGTCATGAGTCAAGCATCAAGATCACAATAGGACAACCATACTTTCAAAATTTTAAAAGTTCAAGGTCATAATCGTGTTCCCTTACTTTAATGGTCAATGTAGGGGTAGATTTTGGGAATCGAGAGGTCAAATTGGGAACTTGTGTGTTCCAACATAACAGGTATAGAGTAATATCCATTTCCATCATGTTTGTTCGATATTGACTTACAAAGAGGCATACAAGTCAATAGGAAAAAACGTCTTGTATTCAAGTCATAGCATCATGATATGGGAGTCCAAAGACATGTCCATACTAGAGTATGTGGCATGATGCATATCAGTCAAGTGAGTTTTTCTTATCTATGTTTGAGGTTTTATCAAAATAGGGGAAACATAGGTATATTCAATAGGGGCCTCATCAAACATGAGGTATAGAGCATGAGTTCCACCTTATTTCACCATATCAAGAATTTACCTCAAACATGGAAAGCATGTATGTCCAAACGAGTAACATTGAGTTTTCATAATCTTTTCACATGAGTACAACTCTTTCAAGAGTGTTTTGTTACATAAAATAGGGTTTCCAATTTAAAGTCAGATCATGGAATTAACATCTTAATCAACTTTCATGATTACAAGTGAATTTTACTTTTCCCATGCATAAGCTACCCAAAATTAAGAAACCATATGATTAATGGTCATGAGAGAAGAATCACATGAGAAGGTGATAAAATACCAAATCATCATCTATTGGGTGGCTTAGGTGGTCCTTAAGAAAAAAGAGATGCTAGAAGACTCTCTAAACTTAGGAAAAGGATCTTAGTCCTTCTTGGATTCTTAAGATGTCTTATGCCTTAAAAATATAGAGAGGCCTATGTATATATCTCCGATACTATTGGTCACAGAACCATTTGTTACCCTCATCCTACCCCCACTAACTACAAAGTCAGTGGTAGTAGGGTTTGGGAACCCGTCCACACAATGGCACATAGTTTCACAAAAGTGATATATATGAAAAAGGCAATACCAACAAGACAACACGATATTAAACATGGATATAAGAGATATGTACCCATTGGTAGATTCAAGAATACCCATTTGTATTATTCAAAGGTTAGAGTCTTAAGTGCAGCGGATCTTCATTTGGGAACTACAAATTCGATAAAAAAAATATTAATGCTAAAACTTTAAGTACGCTATGAAAATGCATGTAAATAGTTTAGGAGTATTATACAAGTTTGCTTGGCTTGAAACATCATATAAGCACGAAGATGAAACAAGGTGAGAACAACTAACAACATTCTTTTATCCAAAGCATATTTTAGTGTATTTCCATTATACTCAACAACATATTATGGCCATTGACTAGCTTCCCATTGGAAGAGTCCGTAAAGGTGCTCAAGATTAGCTACCCTTTTATCAACATGGTCTGCCTTATCTTGGCATATCAAGTGAGACACCCCACCTTGTACCCTTACCCCGAGAATACAAGCATGTACACTAGGTTTGTATAAAGGACAAGTTTAATTATGTTCAAGGTTTGTTCAACATATTTTAAGAAAAATGAACATACTAATTGTAGGTAATAAGTAGCTCAAACAAGTAATTAACTAGCCAAGCATTTATACAAGCATACATACAAACAAGACAATACCATAGTAGCGTCAAGAGAGTAAGTGTACGTTACAAGTAGGGTACAAGATTAGAGATTCTTGAGTACAATCCTAGAGATTATCCAAACCAAGGGTACTTCACATGGAAAAGATATAGCATTGTGTCTTAGATCACTAGTGTTGGATAGAAAAGTGTCATATAAGTTATGTGGATGATCCCTTAGTCCCAGTGTTCAATTAGATCAAATATTATTTCTAAAATTCACATGTGCATATACCAATTCCACATATCATAAGTTATAACATTAAGGTCTAGGTATAGGCAAATCATCCACATCATAAATGATACAATATAGTGGTAAGGTTTGATTTTGAGTTGGGGAACATGAGATTTAGATGGTCTATTCATACATGATCATAATTAGTCACATTAGGTCTACTTCATGCAATAGGGTCTCAATTCCAAGTCAATGAATCGTTAAGTCTTAACAAGTTAGGATGTAGATCTAAAAAATGATAATTTTATTAATTTGGAGTCATTAAGATATCTTGGATAGAATTGCATTAAGATCTAGCAAGGTTAGAGCCCAACATTTAACACATGAATTACCATTACCTTACTTGTCACATGTAAGCCATGACTTCTTATGAGTATGTTACAAGGGAACTCGTCTTCCGAGCTATTTTGAGGACTGATTTGAGGTTCATATTATAGGTTTGAGCACTTAGGATCCGCATTCCATAAATATTAAATATTCAAGTCTATAAGTACTAACATCACAAAAAGGGAAACATAGTGTACACAGGTGAGTCCTTTAGGTGAAATGAGTTACATCTTGGCAAAAGTCCATAAGACCTTAGTCAAACATAGGACATAACATTAGGAAGATTACTAATTTCGAAATTCAACCATTTCATGATGATCAATTAAGTCTAAGACTCCATACAAGATCCAATTGCATCATTAAGCACATAAAGAGCCATTTTTAGAGCAAAGATAACCATAGAAGGTCAAGATAGTCATTAAGGTGCATATAGATTGTACAAGACGTCCAAACATAGTAAAAGTGAACTAGAGTTACTTATTTTCATGAATATATGGTCCAAGATCAATAGAAATACAAGTGGTGCATGTTTAGGGTTGATTAGTAAGCATAAGGTCACAAGAACATCATTTTTCACCAAAATAGAGACTAAACTCATGGAATTAGAGATATATACTAGTATCATTAGATAGGTGACATTTTTCTGATCAAAATGATATATAAAACTTGGATATTTGGATAAATGATGAGGAAGATACAAGATTTTGAAGTTTGTACATTGAGTAGGGCATTTTGGGGGATAAAAGGGCGAGATATACCTAGATAGGACGTGAATTGGGCTGATGGTCACCCTTCTCAGCCCAAAAAAGCATCCGGTATGATCAATAGGGGGCAAGCTCATTTGGCTCGGTGTTGGGCTACAGTCAGGAGCCCTAGGTCATTCTGGTTTGTGTTAGGTGGTTGGCATCAGCTGGAGACTGCCTTCTCTCGGTCTGTTGCCTCCACGAGTGATGGAGAGAGCTAGCCATCATCCATGTATGGTCATGGGAGGGGGGTGATTGGGTGAGCAGATGGGTGAGGTTGGGAGTCAGGAACCAAGCTACGAGCAACGAGACGTGATCGTAGCCATGGATGGCCGATCTGACGCTCCTCGAGTCATCATCAACCTATGGGCTTGGGGAAGCAGCTGCGTAGGTGCTCAATGGCATCAGCTACTAACGGCTATGGGGTGCTGTAACACTTCCACAAGGGTCAAGGAGGTAAGGGCTGGTTGAGAGGGGCTTTAGGAGGGTATAAATAGGTGAAGAGGGAAGCAAAGAGGTTGCCCTAGGATATATGGGAGGGGGTGGCAGCCACATGATACTTGGGTGACGGCCAAGTTCTCAACTGCTCATGTTCATGTCCCATTGGTTGTCATAGCGTGTCAAAGGGTCAAAAGTAAAGTTGTGCGAGTCAGAGGGGGAGGAAAGTACTGGCTTCGAGGCTTCTGACACCTAGTAGAAAAGATACTATGTGCAACGTAGGCTATGTCGAGGGGGACAAACCCGCTTCACTTGGATCATGCATGAATCTGTGGCATGTAGATCGGATGGATCTGGAGCACCTTGGACCAAGCTAGAGGATAGCAAAATCAAAGAAATAAGGGGAAACAAAAGGGGGATGTAGATGAGCCACCCCTCACTTGGCTCAGATGGGACGACCTAAAGGGCATAAAAAGGGGTTTTAAAAGAACAAATAAGGTTTCAAAACAATATGAAGGAGTGGGCATTAAATTCTCATACAAGCTCCGATTTGAGCAAGAAAAGGTGCATTGGAATCTTGAGAAAAAGCATTACACAATGAGTATGAGGACAATATATATACTTATTCAAAAATAATATGAGAAAAGGTAATGCCAAAAAAATCATGGCTATAAAGATAGATTTATCCAAAGCCTATGACATGATGTCATGGCCCTTCATTGAAGATACTTTATCCAAGATGGACTTCCCTGATAATATTAGAAGGTATATCATGGCCTCTATAAAGTCAGGCTCAACATCTATCATCTGGAGAGGAAAGACCCTCCCTAGCTTCAAATCCACGAGAGGCCTAAGGCAAGGAGACCCCCTGTCTCCTTACTTATTTGTATTGTGTATTGAAAGATTAAGTCAATTAATTCAAGACTGTGTAAATGAAGGCAGGTGGAAACCAATTAAGTCATCATCGTCAGGTCCAAAATTATCACATATGCTCTTCGTTGACGATCTTATTCTTTTTTCTAAAGCTATGAAGGTGAATATTAAGGCAATCCTCAGCTGCTTTGACAAGTTCAAGGCTGCTTCTGGTCAAGCTATTTCAGTTCAAAAAATGCGTATCTTCTTCACTCACATAGTTAGCAGATCTGAGAGAAGAATGATTTGCCAAACTAGTAAGTTCATTGAAACATCAGATCTGGGGAGATATTTGAGAGTTCCACTTCTTCATAAATGGGTTGATAAACATACATATGCAGATATCCTCAATAAAGTTTCCGCTAGAATAAACTCATGGTCGGCCCGATGCTTTTCTTTGGCAGGATGAGTATGCCTTGCTAAGGCAACCCTCACATCCATTCCGACATATGTGATGCAAACGTCCAAGCTGCCTTTCATCCTATGTGGTCGACTCGACGCTACTATATGACAGTTCATATGGGGAAGTGGACACAATAAAAGAGCGATATCACTAGTAGCCTGGGATAAAGTAACAAGTGAAAAGGAGAATGGGGGTTTGGGGGTGAAGACGATGAGGACATGGAATAATGCCTTACTATTAAAGAATACATGGGAGGTGGCCACTCAAAGAAACACCATCTGATGTAACCTGATGAGAAAAAAGTATGATGCTTATACGCATATGCAACCACTGATTGGCTCTCGACTATGTAGAGCTACTTTAGAAGGGAAGACAATCATTAATGAAAATTGCATCAGCTTAATTATTAACTGAAAAGGGACCAATTTCTGGCATGACATATGGATGAAGGATGGATTGCAGCTAAACCAAAAAATGCTCAAGACCATACCAATTGAGTTGGATGATTTAATGGTCAACAGTCTCTTTCTAGAAAATGACCAATGGGATAGTCAATTTTTAAAAGAATGGTTCCCTGATGAGGTAGTTGAAAAGATCTTGAAACAAGCAACTATTTTAGAACCCCATATGTCAGATATCAAAGTATGGGCACATACCGATACTGGGCAGTTCTCTTCCAAATCGGCTTATAAAATTTTGAAACAAGAGACAGAATATACAACAAGGGGAGTGGAGCTTAATATGGAGTGTAAAAGTTTCAGCTAAAGTAAAGATGTTTATATGGCTACTTATTCATCGTGCCATTCTCACTAATCAACGTAGAAAGGAGAGGCATATGACGATGGTTGACACCTGCCCTCGATGTAATATAGCTATTGAAAGTTGCATTGATGCGCTCATTGACTGCCCACATGTTATAAGCATTTGGAATGGCATCTTTGACAATAATTTCCCAACAAACTTTCTGTCCACGAATTCAACGACTACATGGGTGAGTAGTAATCTAAAAAATAGTAAGACTAAGGACATCTTTATGATAGGATGCCACTGTATCTGGATGAATAGGAAACTTTTTGTATTTGAAGGGGTAGAAAGATCGATACATAATCAAACCACTTACATCAAGAAGGTTGCAGAACAATGCAAACAAGGATGGATGACATATTTGGAGTGCAATACCATGGACAGAAAAAGCTCGTGGTATCATCCCCTACAAGGCCAGATCAAAATAAATGTCAATGCAACGATTAAGGGGAAGAAGGGCACCTGCGTTGTGGTAGCTAGAGATGACCAGGGAGGCTGGATATTTGGTCAATGTAGTACTCTAGAGGTAAATAATACCCTAGAAGGAGAGATACATGCGATATTGGAGGCTGCAGAAATAGCCAAGGACAAGTCCCTCAACAATTTACACATAGAATCTGATTGTAACAATGCAATCAAGATTGTGATGGGTAAAGTGGATGAATATCCAAGGTTTGCAAACGAAATCCTCAGAATTTAGAGAATATGGAAGAAAGAGTGGTATATTACCCATATTTCTAGAGAGAGGAACAAGGTTACTGATAAATTAGTGAAACACCATCAAAAACAAAACCAGGTCTTAACTTACTATGTAAGACCACCTGAGGCAATTGCATAATTGCTTCTTCATGATTGTAATGGCAGTAGCACTGCCAATTTTAATTTTGATTCTATTTATCTTCAATGTAAACCCTTTGATTTTTAGCTCGTAAGAGGAGGACGAGATGAATAAGAGTACCTCCTGACTTACCCAAAAAAAGAATCAAAATATAAGGAAATGATAATAATGAGTGTTATGTTTTAACACTATATTAGGGTTTAATTGAGGGTCATCAAGGTATTGAATGCACTCATGAGTTATCAATTATGCATCAAATCATATTCAAACATGTAATTAAAGATGATGACTAGAGGTAAGTCTAACATAGAATTTGAAATCAAAATTTGAATTTCTAGGTTATCACATTAGGTTTTTGTGATTAAGAAAACATGTAGTATTGTATATCATGGAGTTACAAATATTTAGGTGTATTTTTGGTGATTTTTAGTCATTTAATTCATTTTCTAAAAATCATTTTTGACAAACTTGAAATCAACCTCTCGAACTATGTTTATTAGAAAGATGAGATTTTTTTGAGTTCAGAACATATTTTATTTTTAATTTTGGACATAAGAATAATTAGTAATGATTTTATAGAAATCAGCCAATAAGAACATGCCACGTAGGAAAAGCGATCGCAAAGAGAGGGAGAGAGGGCATCTGGGTCTGTGACTTGTCCCAATGGAAGGCAACCAAGTCAGCGGTCCACGCCTAAGAGGCACCAGTCAAAGTTGAGAAAACAAGGACCAAAAGGACAAAAGTGTCCCTCGCACGATCAGAGAAAGAAAGAGAATGATGGCGAGGGTAAAATCGTATAAACACTATGGAGTTTCTTCCCCAGCTACTCACGCCATGGCCAACGGGGAGCAAGCTTGGATTTTTGGGCATTTTCACAATTCTCTACCAAACTTGAAGATCAGCATACCAAAAGAAAGCGTGACAGAAGATGAACTCTCACATACCTTGGATTTGCACAGAGGTGGTGTGTAGAGAGAGGGGTGTGTGCTAAAACTCTGGAGCAAGAATCATTCACTGGTGATCAACCACATGAACATGAACGAAATCGAGAGGATAGATGAGCTGCAAGGGAACCCAGTAAGCATTAGGTAGGGGTATTTATAGGTTAGATGGTGTAGGGAGGCGAGAAGGTAGTTGGCTGAACTTGTGTGGAGAGCAAGGTTTGGGGATTTCTTGAAACATTGACAAAACACCAAAATATTAGATCAATCAGTGCAGAATTAAATTTGGAAACCATAGGAGAAGAAATCGCTTGATTTCATTAAAAAATGATTGAGAAAGCTTAATTCAAAATCCCAATCCAATTTGTCTACTTTCCTTGTTAGTCACGAGCTAGGGTACGAGTCCCTAGACATTTGATCAGTCATGTGATCAATCTGTTCCATTCACTGGCATGCAAAAAAAAGGAAAAATAAGGAAAAATACCATGTGACAAGATAAATGCTAATCCTAAACTAATTTAGGACTAAAGTGTGGATATATTAATTTCCCTTTTTATCTCTCCTTGTTTGAAGGGGCAACCATGTTCCAAAAAAAAAGGGGCAACCATGTTCCAAATTTAAAAAAAAATAATACCAAACCTATTTTTTATATGAAAAATCTTAATATGTAATTATTTTGGCCTTTGGGGAACTTTTAATGTGTTAAATAAATTATAACTTATTTTCTCTTTCCTACTACATTAATGGTGATAAGATTCTCCAAATTTGATGAGACTTCACCCACAAGTCACATTAACTGTCTTGCATATGAATTTGCCATCAATGTTACATGCTGGGATTTTTTGTTCATTTATTTATTATATTGAAGGTTCTACATACATTCTCTCTTAATCTCACCCTTTAATCCAATATTCTCCAAATTGAGTGAAAATTCACCCAAAGGTATATGTTAATATGTAGAGCACGAATTTGGCATCCATTGTTAATTTTGGAGTCATTAAAGATTTATTTTGTATTTTTAATTATCTCCTATTTTCACTTTTTAATTAGTGCAACTATAATTACCAATTTTCCAAACGTTGTAAAACTAATCATCCAAGCAAACTTGTACACAAAGGAAAACGAATTTAGGTTTAGAATTATCCTCTAAGTTCCACTTTTGTAAAATTTTGGCAATTTATTCTTATATTTACTCAATGGGAAAATAAATTCATTTATTGTCACATTATCTTCACTTTTAGGATTTTCTTTCTTTTTCTTACACAAAAGCCATAGAAACTTCTAGATCAATTTTTATTTTATCCTTATCTCTCTTAAGTGGCATTTTGCAAATTAATCCCATTAGTAAAGTTTCACTGAGATATTTGTGCTCAACTCCTTACAAAGTAAAATATTGGGAATAGATGTACACCAAACCTTAATAATTTCCACTAATTCAACATCAAGGACATAAAGGAAAGAAAAGCTCAGAAAAAGGCTGATACTAATATTATAAATGAATTTCAGTTCATTACAACATGGAAACTACAACTCATTTATCTTGGAATTTAAATTTTCTAAGGTAGACTTGGATGAGATAACCTTGACATGATGTAAATGATATCTAATGGAATTGGATTGACTTTGTAAATAGCACACACCATGGAAAACTTCATAGCCTTCCAATCCTTGATTGTTATTTTTATTCTTCAAGTATTCCAAGCCCTACATACATCATGTCCCCAACCATGCAAAATAAACATCACAACATTAAGTTCATTTGGAATTTTATATAAAAAGGTAAATATAACTTGATGGGAAGTAAACTTGACATGAAATTAAATTTTCCATAAACTTGACCACATATTAATTTAAGAATTCTTTGAATAAGTTTAAACATGATGATTGAAAAAATAGATATATGCCACCTCTATTAATGCCCTTATAGAAGCCCATAATTTCTAGGAAGCCCATAATTGTAGGAAAGACCATAATGACCTCTTGAAGTCCATGAATGAGGTGCATATAAAACTTCACCAATTACTTTACTTTTTCCATTATCGTAAAATTCCATAATCTTAATATTGACCATAATGGGATTTCTCCATCTTAATTCTATAATGGCATTTTCTACCTATTAATTCCATAATTGGATTTCTCCCTCTTAATTCCATAATAAGATTTCTCCCTATTATTTCCATAATAAGATTTATCCTTCTTAATTCCATAATGAGATTTGTCCTTCTTAATTCCATAAAGAGTTTTATCCCTTTTTTAACATGATTCATTTATCATAATCTTAATCTTAGCTAGGATCTTAACATAGACTATAGATAAGAAAGAAATTAGATAGTGAAAATAATATATGATTTCATTTGTGGGGGCATTCATATTTCATGAAACATACTAAGGTGCATAACCATAAAATAACATCTAGTGAACTAAAATTTACTTGTGCCAAATATACATGGCCCACTTACCTAGAACAAATCACCTTAGGTCAAGTCCTATGACTTGATTGAGTCTTGAATCACATGTATTTTAATTAAAACCATAATGTGTATATTAGTTCATAATCCTTAAAACCTGATCATTGTGTTAAAATTATTGAAGTGATTACATGTGTAAAACAACATTTCAATATAGTTTATATTAGTAGAGAACCAAATGTCTTTATAAATCATATTTTCCATTATTTTCTAAGGTTGTATGCAAAAGTTTTAAATTTGACAAGATCGACCAATCAGAATTCAGGAAACAATAGTGTGACATCAATTTAAATTAGAAAATCAACCAATGAAATAAAAGGTAGATATTATGAAAAACCATAGGCACATGTTACATGTAATCAAACACATGGGGGCAAACTTGTCATTTATCCATAAATCTAAATTGCGCGTCAACTACTTCATAGGCAAGTCAAAATTCCAATTTACCCGTTCCTATTAAATCTTTAGATTGAAATCACGGGAATACAAATGTCATTTGATGACATGATTTGTTCCCTGGACCCATGGTGCTTGAGCTGCTCCCCAAGAGCAAAGTTTGAGATCTTTCTCAGACAATTATCATGCCCATCCCTTTCAATGCATCTATCTGATCATGGGTATCCCTGACTTGAGTAAGGATGTGGCTACGAGCAAGGAGATAACCTCTGTTCAGAGCAGCGACTAGGTGAAGATTGACAAAGTTAATAAAAGAAACCTTTAGGTGAAATAATGGATGGATAAAGTTGGTACTGAGAAAATGAATTCAACGAGGTCGTTGCATGAAGCAAAAGACCAGCCTTATACTGGTTTGTCAGACAATGAAGAGAAGCATGGGAAACAAGCTCGGAGTTTCATAATGAGTCAAGGCATGAAAACGTCAACCAATGCTAGAAAAGGCTTCATTGGGGTTGGGTTTACTTGCCCAATCTCTCATCCATGCCATGGAACCAAAGCGGCATCATGGAATCATATCATCAGTGGTATCGTGGACCTAGATATAGGGTACAACGTTTCAAACATTCACAAAGAAAACCAGCAATCAAGGATGATTGATGGGTCGTCATTGAAGCTCATTGGATGGTTAATTGCACAGAATGACACACCAGAGGCTAAGGCAAGGTTGGGGTCACTAGATAATAAGGAGGTGTAGGCTAGGGAGTCTTGGGCCTATAGGGTTCAATTGAAGATGGAGGAGGAAATCGTGTGGGGTGGATAAGCTTTAGGGGTTCTTAAATAGGAATGGGGAGCACTATAGAGGCATCTGCACCATCTAGATGAGAGGGGAGAAGCCCTAAAATAGGTGCTTTATGTACAAACAAAAAGGGGATATGTGTTAGGTATTATTTGGTTCAGGAAATAAAGGCAAACTCATTGGAGAAAAAAAATCTAGCAAAATTATTAAGAGATGAGAGAGAGAGGGATTGTAGAAAGCAGCCAACGAGACTGTGTTCATATCTACAAACAAAGCAGAGGTAGAAGACAACTTCATGATCAGCCTGAATTGCACATCTGAAAAGGATGATTAAGAAGGAATCAAACTTTTGAATTTATAACCAAAAACCTTCAAGGACTCTCGTAACTTTACTATGGGGTCAAAGTAGATATATGGGGTCGAACACAGGGATGTGGTGACGTTTAGGATGCTTGAGATTTAATTCTTGAGTTAGATAGGCCAAGACGATAGTTGAGAAAAGTTTGGGATAGAACTAGTCTAGCGGGTTGTCATGAATTAAAGCAAAAACACAGAAGGAAAACAAAACAGAGTCTGTGAGATTTGACTAATTAGAGAGAAGGAGTTCTCGGCTATGTAACCATGATTTGGGTAGTCTATGCACCCGTTCTTGGGCATAGACAATCCTCAAACACCCCAACAAGAAACCTATGTCCAAACCTGGTTTGCAAAGTGGTATATGTTCCTATGGGGTCGTCCCACTCACTCTAGCACAGCGTGACAAAAACCCATTAATGATATGATACCTTTGTCGAGGATGACAAACCAACATCCCAGAATATTCTAGATACCCTCTCAGGTCTAGAATATTTTGGGATGTTAGGAACATACGACCATGAACTGTCCTCTTTTTAGATTAAGATCCAAACTATCTTCTCTTGTCTATTTCTACAACAAATCTATCGATATAGGTAGAACTAGCAGTTCAAGCAAGAAAGAGATCAACCAAACTAGCAATCATAACCAGAAAGAGGAGATAGAACATAAAACATACTGGATCTGAATTAAACTACTCGCTTAAGGTAAAAGTACATAAACATGCCCAAAACGGTCTACATAGACAAGAAGGAGCTCAACTAGCCATGGACAAGCATAGTTGGCATCAAACAAAGATGAAAGAACATCATATGTACATGAAGGAACAAAGGAGAATAGTAGAGAAAAGGAGAAGAAGAAGAGATTTTGCCCATAGAGGAGAGGTGGATCTCACTCCCTAGCCTCCATATAGGTTGGATGTCATCTTTTGGGTCATCCTCCTTGATATTCTAGATTCCTTGGCCTCCTTTCTCTCTAGATCCGCCCCAAACAGTAGCTCGGTGGATGTGTGAAGGTGGAAGATGGCTGGAAATGGTGGCGAATGGGTAAACTGAGGTGGAAGTGATGATGGATGAAAGCTAGCTGAAGAGATGGGCGTAGGATGAGTTTGTCAGCCTTCTCAGACCTCTAGACTCTCCCACGGGGTTCTGGGAACCTCACCAGGTCAGAACCACAAGGTGGAAAAACTCCCCAGACCCAAACCCTTCTTCACATGGAGAGGGGTGGGTATTTATAGGTGGGGCCATCACAAAATTGATCCAGGTCATGGCCTTAATCACCATGGCCATGGTGGTGACCGTGGGTCGTGGTCCCTACAAGGTCGCAGTCCTCACTAGGTCACGGTCTGTGGTCGAGGTCCCTTCTGCAGTCGCAGTCACGGTCGCGATTGAGGTTGTGGGTTCACCATGGTCGAGGCCTGATCTGCGGTCGAGATGGAGGCCTCGGTCATGGTTAGTTCATAAGTTGTGACAGTGGCTTGGAATGCGGTCGAGGTGGTTACCTAGACTGCAGTCATGGTGGAGGTAGATATCGCGGTCGCAATCAAGGAAGGTTTGGATACCGCGATCGCAGTCATGGTGTATCCCATGGTCCCGGTCGCGGTGAAGACCTAGATGTTGCCAAAACCCATGTGTTGGGGAGAATTCTTTGGAGAATAGATGTCTTTTTGATTCGGTGCCTGCAAGTCCCAAAATTTGCTACCTTAAGCAACTTTATCTATGAAAAGAAATAAATTACTAAAAGAGAAGGATAATGGGATATTTTGGGCATATTAGGGCTATAGTGACAAAAAACTATAGATAAATGCTTAGCATAAATACATAAATTTGGGTGTTATAAACCACCCCAAGCTTAAACCTTTGCTTGTCCTCAAGCAAGAACGTGCTCAAAAAAAGATAACATCAAAATTAAACTTGGTGATGAGAGATAAGGTTAAGAAAAATAGTTTAAAACATAAATTCTCTTGACCTATGTTGTTCCAAAGAAAACCCCCAGCAATAGAGCACAATCTTGCCAAAGATCAAAGAGCAACTAGGCAAGATTAAGCTAGTCCACTATAACTTGTTGATACTCATGAGGGTTTGAATCATAATTATACAACATAAAAGCATTGTCACATAGATGATTACTCGGGTGATGAGTCATGAGCCATTGTCATGTATCCATGTAGACCAATTGGGGGCAATGCTCCTCTCACTTATTTAGGTCCTAGGGGGCAACAAAATTAAAAAGACTCTAATAACATTTGAGGATCCCGATCTGCGTCAGGCTGGTCAATGTAACTAGCAACAATCCCTACAGTCTTAGCCACTTGGCCCATAGCAGTGAGATGAGCTCCTCGTACTACGCTCAAACAAACCCTGCTACTGAGATGATCTCATTGGTCTCCTAGGGGTTCCTAGTGACTTTCTAATGAGCTTTTGGAGTGACACTACCAAGCACGACATACCCATGTTCATGAGCGCAGTCATACATTGTCTGGTCACCATCCTCAACTCCCCTAAAAGAGAAAAACAAGCGCTCATTTATTCACACTCAGGCTTTTATGCTCCACATTCTAATTTATAGGCCTGTGTGAGAACTCTTTTGATGTTTTTAGGATATTATGGGCGGCCAAGCCTCTTTTGTTAATTTTTTTATATTTCACCTTTTTTACTCAATCTAAGGTGAGAGAGCACACAACTCATCAAGGAAAAACACTTCAACTTGATCATAGCTCAAAACTCATCATTATCCACTTGAGACTTGTGTGAAAAGATTATGATTCAAGGATCCTTAGAATAGAGGCAAGCTTGTGAGACCACAACTAGGAGTCTTTGATCATGCTTTAGCTCTTTCTGACGGTCATATACTTCGAATTTGTTATTCACAGCATAGATCAAGGGAATAAAGATTTAAGCTATGAAAAAGGCACATAACCTTAGATTCATTACCAAACTTAAGGAAATAGTTAGAGAGCAAGATGAGCAAAAGATCAAGCAGTTTAATATGAAAAATCTTAGGCATAAAGATAAGCATTTAGCCATAAGATTTGCATTACATAGCCTTAATTGCAAAGCTACAACTTACAAAATAAAGTCTTACTAAGCTGAAATTTTGAAAAATTTATGCTAAATGCAAGGGAAAGGAAATAGAGGAATAATGCATGCATGCTATGAAAGAAATAAAGGGAAAATATGAAGATACACCCTAACTTCCACCCCAAGATTAAAAAAATTTACTTGTCCCCGAGCAAATTTCAAGCCTTGGATGGTAAGAAAAGCAGTTTCTATTGGTAGTCGCTATTTGAATATTGATCCAAATTGCCTAAACCACTTGATGTGTTCTCATAGTTCTGGTTTAGATCTTGCTGAAAATGAAATGACTGCTCGAAGTCTTGGGTCGGCTGATAGTAGGGCTCGAGGGGTTGCAAGAATGGTTGCTGATAATTCAGTTGAGGTTGTGGAGGGAAGGCTATGTTGAACCTCTGTCTGAGGTACTACACATCTTGCTCCAACGTATCAAACTGTCTACCTGAGTCAGCTCTAAAGTCCGTCATGAACTCATTGAAGGTCCCTGCGTTAGGATTTGGCGCAAATTGCCCCTGTTGAGGGTGTTGAGGGTAATCTGCAGTAGGAATCTCTATATAGGGTCCTCCCTGATACGGTATGTCATGGAAGGTAGCCCTCATCTGTTGTTCATCTTTATGAGCTTTTGGCACTGGTGGTGCTAAAGTAGAGGCTCTTACAGCTCTGTCCGTATGGTGAACGTCACCATGGGTTTCCAATTAAGAGACGTCCATGAATGTCATCCGTAATGTGAACTCTACATTAGCAGGCAGCAATATTATGTGCTTGTAGGGATCAAAGATATATAGATAGCTTGCACTGCACTGTTTGACCACTCCTGAGTGAATCAAGTGGTCTAAGTCTAATTTGGACCACTGAACTGTTACTTGCATAAGTGCCAACTGATCATCTCCAATTCTGAGATGGCATACCAAAAGAGTGGCAATCCCTACCATTGGCATGAATTTGACTTGCTTCTTGAAAGAGTTGTGGATGTGGCAGATAACGAAGTTCCCCACATTCACTTTCTTTCCTACTACCTCGCACCACATTATGTAGAGGTCAACTGCACTATATGCTCCTTGACTGTATTGCTTTTCTAAGACGTAGTTTGCACTCACCCGATGCAGATAACGAATTGTAGGGTAGTGGATGTGTGAAGCCTTGGCCCCTTAGTCACATATTTGTCTTCCCTTGTTAGCATTTTCCATGCTTGGACAACTTTAAGTCATGGTCGCATGTCTGCATCCGGCCTCTAGACAACCAACTATTGATTTGGTCCATAGTAACATTGCGAGGCTGGTTAAGGAGTCAAAAATGCAAGGTAGTGTGTTGATGATCCTTAGATCTCTCTAGTGTAGCAAAAAACTCAAAAGTGAGTCTGTGGTAGGCATTGTATTGTGCATACGTGTGGACATCTAGGCCAACAACTACAAGATATTTGTCGACCTACTCTCAGATGCAAAGTCTAAGGAGTGTTCCAGGATCGACATATCTCGGGCCCACTAGTCTACGCTTGTCTCAGATTAGAGTATGAAAGTGTTGCATTTGCTTCATACTCTTGAATAAAGGAGAGGGAAGTGATCTTTGGTTGGCACCACCATAAGTGACGTGGTGTTTGTTCCCCTAAATAGAATTACGTGAGGAAGTCGACTGTCGCAAGGATGTAAACCATTTTTCTGACTGTCAATGCTGGTCTCCTGCAGATGAAGCTCTATGCAAAACTGATGGGCTCTCTTAATGGCCCATCAAAGTTTGGAGCTCAGAGTCACAATGTCCTATCCATGTTGTCTCATTGGAGGCTTCCTAGACTGACTCACCACTGTAAGTGTCCATAGGAGTGCTAGGTAAGTAGTGGTAGTCTGAACTGGCCTCTTGCGACCTGAACACTGGAGTATAAAGCATAACCTCATCTTCATATATCAGATTCATCATTCGAGTGGCGTGATGTGGGTATGGGCTCCCGTATTCTGATGGTGATGTCGATCTTCCTTCCCCTTTCTTTCATGTAATAGACTTTTTAAGCTTTTTAAAGCTATTTTTCATTGTGTCCATGGTGTCGCTTTTTCTGATGTAGATCTGGCTGGCTTAACTGTGGTGAATGTTGGTTCTACTTCCTCAAGATACTCCAAGATTACTCGCAGTCTAGACCGTGACCTCAGTAAAGACCGCAGTGATGGTAGCGAAGACCGTGACCACGGTGACTAGCCTCAGCATTGCGACCTGTGTGACCGTGATCAAGTAGACCGTGACCGTGAAACAGACCTTGATACCGACCTGGGTAGGTTGGGCACCACGATCATGGTGCATAAGGTGACTGTGATCTAGGTGGATGCGATTGAGGAGATCGTGACCTTCCTCACCAAGGCATTTTGATCATTGATTAGATCATGGTAGAGGGGACCGCAATCAGGAGGACTGCGATCAGGGGGACTGCGATCAAGACCACAGAACTTGGTGCAGCCCAAAGTGTGCGGTAGGCAGAGTCACTGGGCCACTGCTTAAAGACCGCAGTCGTAGTCCAACAGTGGTTGTTGTTTCTTGTGCCAATGAGCTCGCTCCTTCCCTGTTAGCCTACAGTGGAGATAAGGAGAAGGAGGAAAAATGGGCAGGGAGTAGCACAGTTGTGGAGGGAACTCAACGGTTAGGCAAGGAGACGATGCCTCGGCCCAAGGATATTTTTGGGCCAAGCCGCACAACCCTGACCTCGCCCCAGAATGGTGTGAGGTCATGGATAGAGTAGCGGCAAAACCAAAAAATGCATCAGAGACCCGGTCAAAAAGGATTAAAAACTCGGTCAAAAGAGCAACAGTCGGTCAAAAAGGCAGAGACAACCCAACATGATGGTCAGTCAGGACGAAAAAGCACACCTAGGTCTTGTGTAACCGCGGTCGCGGTCTCACTATCCTATAGTCGCGGTCTACTCAGGAATGACCGCTATCAAGGTCTTGGCTTTCAGACTGGATCACAGTCTAGCTAGCAGGCCGCGGTCACGGTCCTTGCCTTTAGACCGCGGTTGTAGTCTCAGCTTTGCCATGCGAGGAAGGATGAGAGTGGGAAGACATAAGAGGATAAAATATGAATCAAACACCGTGGAATAGAAGTCAAGGAGTGACGATGAACCTCTTACAAGATATGGATCAAAGACAGCTGTTAGGGTGCAGAGATGGAAGTGCATGAGAAATTAAAAGAAAACTAGATGATGTAAAATACACTATATTTCTAGCAGTTAGGGGAAATTTAAATTGGCTTTATTTTTGCAAAATATTGAAAGTTAACGAGAAAATGTGTAGGTAGTAGGGGGTGGCCATCCTACAACTCCTGCACTTGGATCCCAAATCTGTAGTTTTGGGGTCTGAGTTACTTCTATCTCGTTGATCAGGCTCACCATGTAGTGGCAGAGTATTCAAAGAGGTGAACCCTTCCGATTTTGGAAGATAGGGATACAATTTTCCGACTCGATGAAGTCATCCCTGTGTTGTGATTTACTGGAACTACAATGGGATGAATTCTTCACTAAGTCATCTTCAAGGTAGCTTCCAAAATATGAATTTGAACAGGAAGTTCCTAGGATGTCAACACAGGATGAAACAGAGAGGAGGGGTTGGGTGTCTTCTGGAGGACTCATTTCTTCTCTCCCCCTCTCTAAGCTTGAGGTTGGATACTCAGATAAATTTTCATTTATAGTCAGAGTCATCCAGTCATTTTCTGAACAAGAAGTACCCCTAGAAGAATCTATTTGTCTTTCTACCACCCCATGCTTTTCGCCTTCTATGGGGTCTAGGGTGTCTTCATGCTCAACATCCATGTTGTAGTGGATTGTCCAACCTGCTCTATTGATATCCACCAAGAATTTTAAGGGAATGGTTGTAAATGTTGGCTCATGCTGTTCTAACTCATCATCATGAGTGTATTCACTGCTCCAATTTGAGCAGTTGTCGTCATCGTCATTGAAAAATTGCTCCAAACCATGATGGGCGTACTGCTGAATGCTAAGTGACAAGTCTCAATGTGAGAGGTATCACTCCGGTCTAGATTAGTGTCTGACTCAGGTTCCTCAAGCCAAGCTTCTAGCTGCGAGGTTGTTTGGATATTATAGTGAGGATAAGAGTCTTCATCATCGTTATAATAAAACTATTCATGTGTGTGGCTTGTATCTTTCACTGGTTTATCATCTAAGTCATCTAGATAGAATGAAGGGTTTTTCCAAGTGGGTTGGTCTTCATAGAAAAATCTCAATGAATCCAGTTGATTGTCTGAATCGGATAGTGAGGCATATCCCGCTTCAGACCCAATGGAACAGTTTTGATGACTAAAGTCTTCGTTGTAATGCCGTGGTGCTTGCAACTACGTGGTAACCAAATTGATGAGGTCTTGAAGCTTCTTTCCTAGTTCAAAATCTTTATCATGAAGTTGTTGGACTTGGGCAGCCAAGCTTCTATGACTTGTCAACTCCATCTTGCAATCTTATTGTAGACTCACTGTATCAAACTGGTGTGCTTAGATGAATCCCTACTCAGCAGTTTGAAGTAGACTTCTATTACAGTCTGTAATCTCTATGGCTACTTGGAGTTGTTGGTTCTACCTTTCTAGTAGTTGTTGAAGTGGATCGATATCTCCTTGGAGAGGAGGAGCTAAGGAGGTGAGTGCATTGACACTTTCTCCAGCTAACTCTACTTCCTTAACCAGTTCTTGATCCTATGATAGCACAGAAGTCGAGGGCTGAGTGGGAGTCTCCATTGTTGGAGCGGCTACGTACGACTATGGTTGAGGTGATTATAGCTCAACAAGTTCTAAGGCATGGCTTTCAATTATTTTCCAGCAGTCAGAACTGCAGAAAAAACTAGGAGGACAGGTGGACAAGATGACTTGTCTTGCAGAAGCAAGATCCATGGCTGAAAAAGTATAAGAAAAAGGAAAGCTATTCAGCTTATATGGATAAGTATGTTTAAAACAAAAGAAAAACCATGCACATATATATGGGCTTAAACGTCATAGAACAAAATCTTTTAGGCAAGTAAATGTGGAAAACCACATCCCTGACAACAGTGCCAAAAAGTTGATTAGCTTGAATCCTGCATCTGAAAAGGAGACAAATTCAGAAGGAATCAAACTTTTAAATTTATAACCTAAAACCTTCAAGGACTCTCGCAACTTTATTATGGGGTCAAAGTATATTTACGAGGTCAAACATAGGGATGTGGTGATGTTTAGGATGCTTGAGATTTTGTTCTTGAGTCAGATAAGACAAAACGATAGTTGACAAAAGTTTGTGTAGAACTAATCTAGTGGGTTGTTAGGAATTAAAGAAAAAACAAGGAAGGAAAACAAAACAAAGCCCATGAGATTCAACTAATCAAAGAGAAGGAGTTCTCAGCTATGTAACCACGAGTTGGGAAGTCTATGCACTCATTCTTGGGCATAGACAACCCTCAAACACCCTAGCAAGAAACCTACATCCAAACCTAGTTTGCACAGTGGTATCTGTTCCTATGGGTTCATCCCACTCGCTCTCGTGCACCATGACTAAAACCCATCAATGATATGATACCCTTGCCGAGGATGACAAACCAACATCCTAGAATATTCTATATTACCCTCTCAGGTCTAGAATATTTTGGGATGTTAGGAACCGACAATCATGAACCGTCCTCCTTTTAGATTCAGATCCAAACTATTGTCTCTTGTCTATTTCTACAACAAATCTCCCGATATAGGTAGAAATAGTAGTTCAAGCAAGAAAGAGATCAATGAAACTAGCAATCATAAACAAAAAGAGGAGATAGAACATAAAATGTATTGGATCGGAATTGAACTACTTGCTTAAGGTGAAAGTACATAAACATGCCCAAAATGGGATACATAGCCAAGAAGGAGCTCAACTAGCCATGGACAAGCATAGTTGGCACTGAACAAAGATGAAAGAACATTATTTGTACAGGAACAAAGGAGAACAGTAGAAGAAAGGAGAAGAAGAATAGATTTAGCCCATGGAGGAGAGGTGGTCTCACTCCCTAGCCTTCGTATAGGCCGGATCTCATCTTTTGGGTCATCCTCCTTGTCTTCTGGAATCCTTGGTCTCCTTTCTCTCTAGATCTGTCCCAAATAGCATCTCGATTGATGTGTGTGTTGGTATGTATGCCCTGAGAGCCAATCATGAGATGATTGATGGGATACATTAAGATTGATTTGATAAACATCAAAGGCAAGCTTCCAATTCTTTCTGGTTCAGTCATATGAGATAGTGACAGAACAGATTGAATGTCTAGAGAATGACAATACTCAATGACGTATGCTTTTAGGTTGAGGACCTGAACGATGAGATCATACGGATGCTAAGAGTTTGTACATTCTTGTTATGTCCCTAGTCGGATGTCATTGTGGAAGGTAGATAGACAACAATGACACACAAGACTAGATTGTGGTGTTGGTTGATGACAGAATCTCATTAGTCATGATATAGAGATATCAAACCAAACACATAGGTACTTGTTAGAGAACAAGCGTACCGGACAGACCCACCGTGAGTTTGACACATGGAACCATGAGATGGTAGTCACAGTCAGTACTCACAGTGATGGTGGTGAATGTGATTCTTTGACCTGAAATCACTACACTCAACACATGTCGTTGGGTACACTTTGACATCATCAAACGCAGTCCTGAAACATGGGTTGTTATAAAGGTGATGATTGGGTGGCTTTGACACATGGGGCTTTTGAGGGGTGAGTGATAGATATGGGATTTGTCCCTCCTGAGGGAGCTTGATATCCACGGCCACTTGATGAGTAGGATTGAGAAAGGCGTGCACGCATGTTTGAGTCAGTATGTGATACTGATGTCATAACATATCTCTTCCAATCTACTCTGAGATCAAGAAAATGAATGAACGTTGACAGGATGACTGGTCCATGCCTCGAGTTCATTCAGGATATCAGTGACAAAGGAATTATACATTCGCTGTAACACCATTCACGGATTGTAGGGTTGAAAGTTGTTCTCCAACTTTCTATTTCACTTGGGTAGCAATGATGTGTGACTAGGCACCGCTCATTGCTTGTGAAATCATAAGTGTTATGGACTTTCACTGCCAACGTGAAAAGGACCTGCAGGGTCACACACATAGGATTTAACCTGGAAGAGGAGTTTTGTCCACAAAGCATTGTTTAGATTGATTACTAAAGGAGTTTAGTAGTTCAATTAAACACTCAATCAGTCGATGGCTCAATATCATATGGTTCAAGGTGTTGGACACATTGATTGGAGTATCAGATTGATTGAAATCGTAATTGACTGGTTTTGCCCAACCTGTGCTCCCAACCGATCAGCTCATGTGATGAACGGGACGGCTGGGGTAGCTGAACCGGTCGGCTGGAATGTCCAACCGATCGGCTCATGCCCAGGTTGAACCGACCGGTTCAAGGGTTGAACTGATCGGCTCAACTGGCGCAACCGACCAGTTGGGAAAATCATGTCGGCAAGAATTTTCCTTTGGTTTCAAATTTCCAATTCGATTGGGAATAATATTGGTATTCGATACCAATTGGGAAAGAAACAAGGAAAGTCCTTTTGAGCCGGACTGGAACCGTGAACCGATCAGTTAAGGGCACCAACCGATCGGTTGGAGTGCCCCAACCGGTCGGCTCAGGCCCAGCCGATCGGTTCAAGGGCCGAACCGATCATTTCAGGTTGTGAACCGATCGTTTCAGGTTGCGAACAAATTGCTTTTTGTGGAAAATCCTCGAACCCTTCTACTCCTGCTTTAGTCCCGCATTGCCCCGGATAGAGAACCCTATCCCATGACCCTCCTGTATATATAGGGGTATTGGGGGTTCTCGAAGAACAACTCAGTGCAACCAGTTGCTCTGCAAGTTGTCGTTCTCTCTAGTTTTGGTAACCAAGAGAGAGCCTGAGCAAGTGCTTCCCGCAAAAGGGAGGTGCAACAAGGGAAGGACAACTGCGGTTGCAACTGGAAGCAGGAGAGTGTGTGGGCGACTAGTACGCCTGCAGAAGGGTTTGACTCCTTCCACTTCCTTGTGGGACAAGGAGAGTGGAGTTCTAGGTGGTCTGTGTGGACTACTACAGAGGCGGGAGGTCACTTCCGCTCAGGAGGACAACTGTCAACCCGACAGTTCCGGTGCCAGGAGGAGTTGTGAGTCCCGGTTCGACCAGGAGCTGCACAGACACCGTCCAAGACCGGAGGCGAAGACCGCACTAGCTGTGTGGTATTGTCGCTGAGCAAGCCTCGGGACAAGGTATGATTCCTCAAATCATCCTTCCTATTGTATAGACGTTGAAGCGTTTCCTCAGTTCGGGTAAAGGGGAGGAGAAAATTTTTGTTTCCGCTGCCTGCTCTGCCTCCCCTAAAGCCCAACAGTGGTATCAGAGCCACGTCAACTGCTCTATACTTTAGGATTATCGATATGATCGATTTTGGTTTGTCTCCTTTATTTATTGCATACGATGCGAATAATAATGGCTTATGCATGTCCAATGCTAAATCCACAAATCCCAAATATTATATATATGATATATAATATTAATGCACTCGATACGTGTCGCCCTTAAATGAGTTTTGTGGTGGATGTTGTGTGGTTATGGCCAATAAACCCTATCTGTGATTGGTTGTGTGCGGTTGCTTGCATCTCGGTCTGCGCACCGATTCCCTCTCCTATTCATGATGTAACTCGAAATAATTTGAGATTCTTTCCTACCTTTGCTCCCCCTGAATGTAACTCAGGGTTTCCCTTTTAAAGCAATGTAATAATAGGATATATTTTATTTCCTATTATGTCGAAGACCGGTGGACCTCCAGACGACAGCTGAGACGATCGGTTCAAGGAGTGAACCGATCGGTTGTCGTTCCAGACGGTCAGTTCAAGGCGTGAACCGATCGGGTCGATGCCCGGTTCAAGGAGCGAGATGAGCGGGTGGCAGCCATGGAGAGATGCACAACGACCAGGTGAACCGAACGGTTGGAGGAGCCAACCGATCGGCTGGTGGCTCCCAGACGACCGACCAGATAGGACAGATAATTCATATGATGAGTTGATCAACTGGGATGGTTAAAGCACAGAGTTATCTTGTACAGATTGCATATGATGTAGACCTAGATGACTGTGATTCCTCTTGGCTTGAGGAATCACATTAGGATGGCCATAATCATCGCTTTTATCATTTCACATGTTTTCTGTGGGATATAGCATGTATATGATACGTACTATGTATTGTGGTGATTGGATATGTATATGTATATAAACCAAATCCCTCATTAAATATTAAGTTTTAGATGCCTTCCAAATGGGACACACGTAAAAAGCTTGATCGACCAAGTGTGGGCACGCCCAAGCGTGGTGCACCGTCTATCTCGTGGAAGCGTGAAGGATGAATGTGTGGGTCTGCCCAAGCAGGGTGCATATTCATCGTGTTTGCTTTGGGTAGGACTTAACAAGGTGACCTAGATAGGATCTAGCGCCTTGAGGCATAGAGATGTTCATTGCAAGGAGTTGTATATGACATCTTATCAAGAGTTGCATATGATGCAATTGGCAAGTGTTGCCTACCTGAGAGATCTATGTTGTGGGTGACAACCCTAGCTGGTCCATGACTTAGAGGATTTCAGGATCTTGCCCACTAGAAGGTTGTACGCTGCAATCTTCTGAATTGATGGTGAGGGATATCAATTTGAATTTAAATAGTGGGAGCGATAATTAATTAAAGGCCTAATTTTATCGTCAAACTTTTCAAATCAATCAAATTAGTCAAAAATGAGTTTTGGACTAAAATTGCATATTTTCTTTTTATAGTACAAATGGAAAGAAACAACAACAACTTTTCTTTGTGATCGGTCCTTGACAAGGACAAACTTAATGGGACGAACTTCCACGACTGGTATCGGACATTGAGAATTGTTCTCACTCAAGAGCGAAAGCTCTATGTCCTGAATACTCCAATTCCAGAGGAACCCGCTCCTAATGCACCAAGGGCAGAAAGGGATGCTTACAAGAAGCATTCTGATGATGCCATTGATGCAAAGTGCCTGATGCTATGTTCAATGAACCATGAGTTGCAGAGGCAACATGAGAACATGGGTGTCATTGAGATGATTCAGCATCTCAGGAACATGTATGAAGATCAGGCACGGCAAGAGAGGTACAATGTTTCTAGGGCGTTGTTCAAGTGCGTCATGATAGAAGGAGATCCAGTTGGTCCTCACACACTCAAGATGATTGGGTATGTGGAGAACCTGCATAGACTGGGATTTCCACTAAGCCAAGAGTTGGCTACTGACGTGATTCTGCAATCGTTTCCAGAGTCTTACAGTCAGTTTGTGATGAACTACAACATGAACAACTTTGATAGGCTACTGTCAGAGTTTTTGGGCATGTTGAGGACAGCTGAGTTACAGATGAAGAAGGACAAGCCTAAGACTGTGATGATGATCATGGGCAAGAAAGGCAAGTCCAAGCGCAAGGGCAAGGGCAAAGCTAAGAAAGGTTCTGAAGCTAGCCAGGAGTCCAAGCCGTCTTCAGCTCTCAAGGCCAAGGGAGGCGTGACCAAGAAAGGAAATTGCCACCATTGTCAGAAGCCTGGACATTGGAAAAGGAATTGTCCTCTCTATCTGGAAGAACAAAAGAAGAAGGAAGCGACTGAAGCCTCTACTTAAAGGTGTCATGAAAGTAAACTTATAACACTTTTGAGGTATATGATACCAAGATGTAAAGTGTAAAGAACTCATAATTGGGGCAAGTTTTGCCTTCATAGATAAGAGTACTTTAGTTTATTTTCAGCCATAAAGGCATGTAATACAGTTATGAACTGCTATTTCATATTTGCCAATAGATAGAAACACTTTATTTTTGCATATTGTATGACAATGATGGCAATTAATAAAGTTGATGTTTCATTCTTTAAAAGATATGATCTTTGTGGCAATGCCTTGTTTATCTTATGGTATATGATATGCATAAGATAAAGTGATATCTAAAATGTTATTGATAACTCAAACAATTAAATTAGCATCAATCATGAGAAATTCATTTCTAGTTTCCATATGATGGATAAATCTAGACTCTTTTGGTTAGAGAACCAGTAAGAGATATGAATATCTTGGACATGATTAATCAATCTTCACTAATGGTAGTGGGAGAATGATTATCCTATTAGGTATAATACATGTGATGTATTTACATACCTATTGGAATGAATGCTAATACTTCAAATGGTATTTAGAGAAATACCAATATGAATATCTTGAAGTGTTCAAGAATATCACAAATGAAGTATAAATTTGGTAAAGTATATTGATGTGGTCAATGAATGAAATACTTGGACCAAATGTTTGAGATCCTTGTGAGTGATTATGATAGTGTATCATAGTGAGCTCATGATTAAGGCATGGTGATGTCTAAATCGAGAAGGAATCATACTCTAAGGAGTTAGAGAATGATTATCAAATAACTGAACTCTTCTTAAATAAAGAATACCCACACTAATAAAGGACATTAAGAATCACAAGGAGTTGTGAGTTCTTATATCTTTGACAGATACACCTCCATTATCTTTGTGATAGTTGGTCATATGATGAGTCAACTATCTAGATGAACATGAGGAATCGGATTTTGAGTTATGGTCCATGACTATTACATCCTAAATGAATTCCATGGGAACCATAAGGTATGACCTTGATGGTAGCACCCAATGGATGGGAATCCATAAGTGCAAATAAGTCTTAAGTGTTAAGACACATGGATGACATTTGAGAAGGATGATGTTTGTTGATTGCAACTTAATGACTAAGACATTTGGCATATGGATACTAAAACCGCATTCCTATGAGGAATAAAACAAGGATGTGTGTGTGACATAACCTATAAGGTTTATGAATCCACTAATGAAAAAGGAGTCCATAAGTTACAATGAACTAATCAATGTGATTGATTGAGTACAAGCAACTCAAGAATTTGATCTTTACTTTGATGATATAGTCAAAGGGTTTGACTGATATGTCAAAGATAAAGAGGGATCTGTGATTTAGTGGGAGCGTATTCACATTCCACATGTTGATGTGAAATGAAATATGTTCTAGAATGGAAATCCAAAGTGGAAATTATCTTTAAGGAAGATAGAGACGTTTCCTAATTGATAGGAATAGAGATCTATGAGATAGTTTTTGAAAATCTCTTGACCTGGAAAAGAGAGAGCATACATTGGCAATTTGTACTGAAGAGTTTAGTGTGCACAGATTCAGTGGGAGAAAACTTTTCCATGTTACATGGAGTTAGTATCCCAATGCCAAGTGTCCAATTCTTATGAAGAATGTGAACACTAAGAATAGAGATGGATCTATCATGTATGTGATCATCCCATTATCTTGCATGTATGACATGGCAAGAGTAAAATGCATTCATCATCTTGTATGTAGGACATGACAATATGATGTGCTCATCCTGATAACTCGTATGTGGGACATGACGAGTGGATGTCTGTCTACTTCTAGTAAGTGTTTCTAGAATACCATGAGAACTTGATAAGTACTTGTGAAGTACTAGTTCTATGGAGATGAGGAAGAGTTCGATGTAAAGAGTTACATTGATGCAAACTTCCGAAAGGACAGAAAATTAAATCGCAAAATATATATGGCATATATAAAAGTGAAAAAAGGTTGTTTGTAATTGGAAGTGTTCCCATAAAACCATTTAAAAGGAAATGCCGAGCATCCGTGTATTAGAGAACATCAGTGGATACTATATGGATCTAGAAGTTCATGAGATGAACTTATAGATAATCCAATCATTGATGACAAGTTTGGAATCCTTGATCATGTAATGTGGCTAAAGGTTAGCAAAGGAATACTAGATCCCATATTACGGCAGCTCCATCTCATATGTGTGACGTACAACGAAGAGATGTGAGACATGCAATTTATACTGACTTTGGCAAGGTGTTGCCATTACTCACTATATTGGCACTTGAGCATAGTAACATGTGGGACATGTTTGAAGATCACTATGAATATGATTCAAAGGTGATTGGCTCGCAGTGCAAGTGGGAGTCTGTTTGTATGTATGCCCTGAGAGCCAATCATGAGATGATTGATGGGATACATTAAGATTGATTTGATAAACATCAAAGGCAAGCTTCTAATTCTTTCTGGTTCAGTCATATGAGATAGTGACAGTACATATTGAATGTCTAGATAATGACAATACTCAATGACGTATGCTTTCAGGTTGAGGACCTGAACGATGAGATCATACAGATGCTAAGAGTTTGTGCATTCTTTTTATGTCCCTAGTCGGATGTCATTGTGGAAGGTAGATAGACAGCAATGACACACAAGACTAGATTGTGGTGTTGGTTGATGACAGAATCTCATTAGTCATGATATAGAGATATCAAACCAAACACATAGGTACTTGTTAGAGAACAAGCGTACCGGACAGACCCACCGTGAGTTTGACACATGGAACCATGAGATGGTAGTCACAGTCAGTACTCACAGTGATGGTGGTGAATGTGATTCTTTGACCTGAAATCATTACACTCAACACATGTCGTTGGGTACACTTTGACATCATCAAACGCAGTCCTGAAACATGGGTTGTTATAAAGGTGATGATTGGGTGACTTTGACACATGGGGCTTTTGAGGGGTGAGTGATAGATATGGGATTTGTCCCTCCTGAGGGAGCTTGATATCCATGGCCACTTGATGAGTAGGATTGAGAAAGGCATGCACGCATGTTTGAGTCAGTATGTGATACTGATGTCATAACATATCTCTTCCAATCTACTCTGAGATCAAGAAAATGAATGAACGTTGACAAGATGACTGGTCCATGCCTCGAGTTCATTCAGGATATCAGTGACAAAGGAATTATACATTCATTGTAACACCATTCACGGATTGTAGGGTTGAAAGTTGTTCTCCAACTTTCTATTTCACTTGGGTAGCAATGATGTGTGACTAGGCACCGCTCATTGCTTGTGAAGTCATAAGTGTTATGGACTTTCATTGCCAACGTGAAAAGGACCTGTAGGGTCACACACATAGGATTTAACCTGGAAGAGGAGTTTTGTCCACAAAGCATTGTTTAGATTGATTACTAAAGGAGTTTAGTAGTTCAATTAAACACTCAATCAGTCGATGGCTCAATATCATATGGTTCAAGGTGTTGGACACATTGATTGGAGTGTCGGATTGATTGAAATCACAATTGACTGGTTTTGCCCAACCTGTGCTCCTAACCGATCGGCTCATGTGATGAACCGGTCGGCTGGGGTAGCTGAACCGGTCGACTGGAATGTCCAACCGATCGGCTCATGCCCAGGTTTAACCGACCGGTTCAAGGGTTGAACCGATCGGCTCAACTGGCACAACTGACCAGTTGGGAAAATCATGTCGGCAAGAATTTTCCTTTGGTTTCAAATTTCCAATTCGATTGGGAATAATATTGGTATTCGATACCAATTGGGAAAGAAACAAGGAAAGTCCTTTTGAGCCAGACTGGAACCGTGAACCGATCGATAAGGGCACCAACCGATCGGTTGGAGTGCCCCAACCGGTCGGCTCAGGCCCAGCCGATCGGCTCAAGGGCCGAACCGATCGGTTCAGGCTGTGAACTGATCGTTTCAGGTTGCGAACAGATTGCTTTTTGTGGAAAATCCTCGAACCCTTCTACTTCTGCTTTAGTCCCGCATTGCCCGGGATAGAGAACCCTGTCCCATGACCCTCCTATATATAGGGATATTGGGGGCTTGTCGAAGAACAACTCAATGCAACCAGTTGCTCTGCAAGTTGTCGTTCTCTTTGGTTTTGGTAACCAAGAGAGAGCCCGAGCAAGTGCTTCCCGCAAAAGGGAGGTGCAGCAAGGGAAGGACAACTGTGGTTGCAACTGGAAGCAGGAGAGTGTGTGGGCGACTAGTACGCCTGCAGAAGGGTTTGACTCCTTCCACTTCCTTGTGGGACAAGGAGAGTGGAGTTCCAGGTGGTCCGTGTGGACTACTACAGAGGCGGGAGGTCACTGCCGCTCAGGAGGACAACTGTCAACCCGACAGTTCTGGTGCCAGGAGGAGTTGTGAGTCCCGGTTCGACCAGGAGCTGCACATACACCGTCCAAGACCGGAGGCGAAGACCGCACTAGCTGTGTGGTATTGTCGCCGAGCAAGCCTCGGGACAAGGTATGATTCCTCAAACCATCCTTCCTATTGTATAGACGTTGACGCGTTTCCTCGGTTCGGGTAAAGGGGAGGAGAAATTTTTTTGTTTCCGTTGCCTGCTCTGCCTCCCATAAAACCCAACAGTGTGGAGGTGGAAGATGGCTGAAAATGGTGGGGAATGGGTAAACTGTGGTGGAAGTGATAATGGATGAAAACTAGCTGAAGAGACGTGCATAGGACGAGTTCTTCACCTTCTCAGACCTCTAGACTCTCCCACGGGGCTCTGGGAACCTCACCAGGTTGAAACCACAAGGTGGAAAACTCCCCAGATCCGAACCCTTCTTCAGGTGGAGAGGGGCAGGTATTTATAGGTGGGGCCCTCACAGTTCTGATCCATGTCGCGGTCTTAATCACCACGGTCGTGGTGGTGATCGCGGGTCATGGTCTTCACTAGGTAACAGTTTGTGGTCGAGGTACCTTCTACGGTCGCGGTTGAGGTTGTGGGTTCACCATGGTCGAGGCTCGATCCGTGTTCGAGGTGTAGGCCTCATTTGTAGTTAGTTCAGAAGTTGTGGCAGTGACTTGGATCGCATTCGAGGTGGATACCTAGACCACATTCATGGTGGAGGTAGATGTCATAGTTGTAGTTGAGGTGAGTGTGGATACCACGATTGCGGTCATGGTGTATCCCACGGTCATGGTTGCGGTAAAGACCTAGCTACTGTAAAATCCCCATGCGTTGGGGAGAATTCTTTGGAGAATAGATGTCTTTTCTGGTTCGGTGCTTGCAAGTCCCAAAATTTTCTAGTTCGAGCAATTTTATCTATGAAAAGATATAAATTACTAAAAGATAAGGAACATGGGTTATTTTGGGCATATTAGGGGTATAGTGACACAAAACCATAGATAAATGCTTAGCTTAAATACATAAATTTGGGGTTTATCACTTCAACACCACTAGATTAGGAATGAATGGTCAGCTTGTGCGAGAAAAATGAAGGAGGAACGTGACAAACAAGAAATAACTGGAACCTTAGGTTAAATGTGTTGAATTAAATGAATTTGTATTTAAATCTGCGTCAAAATTATATAGAAACTTCCCAATTAATTTGTAGGGCAAACTAAGTCAAAACATTCCCAAATTTGAATCATAGGTTAACTAGCTATTCTAGATTCTTCCTATCCACTAAGATTTCCTTTTTTACATGGTATGCCCACTAACACATTAAAAGTTATTATCTTGAATTATGTACATAAAATATGAAATAATGTGTAATATCTTTCCATACTTGTTTATTTGAGTCCAAGAATGAGGAAAATAACAATTAACCACTCAAGGATCCATGTTTTATATCATTTTATGTCATTTGGGTAAACTTTCTTTAAGCGAGAGGATAATAAAGAAGATAATGTTACATGTGTTCAATAGGGAAATGAAAGTAATGTCAACATGATGTGATTGGGTGAATATTCTTTCCATGCATTCAAATTAATCCATTAAGTGCATTATTATTTACTTTGTATCTTTTCAGTATTCCAAAAATGAGGAGAGAGAAATAGTGAAAGATGTTGTTTTTATGTTTAAAATCTATAAAAGGGAAACTTATATTTAGCTTTATGAATTAATTGTAACACATTATGGAATAAATGTATTTTGCGTATCATTTTATTTTTTTCACTTCATTATTCTTTAAGAAATGTCATTCATTGTCTTTTTACATTAAGCCCTTCAACTCTCATTATTTAAGGAAACCACATTCTAGGTTTTAGTTTAGTTTTAAAAATTGGGGTGTTACAACAGTCGTCATGGGGAAAGAAGAATCAAAAGAAAAAAGGAAACAACTGATGTTCATTGATGTGTTTGTAATGGAAAAAAAGGCATTGGAGGAGAGGAAAGAAATGAGAGAAAAGGAAGCAAGGGTAGGCTGTTATGACTTCTAGGCATCCTTCTTCAGCATTGTGTACTTAGTGGAAGAGGGTGTCTGACGTGTATTTTACTACGCGCTTAAACGCAAGTATACGCGTCGAGTAATATAGGCCTTGTGAGGCCCGAGTCGAACTCAGGGATACGTGAATTATTGGGGACTTTTACTAACTAATCGCAATCAGCTAGACCGATTAACAAAGTAGGGTTTTGTTGTTCAAATTAAAAAGAAAATAAAAATCAAACAAAGAAAACAATCGATTAAAGGTTAATTTAATTAATTCAAAAGGATATCTTTAGGATGGCGGTTTCACCGCGGGTCAACATTGTATTAGGTTTCATATAATTCCTCACACTTCTCTCTCTATCCGGGTAGTGGCCTGAAATGAGAATTACCCACTTTCGTGGTGTAATTCACTACTTAGGTTTAGGTTGATTCCACCGTCGTAGTAATCATTCCCCTAAACTAAGCGCATTAAAAACGGTCTCTCAGTTCCCACCATTAATTTTACAACTCCTTTATCAAGGGTTTTATTAATTAATGTAGATTTCGTCTCTTTTCAACCGTTAATCCTTCTGTCGAAGTGATTAAGGGTATTAAGTTATTATTATGGTGATCAAGCATAACAATAGAAATGGAGAAAATGAATCTATACCACGGATTTGAGAGAAAAATATGAATTATTGATATAAAAATGTCATACAATGCATTCCCGGGCTACTCCCGGTCCTAAACATTGAGGGGTTTAGCCTCTCATGTTCATCTCACACGAATACATGGTAGAAATTGGGGAATTCATAAGAAAAACGGGAAATAAATGGGAAAACCCCTAAACGGAGAAGAACCGGTGGATCCTTGGTGTAAAACACGAGCTTCCCCACCTATCGGTGGTGGAAATCGTCTTCGACAGCATCCGAATCACCCGGGATGAGCTTCTCAGCCTCCGTTCTCCTTTTTCTCCTCCTCGGCACTCGTGCAATCAAAAAATGAGATCCTCTCTCGTGTGGGCGGCCGTCATTAGGTATAAGTCCCTAATTAGGTCGTCAAATAACAACAGCCGTCTGATCGAGATCAAAATAGATCCAACGCATATCTGCCGGCGTCGATACCATCGACGCGGGTCGATGGTATCGACGCAGCGGATTAGCGGCAACTTTCCTTTCTTTTATTCTGAGCGCCTGTGGTGATCTCGATACCATTGACTTGGGCGTCGATGGTATCGACTCATGTAGCGTCGGTTTTGTCTTCTAGCGACGTTGTAGCTCTCCTTGTGTCGATGGCATCGACTTTCGTCGATGGTATCGACTGCATCCTCGCCAGCAACCTGAAGTGATCTTGATGCCATCGACTTAGGTGTCGATGGTATCGACTCTGTATTGCTCTTCTCGGCTGACAACCTGTGGCTTGGTCGATGGTATCGACTTCCGTCGATGGTATCGACGGAGGCAGATACTTGTTTTTCCTGAAATTTCACAACAAGACCAAGTAAATCCACACATATAATAATATTATGATAAATAATGCTCAAAATAGTAAAACAAAGGGGATTTGATATAATATGATGGCAAAGACCAAATCAAGTGAATTATGCAATATTATCCATGAAAATGAGTAATTAGAGCACAAAACACATATGAAATAGGTCTATAAATGCGACTCAAAATCATCGCATCAAACTCCCCTAAGCTTAAACATTGCTCGCCCTCGAGCAACTAATCCTTAGAATAGAATTGCAGATGTCAACTAACAATCAACATACCAACCTACATCACACATGACTCCCACTGGACGTTCTCAAACCAGCCTTTCCTAATCACAGAACAGTAATTACCCTACAGGCGACAATAATCATCAATAAAAGAAATTATCCTTCAAACCGATGAACACTATCACATAAGGCAGTTAACATAATAAAATTTGCCGATTCAGCATTGGTGCATCTTGTGATCGCCTACACTACGTTGCTCGTCCTAACTACCATCTACATGGAAGTAGTTCTCCTGATAAACATGAGTGAGGAGAAAATCACAGTGGCCTACCAATCCGAGCAACGGGTGGATGGAATGGGTTGTTCATGGAAGAATTTGGAAGTATTACACAGTTTCAAAATGCATAAAAACAAAATGTCCTAAATGATGCAAATGCACATTAGAAATGCCCTAATGCCTAAAATTGGGTGGAATGATGCATGCACTAACCTTCCACCTCAAAAAGAGATAGAAATCTAATTAAGCCACATCATGTACTCAATTTCCTTGTTATGCAAGTGATATCATGTTCCTTTCTCCCTCTTATTCCATTTCCTTCTAAATTCTCTCTTTTTTTTTCTTTTCTCAATTTTTTTCAGATTTTCAGAATTTTTTTTCTCGTAGCCCACATATCCATAATTACTTAGAGATACTTGTGTTAGGCTATTTTCTTCATGATTGGAAATCTTTGTACTATTTCGAGGGTATGGAACAATTTAGATCACTTTTTAAGACAACCTGAGGTACATGGTGTACTTATGCGTGAAAATCATGAAAGTTATGAGTGCAACTACATGACATGCACCTAAAGGTAATGTGCATGAATCACTATACATTTTTTTTCATTTTATGCAAAAGTATGAAAATAACAATGCAAATCCTATCTACATGCTATGCACGCAAGAAGGAATTAAAATTGTACTTTACTTCCAATTCTTTGGTAGATTATGGAAAAATATGAAGTGGAATGATCACAAGATTAAGTTACTGAACCTTAGAAAAATATCATGTGTCCCTCCTTACTGACATGTGTAGTAGTTCAAAGGGTTCTTTCTCTTATATCCAATTAAGGTCTCATTACCATTTGATTAGGTTAGGCTCAAACAACCGTTACTATCCACTTTTCATGAGTCAATGGGTGTGTGGGTGTGACATTTTGCTTCAAAGTTGACATAATCAATCATTTTCATAGGACAAGTTTCCCAAGGACAACCAAGTCAAGCTATCCAAAAGACACAAATTTTTTTTAAATTCCCTTAAATCTCCCATGAAAATAGCGAGATGACAATTTTTAAGACATCCACGATTACACTAGATAGATGTGGATCCTAAACAAACTAAAATTGCAAGAACAAATAACAAAGCAAAAACTAAAAACAACTAAAGAAAAGATAAAAGATAGAGTTGTTCTAGCCACCCTCCTAAGCTTGATTCCGACTATGGCCTCATAGTAAAAAACAAACCTAAGGGTGGAACAGAGATACCCTGATCAATCCTGTGGAGGCGGAGGCGGGTACTGCGGGGCCGTAGGATCCCAAGACGGATACTCCCCCTGGAAGCTTGGATCATATTGGGTCCTCGGCGGAGGCTGTGGATAACCTCCAAAGTAGTCCTGACTCCAGTAATGGTCATAAAAGGGCTCCCGCTGCATCTCCATCCTTTGCAACCGGTTGTGTATTTGCTCTTGGTTGGCGAGGATGAGACGCTCGTTCTCGAAGATGGGTCGATACCATCGACAGAAGTCGATGGTATCGACGCAGCACCCGGATCGCTGACGTGGCTGTTGCGATCGTCGTCGATGTCTGTGTGCGGATCGGTGACATGTCCGTCGATACCATCGACAGAAGTCGATGGTATCGACTTGCTTTTATTGCGACACTACCGTTGTGTTGCATTCAACCTATGATGATGTCGATACCATCGACGAGGCCGTCGATGGTATCGAGTTGACTGAGCAAAATTCGTCTGAATATCTCCAGAGATCTCGATGGTATCGACTGGGGTGTCGATACCATCGACACTTTTATTGCGACCTGTCTGTGACCATGTCGATACCATCGACGGGGGTGTCGATAGTATCGACGTAGTGCGATTTTTGCTGGTGTCAACCTGAACCCATGTCGATACCATCGACCAGTGTGTCGATGGTATCGACCCTGCCTGTTCCTGCACATTTAACAAACGGATCAAGGTATCTTTTTTAAACTAAAATCTAAACAAAATAAAAGCAATATATGACTACAATTAAACTATCCTAATGTACCAATGGTTGGGTTGCCTCCCAACAAGCGCCCTTCTTTAACGTCTTAGGCTAGACGTATGACAGTCATCATCTTTTCACCTTAGGGACTGCACTTAGAGGATCATGTGGTAATTTGAATTCAACACGATCTCCTCCAATGCCCAAAGACAAAGTACCTCTCCGAAAGGCAGTCACAACGTCTGCCGTTGCTTGAAACAGTCTTCCTAGGAGAATTTCACAACTTTGGAGTGGTGGCATATCCATGACGACAAAGTCCACAGGAAATATGAATCTATCCACTTTGACGAGAACATCTTCACATACTCCATAGGGTCTCACGGTAGACCCATCTGCCAATTCAATTGTTGCAGCCAACTTCTTTATCTCGTTTAACCCCAGCTTTTGAAATGTAGCCAAAGGCATGAGATTTATACTAGCACCGGAATCACATTGCGCTTTAGGGAAATGTTGACCACCTATTGAACACGGAATGTAAAAACCTCCTGGGTCTTTTCTCTTCTTTGGTGAATTCCCGTGAATCATAGAGCTCACCGTCTCATTCATCCAATAAATTTCATCGTCTTTTATCCACCTCTTCTTATTAATGATTTCCTTGATGAACCTCCCATAGGCGGGTACTTTCTCGATCATCTCCACTAATGGAATATTGATGTGGAGTTTTCGGAATATCTCCAGGATTTTTTTAAAGTGACGATGCTCTTTCTTTGACTTAGGATTAACCACATTTGAAACATCTGCTGCCTCAACACACCTATGAGGTGGCACATCAGAGCTTTTCGGGGGTACCTCCCCTAAGCTTGCTTCAATTACTCTCTCCGGTGTGGGCTTTGGTGAAACCTCATCAACATTAATATCAACAATAGATATATCAGCACCTTGACAGACAGTCTTGACTTTCTCTTCTCGCCTAAGTGGAGGCGTGACCACCAAGGGCTCTTGGCGTCTTTTCCAAAAAGAAAAAGTGCTTCCGCCTTGTAGTCCATAGTAAGTGTGTGGATATGGTATCGCCGGTGTTGCATTCACATTGAAAGTCATTTTTCTTTCTTCTACAACTTCTTGCACCTGAGATTCCTCCTCAGTGCTTACCACAGACATGTACTTGACCTGATGGTGTGCTTGAGCCACATTTGCATTCTCAGCTGGTTTCTGTTGGTTGGCGTGCTTAATGGCCGCCACTTCACTCGAAATCTGCGCCACGGTGGTCTCTAATGCCCGCATTTGTGCTCCATGGCTTTGCAGCGTCTGCCCAAACTTGGTTAGAATATCACCTTGAGATTGCAATTGTTTTCCAAACATGGCCATCATCTCTTGGTTTTGCTGGATCATTTGAGTTAGTAATTCAGTGTTCTTGTCCTCGGCTTTCTGCTGTGGCTTGGCATCCGGATCCTGTAGAAAATTGTTCGGATCCTTCCATGAAAACTTTTTATCTTTCCTCCATGCATAGTCATTGTTTCTATAGCCCTGTTGTTGCATGAATTTCACTTGGGCCTCCCCATCATCAGATGCATCCTCCTTAGTTAGCACCTTCTTGGCTAGAAGATCTAACTTGGCATTCATCTCCCTCACTATTCTGGATTCACCAGCAGCCTTGACATGTTCCACAGCCCCTCTATCACCCCATGACTGTTTCCTAGCCATGTTTTTCAGTATCTCCCAACATCTGGTATCCGTATTATTCAGAAAAAATCCGGATCCAGCTGAATCAAGATTACTTCTATCGTGCTCGAAGAGAGCAAAATAGAAGATTTTCACTTGTGTCTCCTTGTCCAATCCATGATGTGGACATGTCCTCAACATGACCTGGAATCGCTCCCAAGTCTCAGAATATGTTTCACCCGCTTGTTGGATGAAATTGTGAATCTTCCTAATCATGTCATTGGTCTTCTCAGGAGGGAAAAACCTCTCGAAGAAAACCTCCACCATATGATCCCATGATTCAATGAACTCATCATCGAGGTTATGAAGCCACTCTCGCGCTGCTCCTGCCAACGAACTTGGGAATAGCTTGAGATACAACGTATCTTGTGGAAACCGGTCTATCTTCACCATATCATAGTTCTCCACGAACTGGCTGATGTGGGAAACCGAATCTTCATTTTTCAACCCGTGAAATGCGTTGGATTTGACCAAATTAATCAGTGCCGGGTCGATCTTGTATGTCGGTATGTTGATCGCCTACTTTTTTATGGGCCCCTTTGATGCTAAGGAAGAAGACGCCTTGATCTTCTCCCATATTGTCTGTGCTTCAGCCATTTCTTCTTCTTGTTCTTGCTCAGATTCAGAATTTATAGCACTTTGGTGCTCCTGCTCGTAGTAGTCCTCGTCCTCTGGTTCCGCAGATGGAACCTCAGGTGTGCGATTCACGTAGTCTCGACTACGTGTGTGCACCATGCAAATTACCTGAAATATGGAAATAGGGGTTCAATACAATGCTTTGAACGAGTCAACACAATTATAGAGAAATAAAGGAATTTTTGAAATTATTTTAAAATAAAAAAATGTGGCCTAGAGTGGCCGCTCTTAGCACTCAAAGTGCCAATAATTCGCCGTATCCCCGGCAACGGCGCCAAAAACTTGACGTGTATTTTACTACGCGCTTAAACACAAGTATACGCGTCGAGTAATATAGGCCTTGTGAGGCCCGAGTCGAACTCAGGGATACGTGAATTATTGGGGACTTTTACTAACTAATCACAATCAGCTAGACCGATTAACAAAGTAGGGTTTTGTTGTTCAAATTAAAAAGAAAATAAAAATCAAACAAAGAAAACAATCAATTAAAGGTTAATTTAATCAATTCAAAAGGATATATTTAGGATGGCGGTTTCACCGCGGGTCAACATTGTATTAGGTTTCATATAATTCCTCACACTTCTCTCTCTATCCGGGTAGTGGCCTGAAATGAGAATTACCCACTGTCGTGGTGTAATTCACTACTTAGGTTTAGGTTGATTCCACCGTCGTAGTAATCATTCCCCTAAACTAAGCGCATTAAAAACGGTCTCTCAGTTCCCACCATTAATTTTACAACTCCTTTATCAAGGGTTTTATTAATTAATGTAGATTTCGTCTCTTTTCAACCGTTAATCCTTCTGTCGAAGTGATTAAGGGTATTAAGTTATTATTATGGTGATCAAGCATAACAATAGAAATGGAGAAAACGAATCTATACCATGGATTTGAGAGAAAAATATGAATTATTGATATAAAAATGTCATACAATGCATTCCCGGGCTACTCCCGGTCCTAAAGATTGAGGGTTTTAGCCTCTCATGTTCATCTCACACGAATACATGGTAGAAATTGGGGAATTCATAAGAAAAACGGGAAATAAATGGGAAAACCCTTGAACGGAGAAGAACCGGTGGATCCTTGGCGTAAAACACGAGCTTCCCCGCCTATCGGTGGTGGAAATCGTCTTCGGCAGCGTCCGAATCACCCAGGATGAGCTTCTCGGCCTCCGTTCTCCTTTTTCTCCTCCTCGACACTCGTGCAATCAAAAATGAGATCCTCTCTCGTGTGGGCGGCCGTCATTAGGTATAAGTCCCTAATTAGGTCGTCAAATAACAACAGCCGTCCGATCGAGATCAAAACAGATCCAACGCATATCTGCCGGCGTCGATACCATCGACGCGGGTCGATGGTATCGACGCAACGGATTAGCGGCAGCTTTCCTTTCTTTTATTCTGAGCGCCTGTGGTGATCTCGATACCATCGACTTGGGCGTCGATGGTATCGACTCATGTAGCATCAGTTTTGTCTTCTAGCGACGCTGTAGCTCTCCTTGTGTTGATGGCATCGACTTTCGTCGATGGTATCGACTGCATCCTCGCCAGCAACCTGAAGTGATCTCGATGCCATCGACTTAGGTGTCGATGGTATCGACTCTGTATTGCTCTTCTCGGCTGACAACCTGTGGCTTGGTCGATGGTATCGACTTCCGTCGATGGTATCGACGGAGGCAGATACTTGTTTTTCCTGAAATTTCACAACAAGACCAAGTAAATCCACACATATAATAATATTATGATAAATAATGCTCAAAATAGTAAAACAAAGGGGATTTGATATAATATGATGGCAAAGACCAAATTAAGTGAATTATGCAATATTATCCATGAAAATGAGTAATTAGAGCACAAAACACATATGAAATAGGTCTATAAATGCGACTCAAAATCATTGCATCAGTGTCTTTCAAGGATCTTTTGGTATCGTGGATTTGTAGGGATCTCTCCCCACAATGGTATCTTATATCTCCTTCTTGTTTTATTATCTTGGGTTTGGGGTCAAAACTTGATAAGAACAATTCTTTACTTTTTAGAGGATTTTCTCATCAGTTGGGCCCATAATTTTACCCTACCATTGCATGATGATCTTCCACATAACTTTTAGTATTCTACCACTATCTTCTTATGGTTTTTGTCTTATATTTACAAACTCGTCAATAACACTACCTATACAATAATTATTTTTATGTGCATTAGGTTGTTTTTATATAGTGTAAATATGTGCACATATTTCGAACATGTAATATCAAATAGTATTTGAGCCCAGGTTGCGTAGATAAATCAAGATGGGCAAGGATTATGATGCAAAGATGATTAAGTGGACATGTACAAATTAGCAAATTTGGAAATTCAATATGGATGATATTTTATACTGGAAGGATTTATATGATCTGATAGGGAGATGGATGCTAGAGATCAAACTTGATTTTCATTGGAAGAAACTTAACAAAATGATCATGGGGACAATGCAAAAGTATCTTGATATTTATGTGTTCCATCACGTCTTGAAGGAGACCAATGCCAAAGATCTATGGGAAAGTATCAAGATAATATATGAGAATAATACTACTACAAATTAATATTTCATGGTTAGGAAGCTGGTGAACCTAAAGGAGTGGGTTGGTACTAGAATCACCAAGCACGTGAATGAATTTTGTAGCTTTGTTGATAAACTAATCTACATGAAGATAGTTGTTATAACCTAAAATTTATGCTTTTATATATACTTGGATTCAAACAATGGATTTTTTTTGGAAAAATTAGAATACTTGAGTTTTCTATGTTTTGTTTGATAATTTTTTATTGAGAATGCAATTTCACAATTAAGGATAGATTTTGTGTGTTTCAATGTTTTCAATAATTTAGCATTAATTGGTGGTTAAAGAAAGGTGGAAAAACTCAATGATATAGGTTCCAAAAGTAATGAATGATCGATCACTAAAATAGGGTATTGTTTTAGAAATTACTAGAAAGATCAGTTGATGGTAACTAATAGGAGAGAAGACAACCCGACCCTTTTGAGGCTTCATGTATAGGTAAAAGTTTTACTAGCCTTGCCCTCATTTGTTTAATCTATCCATGCAGGCACAGGTGATACCATGACGCAAGCCTGTTGGCTTGGCCCCAGCCTAGTGGCACATCCTTTAACCAATCATCTACCAACATGGTAAGCTAAGATTGATCCCATAAGTGTTATTTTGAAATAATTCATGAAAATACTCAGTAAGTCCAAATATATCAAATATATATGTAAATTTCATCAGAAAATGTGTACAATTCAATAAAATTGATTGCACTACCTAATTTAATTTTCAATTCAAAAAGTAAACAAAGATGCATACTTTGGTGGTTTTAACCCTAATTTCAATTAAGTGATGCTCTTAGTTTGATTGATTTCTCTTAATGAGTAAGTTTGATCTAATTTGATGAAAAAGAGTACCTTAGGTATCTAGGATAATGGGTTCACATGTTGCTAAATTAGGGGTTCTAAATTGAAAAAGTATAATATGTTATAATTAGGGTTTGGGAAGCCTAACCCTAATGTAAACAAAATTTGACCATAAACCCTAAACCCTTAATTAGGCCCCAAGTCAGTCTTAATGGATATTTTAAAAGTAATACTTTGGTGTTTACCTTAATTACATATTGATTTCTTAATTTGGTTGAGTCTACATCGGAATTAATCATCTTGAAGAAAGGTACATGGTTAATTATGGATAATTGCCATTGCACCCCTGAGGTTTTTCTTGATGTTTCTTGAATGTGTTGCCAATAACAAGCTTGGGTGTTTATTTACTCCTTTCAAACAATTCTTATGAGTAATAAATATAACTTTCCCATCTCCCAAATGCTATCTATGGAGGAATGAATGAATAAATAATATACCCAATGGGTGGGCCACTATGAGTGGGTATGCTATTGAAAATACCCCCAACGAGTGGATATGTTATTCAAATTACCATTAGTGAGTGGGCATGCTACCTCCAACAAGTGGGTATGCTATTGGAACTACCTCCAATGAGTGGGTTGAGCTTGGAGATTGAGCAACAAGGGTTGAGGAGTTACAAAAGTTAATGCATGCTCAATAATTTAATAATAATTTCCAGCTATGGTTCTTAATGTTGTTACACCTACATGCTAATATTTTTCTTACATCACATACCAGTATAGAAATATAATAACCCTACTTTATTTCCTAGAATTTCAGATTAATCAACCAATTAGCTAAAGAAACAATCTTCAGAGAATATGGAACAAAAAAGAAAAGATAACTAATGTCTACTAAAAGATTTAGAGACTTATTTCTTTAATGTTGCAAACATTAGTTTTCCCCCTTCCATGTAACTCCTTAGAGGAGATTTTTCCTCATATTGTTATCAAACTTGTTTCCTTACAATGAAAATTGCAATTATTATTTGTTATTTGCAAAACCTGGATCCTGGAAATAAGGATAATGGCCCTTTCCCTCTCAGTTGCCTTAATTAGGGATAATAGAGGGAAGGGGTCATTACATTTGGTATTAGAGCTCAAGCTTACCATTTATCCTTAGTAATTAGTAACATTTTAAAAAATTGTAGAGCCCTAGGAAATTATTATGAAATTATCCAAGTGGATGGTGTCTACAAAGGAACAAGACATGGGGGTTGGCAATTCTTTCCTCCACACCACTAGTTAGCTTACAGGGACACCCAAGCTTCTGTGTCGAAAGATTTTTCCTAAAATAAAATATCTCTAGGTTTCTACTCATCTTGTTTTCATCCCTTCCCTACCCCTACTTCGCTCACAAAAACCTAGGAACCTAATAAATACTTTCTTCTGCCCTTTTGAGAAATTAGGGTTATGATTATATGAGTTAAGGCATTCTCCACCAAATCATAATTAATGCATGCAATCCAGATGTTACAGATGTAAGTTATGATGCTTTCAAATGGCCTAAGCCTGAAACTAAGATTAATTTATTTATATAAAATAAAATAAGTCACCTTAAGACAACTGTCGTCATTGGTGAGACTCCCCAAAACCACCCCGATAGGAAGATCCCACGCTAGACGAAGGGTTCCTCTAAGAAGAAGAGAATGTTCATGGAGGGAGAGTCTTCCAAGAATAGGAAGAAGTCAAAAGAGGCCTCCATAGAGAAAGGCGCCAAACTTGAAGTTATCCCCTTTGAAACCCAGAACCCGAAAGATGGTCCTGACCCCAAGGATGAACCATTGTCAGAGGATGAGCCCAAGTCATAGGATAATCCCAGTTTTGATGACCCTTGTTTTGTACCTGAGGTGGGACAAGTGGTGATCCAGACACGTGAGATGCTCTGGATGGAACAACAAAAAAAAGCTCACTAAGGTCACTAGTGCCCTGGCCCTCAAAGTCATTACCCGAGATGAGGATGGTGAACCCCAACATGTCCACCCTCGTCTTAGAGTCACCATCATCGGCTTTGTCAAGTTGAACATATAGAAGTTTTGGGGAGAGGACAACATAGAGGTCGTCGATAGGGTAGACACCAGGATGCAATTAGTTGAAAATGGTTTATGTATCCTTGAGGTGCAACCCAATAAGAAGATCATTTGTGTTTCTCACCTCCCTGAAGGATCAACAAAGCTATGGTGGAAAACTACATTGTTGGTCAAGACCTAATGATAAAACCCATGCCCTGGGTAGAATTTTGCACCATCTTCACTGAAAAATTTGTCCCCAACTCTATCAAGAAGGAGAAGGAGAAAAAGTTTATGCTCCTATATCAGGGCAACATGATAGTAGCAGACTATGCTTAGAGATTCCAACTCCTGGAGTGTTTTGCCTACATGTTGATGAAAGAGCAGTTAGTGGAACACTTCATTGATCTCCTACATCACTTGTTGAAGCTTCATGTAATGGCTAGTAAGCCCCCAACCTTCACTGAGGACTTTGACTTTTCCTTAGTGATGGATAAGATAGTCATGCTCACTTATAAGCAACCAGAAGGATATCTAGGGTTCATTGAAGGCGTTTCTACTCCAAGTAATTATAATAGATGGGAACAAGGTCGACGTCAAGGCAAGGAAAGGAATAAAGGAAGATAAAAACCCCATCACAAGAATCCCAAACCCAAATGTCACATTTGCATGAAGAGACACCCTGGCAGGTGCTGCTTCAAGAAGTGAATATGTTACTATTGTTACCAGGAGAGACACCTTGAAGCCACATGTCCCCTTCCTATCCCTTAGGGACCAGGCCCAATGGCAACTCAATAGTCACTATAAAACCATAAGGAGCACTCATAGTTGTTGCAGAGCATCAATATGCTCGAGTCCTTGCAATTGATAATGATGAAGCCCAAGCCAACGCTAATAGACTTTTAGAAGGTAAGCATACCTAGAAATCCATTTTATATCTTCACTAAAAATCAAAATCGGTTTAATGTTAGGAATAAAAGGTAAGACTACTTGATATCATGGGCCATGCAGTTAAATCACTTTTTGATTATGATTCTACAAGTACTTTGATTTTCCAAAATCTCGCAACTATGCTCTGTTTGGATTTAATGGATTTATGATATGTGTTGGAAGTCACTACTCATAGTGGTAGTATCTTTTCGTCTCTCCTAAAGACACTGATCATTCTTGTTATGTATATGAATAATGAACTCCCTATCAACTTTATCCTCTTGGACATCAATGATCTTGAAGTCAAATAGGAGTGGGTTGGCTTTATAATTATAATACAAAAATAGTTTGTAGGTAAATAAAAAATTAAGGATAGAGAGATCTAGTTATCCAGTGTTTACCATTTGAGGGAGAAAAGATGCCACCAGTAGTTTTTATGTGTCAGCCTTTATGGTAGAAAAGATAATAGAGAAACGTTGCTAGCTTTCTGGCCTTAGTGATTGAGCCAGAACTAAGGTGCGTCCCTGAGAGGAAATAGAGGTGGTCAGGGACTATGTTGATGTTTTTGGATGATTTTCTAGGCATGCATCCAAAGAGAGAAGTGAAATTCTCAATAGAGATAGCTCATGGGATAAACCCAATTTCCAGGGCACCTTACAACATGGCTTCCATCAAGTTTCTTAAGTTGCAACAACAAGAACTCATAGACAAGGGCTTCATTTGACCCAACACATATCCCCAGGGAGAACTAGTCCTCTTTGTGAAAAAGAAGGAAGCAAAGTTTCTTGAGTTGCAACTATAAGAACTCATAAAAAAGGGATTCATCTTGTTATGACCCCACTTCCCGATAACCCCCAATTAAGGGAGACCGAGAGGTCGAAGCCGCACCCATAACTTCCGGATCAAAGGTTCAGAAATTAACCAAGAATAATTATCAAATTTTAACAGGCTATACTGAAAAGCTGTAAGAAAATAAATTTTTGCATACCTTTTTGAAAACTTGGATCTCTAAACTTCTATCCACTTAAGGATTCTACTCTAACTAGTCCTCCTTGTATTTTCTTCATGTATTTCACAATATGACGATTTACTGTTTGTCCTTTTGGCTTGCCCTAAAATGCCAAAAAACAAAACGTCGGTCAGCCGAAGCTGGTATGTGGGGGAAACAATAATCATGCAATTATGTATAACAATGTATTGCATTCAATTATCATTTAACAAACAAGTTTATGTTTCAAGTATAACTACGCGATCCATGTGTACCCTATCCCCTACGCTGTCCCTACAGTGGACCTGAATACAACCTCCCTTATGGTAGATTCCCATTTTACCCCTCATGACTTCACCTAATAGGTGAATCAATTTCTAGGGCTGAGTCACATGGCATTACCTGTAGGTAGCCCACTCCTTAACTCATGGTATGCTAAGAGTCTCATGGCACTACACATGTGTAGCCCAATTTCTAACTCATGATACCCTAGACCTTGCTCTAGGTTATCCTTAGCCTTTGCATAGCCACAGGGGTGGACTCAGATCTAGCTAGTTATACATGTATACACATAGTGATAGTCATAGTCACTTTATAGTTGCATGAATTAAAACATCCAACAGTTATTTCATGCATGGAGGGAAAACGTCGATACAATCCTCGGTAAAACTAATCGCTATAGCCATAAGCGTAACCACATACCTGATTTGATGAGTCATGAAGATTATTCAACATATACTTCATGTATATAAAATCAAGCCAATCAACAGATCCAAGCAAGTAATTCAATCATCACATAACTCCTGAAAAGAATATGTACTCTATTTATTACACATTTCATCAAGAATCTACTTTATTAACTTGGATTCTCTTTCTAGGGTTTCTAACCCGCATTAAGGTTTCATTAATATTCATTAGGATTTCTTAGATCAATTTCCCAAACTTTATCCCTTTTAGGTTAACAAACCCTAAAATACTCTTTTCCATTTATATGAACCTTAATTGCTCAACTATTCATTTTAATAGTCTTTTATACCCAAATTGACTTAGGATCATCATATCCCTATTTATTTATGGATTTGAACAATTAAACCAATTAAAAGACGTATTCACCTAATTTAGGGTTTTCAAGCTCATTAATGCATATTCATGCACGAAACCCTAAATTAAGCCAATTATATAAAAAGATCATCTTTTTAGATCACTTTTATTAACCATATGTTAATATTGGCTTGAATTATCCAATTAACATCATTAAGTCCATCTATCATCAAATATAAGGATTTTCCCTTAATTAAAACATTAAAGATGATAACTTTATGTACTTTTCACATTTCAAGCATATTTATGCATATAAACTCTAAATTAGACTAATCACGTGCAAAGTTCTCCCTTTTTGAACATAATGTACCCTTTTACATTTAACATGTTAATATCAACTCTAATGATCCATTAAACCCTATTAAACACTTTATTCATTTCAAAATAGGGTTTCTTAACCTTTAATTCATTAAAGATGATAATTTGCACTAAATTTCGAACTATGATCAGATTCAGGCTAAAAAACTATTTTTATTGGATTCCTTGTGATCTTCTAATCAACATTTATATATAGACTTTTATCATCCGAGCTACGAATATTTAACTACAATTTTTGCAATAAAAATTTACCTGGGCCAATCAGGAGACGCCACGTCGCTCCTTACCATACAACACGGCTCGTTTGGAATTATAACCAAATTACTAAGATGCCCTCGCGTAAGTTGCTATTCCTTCACGCCCAGGAGGGGCAAAACGGTTCAGAACCCACTGTCTTCTACCTCTCACGCGCCCTAGCGCTGCTGCGGCAAGTAGGGAGTCGGTGAGGATGCACCGCCCTCCCTGGGCTTCGTCGGGCCACCGGGGTTGGCTCCCCTAGCTCCGTTGCACCTCCACGCACCTCATGGTGCCCTTGGTTCGCAGCTACGACCTCCGGTTGGAGTTGGGCGCGTCTGCGACCAGCACCAAGCCTTGCAGCCATGCTGCTTTTGTCCGGCACGATCTCGGGCATAGGGATGATGGCGGAGTATCTCTTTGGCATCGTGGGACCTATCTCATCAGTCGTGATGGTCCCAGTAGTCCTTGATGCCCCCAGTTATGTGCTACACTTCTAACTTACGGTTTGTATGCAATGAAACGTGAAGAAGAAGATGGATGAGAGAGATAGCCGTGTGAGGTCCCTCTGGACTTGGCAAGGATTCGACCCCTTATATAGGGAGAACATCCACACCCTAACGTGCTTGCCCAAGAAGAAAAAGAAGGGTTCTTTTGTATTAGAAATCTAATTCCTTCTTGAGGAAGCAAAATTCTCTCTCCTACTTTCTTCTTTAATATTCTTTATTACTTGAATATATAGGAACACGAAAATCCTCTCCTTTGTTTTCACTATTCTTGCCTTTTAATTTATTGGCCACGAAATTCCTATTTTCCCTTTAAATAGAAAAATATTTCCTTTTCATCAATACCTTATAATTCATTAATAAGGTACCACATTATCCTTTTTGTAAATTTAGTATTTTCTCTTTCTTTCCTCTTTATTAGGACTCCTTGGATCCCAAGACATTCCATTATTTCGAAATTCTTTTTATTGGATACTTATTATCCTTCTAGTTGCATCATTATGCAATATTTCACATTGTATTGTTTATTTCTTATAAAAGTAACTCTTTTTGAGGTTTTCTCTTTATTTATCTTATATTTTCCTCATTAGCATTCCTTTTATCATTAGGAATCCTTAGGATATGAAAACCCACTAAGGATAACTCAATTATATCTCTTTTCACTTATTTCCCACATTTATCATTATTTTCTATTTCTTTCTTATCAAGGAAATACTTAATTAATCTTTTCTTTTCTTATTGCTTCTTATTCCAACTTTGGACTCCTTGGGACCCAAGGAACCCAAGAGGCACGAAATACTTCCTTGGATTACATTCTTTTGCCTTCCAGAGGTTTCCACATCATTCCTTTTCTCAATTATTCAATTATACAATTACTGATTGAATTTCCTTGTTATTTGGGCCCAATAGCCAATAAAGCCCACAACACAAGCATTCAAGGCTATTGTAAATGAAATCCATTTATTTGAAGCAAATTATATCATTATTTGTTCAAATATCTTTAATATGAGAAATTACATTTCTCACCAAAAGAACCCAAAATTTGGGGTTATAACATCCTTCCCCTCTTATAGGAATTTTGTCCTCAAAATTCTATCAAGCAAACAAACAATTCAGGATAAGACTTTTCCATGTCCATCATTGGCCCCTATGTGGATTTACCGTACTCATGGCACATCCAAAGAACCTTTATCATCACATATTCTTTTCTCTGAGTTCTTTCATCTTGGTGTCTATAAACTACACAGGTGACTCAGGCCATTTCAGCCTCCCTTGGGGCTCACTAGGATCATTGCTCAGCACATGGTCGGGGTACCTTACATAGTGCTCTACATTGGACACCTGGAAAACATCCCACATTACTTTATCCTGAGGGGTAGGGTCAAAACCTAACCATCTCCACCCATCCATCTCTAATGGACCCATGTATTTGGGCTCAACTTTCTCAGCTGCAGCTCAGAGGGGTCGGATTCTCACATTATATTCTCCCACAGTGCATTGCATGTTAGTCTACTTTGCATCTGCTCACGACTCTCATCGACTCTAGGGTCCTTTCAGACATTGCATGATTAAAGCAACTTTCATCTTCATGCACTGTGGTCCTTTCACCAACATCACCTTACTGAAGTGGTGACCGACACAACCTCCCTTACAGAGCTTCCTAGAATCCTGATACTGGCTATGGTGGTCATCATCGCGTCTTTCATAGGACAAGAACTGTCTCTAGCTATCACCCTGAACGAGCACATATGCTCTCACCAGACCCTTTAGTTTGGATCATACTAACCATTAGTTTGGGGTGATAAACTGTACTAACATTGAGTTCTTTATGCACCCACCTCCATCTTTCGGAAGGGAGCCTTTAGGTCAAACTCAAGAACCTTTGAACTCACTTCATGGTGTAGTTGAACCATCTCTCTCATGGGTAGTTCAACCAGATCTGTCCCTTGACATAACTCTTTCTTTCTCATGTCATCGGTAAGGCGATCTACCATAACCCATATTGCATCCTGACCTTCCTTGGTCTAGAGGAGACTTACCACAACATCCATAGTGATGAACTCCCTTTCTCTTTTGGGGACTCTTTATCCTTTATATCAATGCACTGGGTTACTGGTGTCCGTCCTTCACCCTCAGCTTGCATGGCCATATACCACATGCAACTTTATCTTAGGTATTTAAAGTATCACTATTACTTATTATCTTGGTAGTACCACAATATTAAGTCATGATCTCCTGTATTATCATGCCTCCATAAGATAGATTCCTCAGAAACCCTAATTAAACCACTCTAGTTGGGGTTTCTTCACCTTCTTTTCCAAAGAAGTGCACTTGATGTTCTACCACCATCGTATCAAGGACTAGACTGGATAACCAAACAACCCTTAACTTTTCAACATATCTTCTAACATCTGAGTGTTATCCAAACACCTCTCCTTTCCAAACTTAGGGTTAGCCAAACAACCACTTCTAGCTTCTAGTGAAACAAGTCAGATGTATCCCAACCAGAGCATCCATTACCACTTCACATCCTTAGGTATTAGGTAACGTTGAAGACATGCACCTCCATGTATTCCACTTATCATCCCGTCTCAAACTCTAAGTTTGTCTTCATCGAGAAGCTCTGAGCTCATCCTCATTGTGATCAAACTCAACCTTGGTTAACTTGTACATTCCACATAGCTCCTGAAAAAAATCTCCTCATGAGCTGTCTACACTAATTTCTCTTAGTGTTTTTAAACCATGTATCATTCACTTTACCTGGGTAGGTTATCTTCTCTATCCCTATTTCTCATGGCGACGTTCCCATCTACATCATCTCTTATCCTTGGTGTATGGCATGCGTAATGTCCTATCTCTCACCCCCATAACAAGAGGAAATAAGCATTTGGCTACAGTCCAAATACAAAGTTCTTCCTATTCCAAGAGTAGAGATGGTACATCCCACCTTGCCAATATACCTTTACATCTAAGTTGCAACGTGCCACATATGTCTCTACTTCACAGGCATCATGATAACAACCTAATCTTAAACCTAATGAGATTTATATCCTTGGTCATCTCCTCTAGGTCTATAGGGTATCGGCTCTTTTGGGGTCATCCCTCTTCCTTCATGCATCAAGAGAGTGCCCTACTCATCTGCCCTTTGGGTCCCATGAGTTCATGGAGGTGATCAATCTCCTAACCCATGGCCCTCAAACAATGATAGCTGTTACCTCCCGACCCTATGGTCATGTGCAACTAGGGAATTAGGCAACTCCTACATCCATTGATCTTATCCCCACCTGACCCTAGGATAGACTTATGATTCTACATCATAGTACATGTTCACTTAGAACATTTCTGCATTCATGGGTTGGCTTTCATCCTTTCATTGGAATCATGGCAACCTACCTACCTTGGTCAAGCCCCATATCGGTTACCCCCATGGTAATACATTCATATGCAATTAAAGATGGATATCTATGGGTCTACAGGTTCATTTTCATACCATGTACTTTTCACTTAGCTTCTCAAGATCCTATGAGACCTCTTTAGGTTACCTTAAACTAATAAAACTGATATACACCCTACCAAAGGGGTCCCTCTCCCAGGATGGGAGGAAAACTATCTCTTGACAACAAGGTCACAAAAGCTCTTAGGTCTAGGGTTTACATCCACATGAGCCTACTTAACCCTAGAAAACTGTTAAGGCACAAGCAGATCACCTACTATACCATGCTAGGTCATACTTGTCCTCTTTCCTTGATGCTGGATCATACTTTTCCTTATCAACAACCTAGCTATGAGGGGTTCATCAACATACTTTAAACTTAAGGGGCTTCCCTTTTCCTTTTTACATGAGGCGTACCATGCTCGAAACTATAGCAACTTAATTCTCATCATGAGCATTAGGTATACCACTTCCCCTCTTAGGTTAGGAACCCTAGGTTCACTTTGGGTGTCCAACTGCATGCTCAAACTCTTAACCACTAACCAAGCATGTACTGGGTCTGACGTACACTTCCTATCATTCTTCTCCTCGATCAACACTTTAAGGTTGAGTCCTCCTCAAGGACAATCAACAAGGTGCAAGGCCTCATAACCTGTTACTATACCTCTCCAGGGTTTATGGATCTCTTCTTCTCATTTATACCATAGGTACAAAGGTATAAGCTGACTCGTCCTCTCTCTAGGTTTTGGTTCTTCTCATGATAACCAAGACATCAGCAAACCCCAGGGATCAAGCATGTGGCGACCACTATCATCCACTTAGGTCACATCATCCTCGACTCCCCACTGTTCCTCATATTTTGGGGTCTAGGTTTATGACCTTCTTGCTTGGTGTCCCACTCTCTCTCTAACCCTCACCATTAGAGGTCCTCTCTACATGAAGGATCAACCTCAAAAGTACGCCCTTACCTGGATGAAGCCTATGTTCAACTTGTTTTCGCTCAAGGTTATCCATAGCTCTTTATGCTTATTTCATAGGCCATCCTTCCTACTCCCCCGGTCAGGGTTTCAACCTATTTCTCACACTACTAATGTACCCTGGGGGCATACTATGCCCTACACACATAGGCCCATAGGGTTTCTAAGGTCCTTAACTATAATCATCATCTAAGGAGCTATCCTTTACCCTAACATGCACGACCCTTCCCAGGGTTGGGTTGCCAAAGGTGCTAGGTCACCCATGGATCATATGGCATCCCAAAGGCATGTCCCTTCAACCACCTGGTCCAACTCATCTCTCTCTAACCATCACTCAGGGTTAGGGTTAACATCATCCTCAGAGGATGTGCCAGGTCTCTACTAGCAATGGAGATCTCTATCTCCAAGACTGACTTATCCTCCTGACAAGAAGGTCTAGCCTCAGGTCTCTTCTAAGGACATGACAACTTATGTCATACGACCTAAGCATGTATCTATTCTTTAATTTGCGCTTAATCTACTAAGCTTATGTCCATGACATTTTATTTACATGCTTTTCATTAATTTGGTGGAGGATTCCTTAAACCTTATTAACCTTACCCATACCTTAAGAGGGTGAGGAGAAGAAAGGAAACCCTAATCCTTAAGGTCCTTAACAGAATTTTGTGATGAGAAGGGATGAATAAGATGCGAAAGTCCTAAAGGTATCTTATTTCGAATCATACCCTAAGACTTTGGCCAGGAAGTCACACGCATCCGCGAGTCCTTGTATTCTGACTAGCGGTGTGGAGGAAAATATTTCCAGCCCCCGGTCGTGATCCTTTTCTAGACGACTCTGTCTTTCGGATAATCCTCTAATAACTCCCTTGGGTTCTGTGGAGTTTGTAAAATTTAATAATTATTAATGATACCAAATCTTACGACCCCACCTCTCGATAACCCCCAATTAAGGGAGACCGAGAGGTCGAAGCCGCACCCATAACTTTCAGATCAAAGGTTCGGCAATTAACCAAGAATAATTATCAAATTTTAACAGGCTATACTAAAAAGTTGTAAGAAAATAAATTTTTGCATACCTTTTTGAAAACTTGGATCTCTAAACTTTTATCCACTTAAGGATTCTACTCTAACTAATCCTCCTGGTATTTTCTTCATGTATTTCACAATATGATGATTTACTGTTTGTCCTTTTGGCTTGTCCTAAAACGTAGACAAACAAAACGTCGGTCAGCCGAAGCTGGTATGTGGGGGAAACAATAATCATGCAATTATCTATAACAATGTATTGCATTCAATTATCATTTAACAAACAAGTTTACATTTTAAGTATAACTATGTGATCCATGTGTACCCTATCCCCTTCGTTGTCCCTGTAGTGGACCTGAATACTACCTCCCTTATGGTAGATTCCCATTTTACCCCTCATGACTTCACCTAATAGGTGAATTAATTTCTAGGGCTGAGTCACATGGCACTACCCGTAGGTAGCCCACTCCTTAACTCATGGTATGCTAAGAGTCTCATGGCACTACACATGTGTAGCCCAGTTTCTAACTCATGATACCCTAGACCGTGCCCTAGGTTATCCTTAGCCTTTGCATAGCTACAGGGGTGGACTCGGATCTAGCTAGTTATACATGTATACACATAGTGATAGTCATAGTCACTTTATAGTTGCATGAATTAAAACATCCAACAATTATTTCATGCATGGAGGGAAAATGTCGATACAATCCTCAGTAAAACTAATCGGTATAGCCATAAGCGTAACCACATACCTGATTTGATGAGTCATGCAGATTATTCAACATATACTTCATGTATATACAATCAAGCCAATCAATAGATTCAAGCAAGTAATTCAATCATCACATAACTCCTGAAAAGAATATGTACTATATTTATTACACATTTCATTAAGAATCTACTTTATTAACTTGTATTCTCTTTCTATGGTTTCTAACCCACATTAAGGTTTGATTGATATTAATTAGGGTTTCTTAGATCAATTTCTCAAACTTTATCCCTTTTAGGTTAACAAACCCTAAAATACTCTTTTCCATTTATATGAACCTTAATTGCTCAACTATTCATTTTAATAGTCTTTTATACCCAAATTGACTTAGGATCATCATATCCCTATTTATTTATCGATTTGAACAATTAAAATAATTAAAAGACGTATTCACCTAATTTAGGGTTTTCAAGCTCATTAATGCATATTCATGCACGAAACCCTAAATTAAGCCAATTATATAAAAAGATCATCTTTTTAGATCACTTTTATTAACCATGTGTTAATATTGGCTTGAATTGTCCAATTAACATCATTAAGTCCATCTATCATCAAATCTAAGGATTTTCCCTTAATTAAAACATTAAAGATGATAACTTTATGTACTTTTCACATTTCAAGCATATTTATGCATATAAACTCTAAATTAGACTAATCACATGCAAAGTTCTCCCTTTTGACCATAATGTACCCTTTTACATTTAACAGGTTAATATCAACTCTAATGATCCATTAAACCCTATTAAACACTTTATTCGTTTCAAAATAGGGTTTCTTAACCTTTAATACATTAAAGATGATAATTTGCACTACATTTCGAACTATGATCAGATTCAGGCTATAAAACTATTTTTATTGGATTCCTTGTGATCTTCTAATCAAAATTCATATATAGACTTTTGTCATCCGAGCTATGAATATTTAACTACAATTTTTGCAATAAAACTTTACATGGGCCAATCAGGAGACGCCACGTCGCTCCTTGCCATACAACCCGGCTTGTTTGGAATTATAACCAAATTACTAAGATGCCCTCGCGTAAGTTGCTATTCCTTCACGCCCAGGAGGGGGAAAACGGTCCAGAGCCCACCATCTTCTACCTCTCACGCGCCCTAGCGCTGCTGTGGTAGGTAGGGAGTGGGTGAGGCTGCGCCGCCCTCCCTGGGCTTAGTCAGGCCACCGGGGTTGGCTCCCCTAGCTCTGTCGCACCTCCACGCAACTCAAGGTGCCCTTGGCCCACAGATGGACCTCCGGTTGGAGCTGGGCGTGTCTGCGACCAGCAGCAGGCCTTGCAGCCATGCTGCTGTTGTTTGGCACGATCTCGGGCATAGGGATGATGGCAGATTATCTCTTTGGCATCGTGGGACCTATCTCATCAGTCGTGATGGTCCCAGTAGTCCTTGATGCCCCCTGGTTCTGTACTACACTTCTAACTTAGGGTTTGTATGCAATGAAACGTGAAGAAGAAGATGGAAGAGAGAGATAGCCGTGTGAGGTCCCTCTGGACTTGGCAAGGATTTGACCCCTTATATAGGGAGAACATCCACACCCTAACGTGCTTGCCCAAGAAGAAAAAGAAGGGTTCTTTTCTATTAGAAATCTAATTCCTTCACGAGGAAGCAAAATTCTCTCTCCTACTTTCTTCTTTAATATTCTTTATTACTTGAATATATAGGAACACGAAAATCCTCTCCTTTGTTTTCATTATTCTTGCCTTTTAATTTATTGGCCACGAAATTCCTATTTTCCCTTTAAATAGAAAAATATTTCCTTTTTATCAATACCTTATAATTCATTAATAAGGTACCACATTATCCTTTTTGCAAATTTAGTATTTTCTCTTTCTTCCTCTTTATTGGGACTCCTTGGATCCCAAGACATTCCATTATTTCGAAATTCTTTTTATTGGATACTTATTATCCTTCTAGTTGCATCATTATGCAATATTTCACATTATCTTGTTTATTTCTTATTAAAATAACTCTTTTTGAGGTTTTCTCTTTATTTCTCTTTTATTTTCCTCATTAGCATTCCTTTTATTATTAGGAATCCTTGGGATACGAAATCCCACTAAGGATAACTCAATTATATCTCTTTTTCTCTTATTTCCCACATTTATCATTATTTTCTATTTCTTTCTTATCAAGGAAATACTTAATTAATCTTTTCTTTTATTATTGCTTTCTTATTCCAACTTTGGACTCCTTGGGACCCAAGGAACCCAAGAGGCACGAAATCCTTCCTTGGATTACATTCTTTTGCTTCCATAGGTTTCCACATCATTCCTTTTCTCAATTATTCAATTATTCAATTACTAATTGAATTTCCTTGTTATTTGGGCCCAATAGCCAATAAAGCCCACAACACAAGCATTCAAGGCTATTGTAAACGAAATCCATTTATTTGAAGCAAATTATATCATTATTTGTTCAAATATCTTTAATATGAGAAATTACATTTCTCACCAAAAGAACCCAAAATTTGGGGTTATAACACATCTCACCTAGCACATATCCATGAGGAGCATCGGTCCTCTTTGTGAAAAAGAAAGAAGGATCACTCTACTTCTGCATTAATTACAAAATGATAAATTGGGATATGATTAAAAATAAGTATCTCGTACATCGTATGACACACTCTTTTCACACCAAATGAGATTACTCAAAAGACAAATGCAGAACAAATACTAAACATTTAGTTACCACAAAATAGGGTAAATTAAAACTAATTTTCTATATCATCCACAAGTGGAAAAATATTACGTCTAAGTCTATATTATGTGCCACATGTATCACATATCATACCAAAAAGGTATATAAATTGTTGTTCACTGTTCAAATTTGTCACAAACATGTTACAAGAGATAACTATACATATATATACAAGCCATACACGTACAACCATGACATACACAAAAAATATTGTATCAATCGAAAACATGTACATAACACCCCCAAGGACCTGAGAGTATAGTGACGACACATATGACTCTATTACAAAAACTAACATCCTATCCAACCATCAAAACTATTGATCTCCTTGCTTCTCTTCTTCTACCACATGATCTCTACTGTGTCATGCACAATAAACTAAAAGATGTAGAGAACCCATAAGGGTGAGACCCATGTCTCAGTGGGAGATATAACTCTCTGCCAACAACTATTGAACATAGGTAAAACTTATGCAAGGAATAACTTATTTAGCAAGATGAGAAGATTTAGCTAAATGAATACTTTAAAACTGATAATACAGATTAAGAAGTTTAAGTAGCTAGAACTAATCAGTAGAACATCCTAAACTTTTAGGAGGAATATGAAGAATATGTGTAACCTTTATCAACTAAATAGTATAATAAATAAGGAAAAGGGTCAACCAATGTAATTTGTATTTAGCCCTATGCAATTATACTACACAACTGTATTACATCTTTTATTATGCCCTGAGGAGATGAGGTATACCACTCATACTCCAACTGACCAATGCTAAGTTAAAATCAATAACATACAAGATCTAGTAGGATCTAGACTCCAATGATCTGCCACACCCTCAGTCTGTCTAAGTCTACTGCAGTGGCACATAGAGTCAAACTACAAAACAACCTAGTCTACCTTGGTATATAGGCACAACACAAGTGAACTCGGTTACAATCACAATCATACTCCCACCAGGGTATGACCACAGACACCCTCAAAACATATCACATATATTGAATCACATCATCTGATATATGACCTCGACTATTCCCCTACTAGGGTATGACCACAACCATTATGTGAAATGTATATACTCAATTGTATACCACTCTGAGCTTCCACAGTGGGATAACCCGTTTCATCATCCAACAAATCCTAACATTGGAATGGATCTATGGAATAAGGAAACTACATGATTAGGGTTTCACTTGATTATTTAAGATAATTGGGTATCTTTTTAGGCAACAATTAAGTTACAATGTATAGACCCTAAACAAATTATGCAAAGATAATGGTAGATAGAAACTCCAAAAGATACAAAACATATTAAACATAAAACTAATCACACCATCACATGATAATGTACCACTGCCATTCACAAGGCCATCACCATCATCATAATACTATGGGATAATAATCCCTCAATCAAATCTCTACAAGAACTCACCTCAAACTAGGCACAAAGCCACAACGAGGTCATAAGGCCCAAACACACAATTGTTGTATAATCATTATCTCATCATGCCTCATCAAGGCTCATAATCATCACTTTGTGTTATATAAGAGGTACCATAGCATTCACAAGATATAGTAATCATTCAACCCACAACATTAGGGTTACACATGTAGGAGAGAGAAAATATCATTATGGCATGCTAATCATTTAAGCAAGCTAAGAAATAACATCATTTGCCCAAATTAGGGTTAGGGTTTTCATAGGTAGTTGATTAGGGTTTCATAAAAGTATTACACATCAAACCCTAGGCAATTCACTTCCCACATTATTGGAACATATAAGGGTTAAGCATTATTATTATAAACATCCATTCATGAGGATAACAAACATGTAGCAACCAACCATATCCATTATCATGTGTAGCGACAATCAACCACTAACAGATGTGTAGTGAACACTAATAGGTTCACCATGTAGCGACCACTCAAGTTCAACCACAAGTAACAACTACAACAAGCTAGGGTTAGGGTTAGGTAGAGACCAACCAAACTGAATCATGTAACGACCATGAGTAGGTACGTGTAGGGACCAAGCATTGACTAGGGTTAGGATTTTGCCTTGAGACCACAAAAACCCTAAGCATGTAGCCACCAAAAGGAAAACTTCCACATAGGTAGCAATCATGTCTAGGTAGCGACCCATAACCAGGTCAAAGGTAGCGACCACCATGGATCAAGATGTAGCGACCATGAGTGCTTATGCATGGTGATCTCATGATTAAACTAACCCAACAAATCCATACATAGAAACCTCAAAACAGGAAATACCCCACATTCAAATAGTTTACCACCATCATAAAACGAAAGGGTCATAAGAAGAAAACCTCGAGATGATGAAAGGAACCAAAACCCTAGACTTTGATCATCATCAAGATCAACAAGAAACCATACCACGAGAGATAAAACCAGACATCCAAATCATTCTAATTGATAGCCAAAACCTCCATCTAACACATGATAACTGAACCATACACATGGTGACAAAACCCATAATCAAAATGCATGTGAAAATGATTAACTCCATAGTAACCATAACATCGAGTACATTAATTAGGGTTTAGGAAAAAGAGCAATCTACATGAGAATCTTCATAATCATAAACCCTAAGTCAAGATAGCATTATCTAGTAAATTATGGTCACGTTTTAGAGATGAAAACAGCAACATGCAAGCAAGATCAAGGTGTAAAAGTAGTAGAGGAGAGAGTTACATAACCTGCCTTTAAGAAAATCAACTCGAAACATCAAGAGATCTAAGAGAGAGAAGGATCACCAACTTGGATCAACTCCATGGACAACCAAGGTTACCTCAAGAAAAGAAGAACATACCAAGGTTAAAGGAAACCCAAATGGAAGAGGGTAGAAATTGTAGGCCAAAAAAGAAAGAAGAGAGAAGGAAATAAGAGAAGAACTTCATCTCACTCACGTACTCCCATGGAAAACCGTGGATCTCAACCTCTATGGAGAGAAGTTACTCAAGGTAGACACCATGGTTACCCATAATCTACTGCCAATAGAGGAAAGAAGGAAGGTAGGGTTCAAGAAAATGATATCAAGGAGATATAACTACTTACCAAGATCAAAGATCACCAAGGATCACAACAAGAGAGATGATCAAGCCATAGATCAGCACATGCAAGGAGGAAAAAAGCACCTTCTATAAGATCATCACCTCCACTTGCACCGCCAAGCTCAAGGCCGAACACAAGTAAGAGGAGAGAAAGAAGAGAGATAAAGGGGATAATTGCATGAAGAAAGAGGGGTATATATGCTCAAGGGTAGGAGAGAGGTGAACAATATCAAGATATTAAAACACCTATCACTACTACATAAATGGCTTATAATGTCACTTTTAAAGGTGTCAGTTATATAAATACACCGACACCTAAAACCTACATCGTCAGTTTAACTAAAAAACCGACATCTGTGAAGGGCGACCAGACACGGGTATCGTTTTTATTCAATGTCAGTTCCCTAATAATAAATCGATGCCTAAAATTACCCGCCAAATCCAAAATTTCCTCTGAAAAAAATTACCTCCAAAATTTAACATATAGTGTCAGTTATTAACTACTAAACCGACGACGAAAGGTTATTCGCGAGACAAAAATTGGGCACATTTTGGTCGTCAGTTTTACTACAATAACCGACACTTATGGGTTTTCCCGCGTTGTTCCTGGGAATTTTTTCACACCCTTTGAGCGTCGGTTTTAGAAAGCAACTGACGACTATGGTCATAAACTGAGAACAATTTTTTTAATCGACATATGTAGATAGACGTCAGTTTTTTTCTAGTAAACACCGACGACTATGATTGAGAATAGGTGTCGGTGTGTTTGTAGAACTGACACCTTTAGTTTTATGTGTCGGGTTTTTTGACTAACTGATGCCTATGGTGAAGTTAATAGCCCCGCGAAACAGAGAACTTTTCCCCATTGTCTCTGTTTCATTGGGAACCTGCTAGGTCTGGCGATTGTTGCTGGTGCTCCCCGCCGCCGTTGCTCCCACCGTCGTTGCCCCCGCCATCGTTGCTCCCCCGTGCCACCACCGCCGATACTCCTCTCCTGGTTGCCCGCTCACCACTGATGCTCCTCTCCTCACCGTTGCTGCTGTCACCTCATCGGTCGATGCTCTGCTCCTGGTCGCCCGCTCACCGCCTCCGTCCTGGTCACCCGCTCATCCTCCCTGCCCGCTCGCCGCTGCCGCTCTCTCTCCAGCTTGCAGCTCTGGCCACCAGATCGTTACACCTGGTACCCTTCTTCCTCCTCTTCCTTCTTAGACAATAGGGTTTCTCCAGCTTGCTCCTTACTCCTGCTCCTGGCCCCCTACCCCTCTTCCTACTTCTTCCTCCTCTTCTCATTTTTAATTAAGTTGTACATGCATCAAAATTGTTCCTACTTCATATAAGCTTTGTGTGTATGTACTGCTGCACCCATTTACATCTTTATGTATGAACTGCTGCACCTACATTACATATTTATCATTTGTACATACATTGCTGCTCTGCTATGAACTCAACCACTAATATATACTGATACATTATACTTGTACCTATACATACATTCATACCTTAGTTTTTCTTGTATTGTTATGCGTTCAACTAATGTATTATCTATGTAGATGTACTTTTTAGTTTGCAATACATATAACAGTATAATGTACATATCATGTACTGCCTAAAACTATATAATGCATATTCTATACTATGTAGCATGTACCTTTAAAGCATAGCGTATTACATATATCATGTACTATGGGCTACTTCTGTATATTACTTTGTAGTATGTACCACTAGTGTATATATATCATCTGTGGGCTACTTCTGTATATTACTTTATTTATCAATTGATCTGTATTTATTTATCTACTATTTGTATTTATTTATGTACTATTTCAGGAATGAATTGATCATCTACTACTTCCCGCCGTCTTCCTGCCCGTCGCCTTCTCACCTGCCTACTTGCTTTCCTACTCGCCTACCCTCTGTCTCGCCCTCTCTCCCTGCTGACGCCTGACTGGGCTCAAACAAAGGTAATTAACATCTCCCAAAACCCTATTTTATTACACTTCTTGATCTTTAATCACATAGACTTATTAAACATTGCTACTTGTATGATCCTAGTGATTAAAAGCACTCTTTCCTGGTCCCCTCAGTAACTAATGTTCCCTTGAGATGAGTGTTAATTGATCTAGCTTGCTTACTTTCCTTGTAATGCCATCTTTTATGTGCTATGACCCACTAGTCACCTTTAGAGTATTAAAATTATGCAACTTGTACACTTGTTAAATTTGAATCTAAAAATCCTATGAAATTATATCACCCCACTAAATCAGTAGTCACTATTATGTCTTGTACACTCTAGAATCAAGATATAATACTCTTATGCTATTTTAACACCATGATACCTTTTCTGCTCATTCTAGTGGATTATTACGACCTATGATGACCTACCATGAAACCATGCTCTTAATGATATGATTTTGTTGGCCTAGAAACCCGTCCAAGATTTACTCATTAGGAGTAAATCTTGGATAGTCCCCAGTTTGGGACTATAATTGAACACCTAATCTCACTTAGGATGTAAGTCTATAATGTGTATTGGGTTTTCAAGGGAATTTTGGCAACATTTCCCCATTTGTTCTCTAAGTACATATGTACTTGGAGAACAGCGGGGAAATGCTGCCGAAATTTTCTTGAAAACCCAATACACATTATACACATACTAGTGAGATTAGGTGTTCAAGAATGGGATAGGTGGTACACATTTATTATATATAAGAATGACTTCACATGTATAAAACCCTAAAGTGTTAACCATGCATAAACTCTAATCTGTTAACCCTAGACCCTAATCTTGTTATAATATATACTTATTTTCTCTTTGATCATAGAATAGATAAATCATGGATGTCCATTCGCAATCTCTGCACCCCAGAGTTTATATCTGGTCTTGAACAGTTTATTAGATTTGCCGAGGAACATAGGAAACAACCTGGAGATAGGTTCTACTGTCCATGTAGGCATTGCGGTAACAACTTGAAAATCAGCACTGGTGACAAAACCAGAAGTCATGTCATGTACAATGGGATTGTACAAGGCTATACAAAATGGCACTGACATGGAGAGATTTCAAACCCGAAACTAGTGGATGTCGATAGCAGTGCTTGTGTGGAAGAAGAAATTGCCTTCGATGACGTAGATGTGAACGAATCAGTTCCAGTAGACATCGTTGATGCGATGCTGGATAGTTGTGGGGTAGAGCACACCAAAACTGATCCACCTCCCATGTTTAGAAACATTGTGCATGATGTTGAGATACCGTTATACACAGGTTGTAAGTTTACGAAGCCTAGCACTGTGTTGAGATTGTATAAACTAAAAGCTAACAATCGATGGAGCGACAAATGCTTCACGTCATTGTTGTCTTTGTTGAAAGAAATTCTTCCTGAAAGAAACGAGCTGCCGATCTCAACATACCGGTTAAAGAAATTGTTCTGCCCAATGGGAATGGAGGCCAAGAAGATACACACATGCTAGAATGATTGTGTATTTTTTCAAAAGGACTATGTGGATTTGAAAGATTGTCCGAAATGTGGTGCGTCAAGGTATAAATTGACGACTTTGGGGGAGTCCAAAACTGGTTCTCCCGCCAAGGTGATGTGGTATCTACCTATAATACCACAACTTCAATGCTTGTTTGCCAATCCTATAGATGTGAAGAATTTGAGGTGGCATGCAGATGTTAAGAAAAATAATGATGGTATCCTACGACATGCGTCTGATTCCCCACAATGGAAGAAGATTGATTTATTGTACCCTGAATTCAGTGAAGAGGACAAGAATCTAAGACTTGGGCTTTGTACAGATGGGATGAATCTGTACAGGACATTGAGAAGCCAACATAGCACTTGGCCAGTTATGCTTGTTATATACAATCTTCCTTCCTGGTTGTGTATGAAAAATAAATATGTTATGTTGTCGTCTTTGATATCGGACCCTAAACAACCTAAAAATGATATCAAAGTTTATCTTGAACCTATGATTGATGACTTGAAGAAGCTCTAGAGTGAAGGTGTGATGACCTATGATGCTTCACAAAGAGAGACATTTTGTTTGCACGCTATGTTGTTTTGCACTGTGAATGACTTTCCAGCATATGGGAATTTGTCTGGATATAGTGTCAAAGGATCTAAAGCGTGTCCTATATGTGAAGAGAACACTGATTCAATACGACTAAAACACGGTGGCAAAACTGTATATCTTACTCATCGAAGGTTTCTTCCAAAATTTCATCTGTATCGTAGGTTGCGCAAAGCATTCAATGGACGAAATGAGGAACGTAGTGCACCTAAACCTATATCACGGGAGGATGTTTATGGACGAGTGAAAGACATCGCCAATGAATTTGGTAAGAGATCACATTGTACGATGGCCACAAGGAGTGACAAGTCTTTATTCAAGAAAAAATTGATATTTTGGGATCTTCCTTATTGGAGTTCTTTGACAGTTAGGCATTGTATCGATGTCATGCACGTTGAGAAAAATGTATGTGATAACGTCATCGGTACTCTGTTGAATATACTAGGTAAGACTATAGATGTGATAAAATCCATAATGGACCTACGTGAAATGGGAATAAGGACAGAATTAACAGAAGTAGTTAGTAGCGATCGGAGAACATACTTACGTCCCGCTTGTTACACGTTGTCTAGAAAGGAGAAGAAAGCATTTTGTGAATGCTTGGTAAATGTTAAGGTGCCACAGGGTTACTCATCCAACATCCGTACATTGGTATCAATGAAAGATCTGAAGTTGATAGGTCTTAAATCTCATGATTGTCACACTCTAATGCAACAAATATTGCCTGTGGCAATTACATCTATATTGCCGAAGCATGTAAGGTTTGCAATCACCAGACTTTGTTTCTTTTTCAGTAGTCTGTGAAGCAAAGTTATTGACCCTGATACTCTCGATAATTTGCAAAGAGAAGTGGTTGTTACCCTATGTCAGCTTGAGATGTATTTTCCTCCGTCATTCTTTGATATCATGATACATCTTGTTGTCCACTTGACTAGGGAAGTGAAAATGTTGGGACCAATTTTCTTGCATTGAATGTATCCCATTGAACGATACATGAGTGTTTTTAAAGGTGATGTTCGAAACTATTATTGGCCTGAAGGGAGTATTATTGAGGGTTATGTGGTGAGAGAGGTTATGGATTTTTGCAATGACTTTCTGAGTGGTAATGGCGCTCCCGTGAATGACAAGAATATTGAGGAGCATTTTGGCAAAGGAGTTTTGGGATCACGGGTGAAAGTAATCAGTCGTGAGTAGTTGGAGCAAGGTCACTTGTATATTTTACACAAAATCGACGAAGTGAGTGTTTATATCGAGGAACATACCAATTTCATCAAGAGACAATATCCTCGATCCAATTCAATGTGGCTTGCTAGAGAGCATAACAAGACATTTATTAAGTGGTTTGAAGATAAAGTCTTACATCAACTATCTCAAACACCAGGTACTCTTACTGAAACCATCAAATGCCTCGCCTTTAAACCAAAATTGAATGTTATGTCTTATGAAGGGTTTGACAAATGGTTTCTCATATTACACAAAGCGTCAAGATGATAAGAGTGTCATCCAAAATAGCGGGGTCACCCTTCAAGTGTCTTCATTGTTTTTTGCAAGTGCAAAGGATAAAATTCCACATGAAGCTAAAATGTCATATTACGGTGTCATTGAAGATATATGGGAGTTTGACTATGTAGATTTCAGAATTCCACTTTTTAAATGTAATTGGGTTGACAACAACAAAGGAGTTATAGTGGATGAATTGGGTTTCACGTTAGTGAACTTTGAAAAGATTGGCGAGAAGGGTGAACTATTCATATTGGCATCACAGGCGAAACAAGTATTTTATATCGATGATCCTGCAAATGATAAATGGTCGGTTGTTCTTCATGGTAAAAGACAGTTCACTGAAGATCCTATAGATGAAGAAGAGTACTATGATAAGTATGATGACTCCAGATCATTCTCAGTTGGGTTGCCAATACCACCGAACATTGATGTTGGGGATCACAATGACTTGTATGTTCGCGAGGATCATAATGAAGGATTGTTGATTGATAAAAGATCACAATATTAGAAGCATGGATGTTTATATTTTTATTATGTTTTATTTTTCTGAATGTGAACTTTACAATGTGAATGTGGACTTTACAATGTGAATTACTTTACAATGTGAATGTGAAATATACAATGTGAATGTGAACTTTACAATGTGAATGTGAACTTTACAATGTGAATGTGAACTTTACAATGTGAATGTGTACTTTACAATGTGAACTTTACAATGTGAATGTGTACTTTACAATGTGAAATTTATAATTTGAATGTAAACTTTCAGATGGCTGAGCATTCCCATGATGACTTTTTTGATGATCACCGTGAGGGTGAGGACGTGATTGCACCGCCTGACAATGTTAGTTAATTTTAATTATGAATATATCCTTGAGGTTTTATCTATATGTTCATTTATAATTATATCATGTAAGTGTGTTTTTTATCCAATTTTAGGCTGGTGATGTACCCCCCTGAAGTTGTTACAACACTTGATGAGCGACAAAAGAAACTTGAGAAAGTGAGGGGCATCACAATGATGAACAAGTTAATACATCAAAGGGGTAATGGACCCAAATTGGCTGTGGATTTCGATCAGGCAGGAAATCCATATGGAGTGAACCGCAACTCATTTGTTTCATATCTTGGGGTTCTTACTCACAGCCATTGCAGTCCTATCATAGAATCATGGCATAAAGTTCCTAAGGGGAAGAAAGACCACATATGGAAGGAACTATGTGTGAGTTATTAATTTGTGTAGCAATTCTATTTAATTTGCAATTCTATTTAATTTTAGGATACTAGTTAATAGCAATTCTATTTAATTTGTAGAGCATATTTGATCTCGATGAAAAGCTGCATCATAAATGTGTGATACAACGTTGTGGGAGGGTCCTAAGGAACTATAGGACCAATCTCACCATAGATTACATACGCGATGCTGAGAATAGGTTCTTGATTGATTCCAATTCTAGACATTGATCAATAGTTCACTAACTCTACACTAATAATTATTTTTGTTTGTATTCTCTTTGAAAAATAAATATAGGAAGAAGGAAGCCACACAATATTGGAACTACTTGGACCCCAAAGACTGGGAGGAGTTTGTTACCCAAAGAAAAATAGATGAATTAAAGGTATTAAGTGTAATGACAAACATCATCATTAAGATAAAAAGTGTCATTAACAATAATAAAACATGCGGAAACGATCACTAACAGCGGATTACCAAAAATCACTAAAAATTAAAACTTTTTCAAAGAGATCCATTCACAGGAAAACTCTTTAAAAAAGAACCAAAGTATTTCAAAATTCATCCTGGTTCACAAGTACACAACCTGTACCATTCCTTTTTAAGGATTACAACATTGACTACCCTGTTAACAAATATACACAGGCAGTATAAAACTTTGAGGAACTAAGCCAAAACTCAGATTGATTTGTTAAAAACTCTGAGGACCTGAGAGTACAGAGACGACACATAGGACTTCTATCTACATGACACGACAGACAATGCACTCAACCTGAGCTGTCACTACTGTCCCTACTATTGCTGATGTTCTTCCTCTGCAAGATGTTCTCACTCTCCTCTGTGCTTGTCCACCTAAAAATATTGGATCCCACGGGGGTGAGACAATTGAAAATTTCCCCAGCGGGAGATATAACTCTCCGCCAAAAACGTTATTATTACAATTTAATAATATAAAACTAGGCAGAGAATAAGTAGTTTAAAGCATTCTCATCTTTAAGCATTGTACCCATTTATGATATAACAATAGATCATCTATTTTGTTAATAAAGAATAGGAAGAACATGTATATCATTTATCCATCATGTCAAACTTTTCTTGTGACATTCATTCACTTAATATGTCACCCATGAAACATTCTTGTTTCATCTGTTGGCCTTAGCCAATCTGATAACCAGATACGGAATTACATTTACCATGTACTCATATATCATCAACACAGGCATTGGGTTATTACCAATCCTATGTTATTATTACAAGTATTGGGTTATTACCAACCCTGTTTCATCTGTATAGGCATTTGAGCCTCTGCCAAGTATTGGACTCTTCCAAACCTGATTACACTGTCAGGCATTGGACACTGCCAATCCTGATTTCACAGCCATGCATTGGACTTTAACCAACCCTGATTACAGGCATTGAGCCTCTACCAGGTATTGGACTCTTCCATACCAGATTACACTGCCAGGCATTGGACACTACCAATCCTAATTTCACAGCCAGGCATTGGACATTAACCAACCCTGATTACAAGCATTGAGCCTCTACCAGGTATTGGACTTTAACCAAACCTGATTCCACCGCCAGGCATTGGACGCTACCAATCCTAATTACACATCCAGGCAGTAGACTCTAACCACTCGTGATTACACAGCCAGGCAGTGGACTCTAAACACTCCTGATTACACAGCCAGGCAGTGGACTCTAACCACTCCTGATTACATAGCCAGGCAGTGGACTCTAACCACTCCTGATTACATAGCCAGGCAGTAGACTCTAACCACTCCTGTTTACATCACCAGGCAATGGACTCTATCCACTCTTGATTACACAGCCAAGCAGTGGACTCTAACCACTCCTGATTACACAGATTTTGGGATATGAATCCCCATAACTCATCATTGATCATCACATCCTTTTCTAGGCTTTGAGCCCAGAGGTTAGCCTTCATAACTTTTCACATTCTTTATTTAATTCAATGGTTCCTTTTATTATGTTTATTAAAACATTAACTTTTCTTACAAGAACTTTTATAATCATCTTAGTACCTCTCATTATGCCACAATTATTTTCATGGCTAATAAAGCCCATGAAACATCTGGTCACCTCTCAATAGCAATATTTAACCATTTGGCTCACTAGTCCATTAAAAACATATTGTCACCTCTCACTAGGTAACAACTAACCTCATAGCTCACAAGGCACCTTTATCATCTTGTCACCACTTATTAGGTAACAACCAATCTCATGGCTCATAAATCACATTACATCATAATGTAATGATTTAGGGAACACACATCCTATGTTACTCATCCATGTATGTTGGTTTAGAGATACATCAAGGGATATCATTTTTAAAGGGATAGATGTGATATCTATGATATCTTGATTTGTCACTTTCCTCAGTTCTTTTAACTTACTTGAGTTTATCAACTTACATTGTATTAAGGCATTTCCCATCTTAATACATTCATCCACTAACCGATCACCTTTATTGTGAAGTGTATAGGTTATAAAGTACACATAAGAATTGTCCAACTATCTTCAATGATATGGACTCATCCTTCAGTTAGGAATTAACAAAACGACCATGTTAGGTCACTTTCAAATCAACTCTAAGTCAAGCATAGGGTACCACGGCCGTGCAGCCAGGAACGGTCGTGCAAAGGAAAGACACCACGGCCGTGCTACCTTGCACGGTCGTGCAAAGTGGAGCCACCACGGCCGTGCTACCTTGCATGGTTGTGCTACATAAGATCACCATATGAATCATATTCATATATGAATTCTATTCTTTCATCCTTTCAACTTGATTAGGTCACATCAGGCCTTCAATCAAGTTCATACAACTATGATTAACATAGTGTATCAAGTCATTGATCCTATAAGCAATTAGAAATTCATTCTTTATTTGGCACTAATCACTTAGGTACTATTAGGGTTTCAACCTTTGTACCTTCATTGATTATCATTATTAATCATCATTAGATCAATACAACATTCATCATCTTAATTCTCAAGAGATTTCAATCACATTAAACCTCCATTACATAAGGTATCCAATTGAATTAGGGTTTGCAATGTTGATTCCTTCAATCATTGAATTCATGGAAACAATCATCAATTGGACCTATACTCATACTTCAATTGAGTTAAATAGGTCAACCTTCAACTGATTTAACCCTCAATTAACCCTCAATTGTTCATCAATTAGGGTTTGATTCAATTAAATTAGGGTTTGGAATCGATGATCCATCAACACTAATCAGTGCAAGATTAGTTACATTGAAACCATTGAACCATCATTCAAATTGAACATGACCTGACCCCAAATGGTCTTGAGGTCATTTCAATGACCACCAAATGGTCTTGAGACCGTTTTCCCATCATATCATCAAAATCCAAGTCAACCAATTAAGGTTTGGATCATTGGATTGATCATCAAATCAGCAATTGATCATACTTCAACTTAGTATCTTTGGTTCTTCAATTGCTTAACCATACTCAACCCTAGACCTCCAAATGGTCTTCGGTGACCTCCAAATGGTTTTGAAACCGTTTGGATGATCCCCAAATTGTTTTGAAACCGTTTGGCCTAATCAACCCAAAATCTCAAATCAACTCATTGAAATTTCAGCACTAATTTCAATTAGGGTTTGCCTAATTGATTAGCCTTCAACTCATGATTCCTTGGGAATTAACTGCTCAAATTTGGTGAGTAATTAAAAAACATAATTAGGATCAGTAATATCAAACAGTAAACCCTTGGTCAACTCACTCAAATGGTTTTGAAACCGTTTGCCCAAAACGTCAAGTTAATCAGATTGAAAATCAGCACTTAATCCAATTAGGTTTAACTAATTGATTAGCCTTCAAATCACGATTCCTTGGGAGTTAACCCATCAAATTTGGTGATTCATCAACCAACATAATTATGAACAGGAATCCCAAACGGTCAACCCTTGGTCCACCATCTCAAATGGTTTGGAAACCGTTTTCTCCAAAATGGTTTGCAAACCGTTTGGTCACCAAACGATTTGGTGAAACCATTTGGTCCAAACTTTGAAACCGTTTGCCCAAGATATTTGGGGAGGTGTGTGCTTATGATGATGTCATCATCCTAAATCTTCAAACTCATGAGATCCACTATGATTTCCATGGAGATTGCATCAATCAACCAAACTTAATTTCATAAATGTAGAAATGATCACCAATTGATAAGGAATTGATTGCAATAATAAAATTAAGGGTTCAAGCTATAAAACCTGCCTCCAATTGAGCTCCAAAGATCCATGTCCATGGAAAAAATGGTGGATGCAACTCCTTTCACCATTCCAAGGCTCGTCCTCAAGGTTTGAGCGAAAAGATTTGGTTAGAATTGAAGAGGAGATCGAAATAGGAAGGAATCCATTATTTATTTTCAATTTCCACCATGGAATCGTGGTTAACCAAGGTCAAGAACTTACCAACAGGTTGGGGGCTCGTTCTACTGATGCTCCTAAGCTCCCTTGAGCTCATCCAAAGCAAGGGAAGAATAAAGGGCCGAAAAAGCCTTTGTTTGGGCTAGGAAAGAGTCTTTTTATAAGAAATTTCATGAGAGAGAATTTGCCTTATAAAAATCCAATTAATCCCAAAAATATGGCCGCCTATCCCCCCTCAACTCCATGGATACGAGGCTATCCCATTTGCCTCTTATTCCTCTCAATTATCCTCAATTTAAATAAAAGCAAATTAAGCACCTTAATGCTTATTATATTAATATCCCATATGTGAGTGGAAATTACTTTTCCTTTTAATAAGGTGAGTGGAATTTCACCTCCTTGAGATATTTTGTGGCTCTTGCAAAGCATAAAGATGACCACACATATCTGAACTCAACCATTTTAATTTTGGTTTAAGGCCCCTTAATTAATACATTCATTTTTGCCCTAAATTGAATTAGGGTTTCACTTAAGATTAAATCTTGATTATTTTAATATCAAGATTCTCTCTCCTCCAACTTAATTCAAATGAGGCACCCCTCTCATTTTATTTGCTCTACATGATGAAAAGAAACATTAGGGACCTTATTCAAGTGGTAATTTGCATATTGAACCCTAGGTTTTGGGTAAATTGTACTTTACACCAAAACTAGGTTTTAATACACAAACATTGCTTTATCAGCTCTTCCTTGGTATTCAAGCTACCACAAGCCATACCTCTGCATGATCTTCATTATCATGATGATTCAACACATGAGTAACATCTTATCATGTAACATTTGCACTTAAACCCCTCAACTTGGGTAATTTGCACTTTAGTCCAAAGCAATCAAACATTGATTTCAACAATGTTAAAAAAGGACTACAATTGCAACATAGGTTCCTGTTGAGCCTTAATTATTGTTCACAAGATGAGATTAAGCATGTAATCATATTTATTAATCAAAACACCTAGGGTTAAAGCATAACCCAGGTCAGGGATGTTACATTAAGCGCCACTCCCAATATAATTAATATATGTTTTTATGTATTCACCTATTCAAGATTAACCTTTAGTGTTACTAACCAAATCAATGTGCTAACTAACTAGGCTAAGAGTGATGCTCAACGAGCAAGGCGTGCACAGAATGTGCACGACCACACAATGGGTCCAAGAGGATATGCAGGCGTTCGCCAAAGACTACAGGCTGAGTCTACTCAGCCTGCTGCTACTCAGGAGACTGCAGAGTCCTTGGATGATCCCCAAATTGTTTTGAAACCGTTTGGCCTAATCAACCCAAAATCTCAAATCAACTCATTGAAATTTCAGCACTAATTTCAATTAGGGTTTGCCTAATTGATTAGCCTTCAACTCATGATTCCTTGGGAGTTAACTGCTCAAATTTGGTGAGTAATTAAACAACATAATTAGGATCAGTAATATCAAACAGTAAACCCTTGGTCAACTCACTCAAATGGTTTTGAAACCGTTTGCCCAAAACGTCAAGTTAATCAGATTGAAAATCAGCACTTAATCCAATTAGGTTTAACTAATTGATTAGCCTTCAAATCACGATTCCTTGGGAGTTAACCCATCAAATTTGGTGATTCATCAACCAACATAATTATGAACAGGAATCCCAAACGGTAAACCCTTGGTCCACCATCTCAAATGGTTTGGAAACCGTTTTCTCCAAAATGGTTTGCAAACCGTTTGGTCACCAAACGGTTTGGTGAAACCATTTGGTCCAAACTTTGAAACCGTTTGCCCAAGATATTTGGGGAGGTGTGTGCTTATGATGATGTCATCATCCTAAATCTTCAAACTCATGAGATCCACTATGATTTCCATGGAGATTGCATCAATCACCAAACTTAATTTCATAAATGTAGAAATGATCACCAATTGATAAGGAATTGATTGCAATAATAAAATTAAGGGTTCAAGCTATAAAACCTACCTCCAATTGAGCTCCAAAGATCCATGTCCATGGAAAAAATGGTGGATGCAACTCCTTTCACCATTCCAAGGCTCGTCCTCAAGGTTTGAGCGAAAAGATTTGGTTAGAATTGAAGAGGAGATCGAAATAGGAAGGAATCCATAATTTATTTTCAATTTCCACCATGGAATCGTGGTTAAACAAGGTCAAGAACTTACCAACAGGTTGGGGGCTCGTTCTACTGATGATCCTAAGCTCCCTTGAGCTCATCCAAAGCAAGGGAAGAAGAAAGGGCCGAAAAAGCCTTTGTTTGGGCTAGGAAAGAGTCTTTTTATAAGAAATTTCATGAGAGAGAATTTGCCTTATAAAAATCCAATTAATCCCAAAAATATGGCCGCCTATCCCCCCTCAACTCCATGGATACGAGGCTATCCCATTTGCCTCTTATTCCTCTCAATTATCCTCAATTTAAATAAAAGCAAATTAAGCACCTTAATGCTTATTATATTAATATCCCATATGTGAGTGGAAATTACTTTTCCTTTTAATAAGGTGAGTGGAATTTCACCTCCTTGAGATATTTTGTGGCTCTTGCAAAGCATAAAGATGAACACACATATCTGAACTCAACCATTTTAATTTTGGTTTAAGGCCCCTTAATTAATACATTCATTTTTGCCCTAAATTGAATTAGGGTTTCACTTAAGATTAAATCTTGATTATTTTAATATCAAGATTCTCTCTCCTCCAACTTAATTCAAATGAGGCACCCCTCTCATTTTATTTGCTCTACATGATGAAAAGAAACATTAGGGACCTTATTGAAGTGGTAATTTGCATATTGAACCCTAGGTTTTGGGTAAATTGCACTTTACACCAAAACTAGGTTTTAATGCACAAACATTGCTTTATCAGCTCTTCCTTGGTATTCAAGCTACCACAAGCCATACCTCTGCATGATCTTCATTATCATGATGATTCAACACATGAGTAACATCTTATCATGTAACATTTGCACTTAAACCCCTCAACTTGGGTAATTTGCACTTTAGTCCAAAGCAAGCAAACATTGATTTCAACAATGTTAAAAAAGGACTACAATTGCAACATAGGTTCCTGTTGAGCCTTAATCCTGTTCACAAGATGAGATTAAGCATGTAATCATATTTATTAATCAAAACACCTAGGGTTAAAGCATAACCCAGGTCAGGGATGTTACATTAAGCGCCACTCCCAATATAATTAATATATGTTTTTATGTATTCACCTATTCAAGATTAACCTTTAGTGTTACTAACCAAATCAATGTGCTAACTAACTAGGCTAAGAGTGATGCTCAACGAGCAAGGCATGCACGGAATGTGCACGACCACACAATGGGTCCAAGAGGATATGCAGGCGTTCGCCAAAGACTACAGGCTGAGTCTACTCAGCCTGCTGCTACTCAGGAGAATGCAGAGTCCTCTAGTGCTGCTCCCACACCTCTGCCTCGCCATGCTTTGTGGATAGCTGGGAGGCAAAACAAGAAGGGAGAGATACTGAAGCCCACAACCGCTTAGGCGGCTGCAAAAATGGTAAAAATCAACTCTTAGATATATATATCGATATTGATTATTGTTATGTTTACTTATGAATTTTTGTTGATGGTGATTAGCGGGAGCTACATGAGCAGAGGAAGGAAGGAAAGTTCGTCCCTCAGGGCACAAGGGATGAACTGACAGTTTCTCTGGGTAACCCAGAGCATCCTGGATGTGTAAGGGGTGCAGGAGCTGGTGTGGGCATCAAAGCATTCTTTGGGCCATCCCAGAGCAAAACTGTCCCAAAAGTGGGATTTTCAAAAGCTGAGGTAACTTATTCTGGTTTTTGAATGTTATTACAAAAGGTAATTCAATAATTGGAAACTAGCATTTCTTTTATCCATATATAGGTAGATTCCTTAATTGATAGGAGAGTCGAGGAAGTAATTGATAAAAGACTCCATGAAGCAATTAACAAGTGGCAGGCATTTCAGACAGTACCTGTGGCGGACCTCTCTTCTCCTACTGCTCGTACTACAGAGGTTGGGAGTAATCATATAGACTCACAACCTAGCACATCCTCTGTGAGTATTTTTATGACATATATAATAGCTAGTCTGTTCAACATGATATGTTTGTGTATATATGCATATAACATTCTTTACGTAAATTTGCAGGGGTTGAAGCCATGCCGACTAAAAAGTGAAGGATATATCGTTGTAGAGGCATCAGCTTACCCACCCCTTAAGGGTGCATGTTTCATGGGAGACCAGTACCAGATGGCATGGTACGTGTGAGCCCGATACATATACTCCCTGGCTAGACGAGTCTTGCACTGCCTCATGCACACCCAAAATGCTGAAACACTTGGTGAGGCAGTAGGCAGAGTGATATTGTGGCCCGAAGCAGATGTCCTCTATATTGTAATTGTATGATAAATTTTCATTACTTTAATTTGTTAGTGTGTGTATATATATATGAGTCAATTGATATGAAATTATATATACAAGTCAAAAAGACGAGACCCGCTACATCTCGGCCTCCACCTCCTCGACTCCCAAGTTGGCTTCTATGGGACCTACATGCCTCAATAGGTCCTAATTGTAGGAGTGTGGCAGTATGGATCGGCGAACATAATCCAAATTGCCCTATAAATGTTACTATTCTGGAGAATGCTGCAGGTAAATCATATGATAACAATCTATTTATATAAGTTTAGCATACGTATTAATGCATACGTAATAGAAGTTCTGGATACGTATTAATGCAGGTCAAACATTTGAAAACAACATATTTATACAAGATATTTTGGAGTTGTTTAGTTATGCATGGCTGAACACATCTATGGTAGAGTTGTGGATATGGTGAGATTAATGCATATAGCAATCTGGTTTATACATCCATATACCTTGTTTTTTATATGGCAATCTAGTTTCTTATATATTAATGCATACGCAATGCATGTTTTGCAGTCACTTACACAAGACATGTACAGATTTTGGGTTTTCCCATGTGGGATTTTTGGTTCCATCTTTGATTAGTCTTGTAGATACAAACTCATATTCAGTTACTTCATACTACTGTGATGCTTTTACATATTTTGGTAAAAATAATAAGACGGTGATAATAGCTCCATTCAATGTCGAGTAAGTTTACTTTGCTTGTAATTTATACTTAAGCAAATTATATTTTTATTGCGGATATTGAGTTATTAATTTTCTACTTTCTTACCTGTAGTGGTAAGCATTGGGAGTTATTACTTATTTTCCCCAAGACATTCACCATCTATTATCTAGATCCTGCGGGGAGTGAGTTGGATGTATTATATGGACATACAATTAAAAGGCCATTATTCTCGTGAGAAATATTTAATGTTTTTATATCCGTTAACATCTGTTACTGGATTACTATTTAATTATGCAATTTAATGTGTTACATTAACATATATAGGGCTTTACAAGAGTAAAAAAAAGCTGGAGAAAAGGTCCCCAGGAAAAAATTTGACACTCATTTGGGAGAATGTGAAAGTAATTTCCTGACTCCAATCTATATATTATTTATGTGAACTGTGCTTAGTTGTATTTTTGAATATTTTGTATGTTTCAATTTATAGTGTGCTACACAAGACAATGGCTGGGCATGTGCCTACTATGTGATGTGATTTATGGACCTAATCATCAAACATGCCGTATTGGAAATCGATATCATACAACAGGTATTATACATAGTCTCGTTAGATAATATGAAATATAATGAATCTTATTATATATTATTATATTTATGTATATACGTCATTCTCTTTGTAGGTCTTTAAAACTAAGGACTTCGAAAAAGGTGCAAAGCGTTTCGATGTACATGCTCCCTATACTAGAGATGAATTAGATGTTGTAAGAGAAGATTAGGCAAAAGCCCTGCAAAGAGTGGGAATTTTTAAATATAATTTTATTGACAATGATGACAATGATGAATAAAGAATAACTTTGTTCTCATAATTAATTTTTTGTGAATGTGAATGAATTTTTATGAATTGTCATGTGTGTGAAAATCATCAATACATGAATGTTTCTACATGTGTCTGAATGTGAAAAGAAATGAAATAAATGGAACTGCAGGTTGCTACTGGTTTCTACATGTGTTTGAATGTGAAAAGAGATGAAATAAATGGAACTGTAGGTTGCTACTGGTTTCTACATGTGTCTGAATGTGAAAATAGATGAAATAAACGGAACTGCAGGTTGCTACTGGTTCCTATATAATATTGTCTATCATGTTAATTTTGTAGGTTTGTGGCTTGTTGTTGGCTGATATCAATGGATGTCGTAAACCTACAGTTCATAACTGAACTGTAGGTTCTCATCCTGTCACCAGCCACAGCAGGCATGCAAACTGATAAAAAAAATCCAACAATCGGCGTCGGGTATTTGTATAAAACTGACGACAATAGGTTACAACATCGGATAAACACAAAAATCGACGCCTAAGGTAGAAGATATGGCTTCAGTTATAATTGAAAACCGATGCAAAAGGTTCTTGCGTCGGTTGGCATCTTAGTAACCGACGTCTGCTTCCCTAAGTAGCCAGACACCACGGCCGTGGTGGCCAGACACCGCAGAGGTACTGGACAACATGGCCATGGCAACTGGCCAAACAACACGGCCGTGCTGGTCAGCACGACTGTGGCAGATGGTGAAATGTCGTCGGTTTTCACTAAAAAACCGACGCTTATAGTGCCCTAGATGGCGCCCTTTCTGTGGCACGAAGTTTTATGGCTTCAGTTTATATTTAAATAACCAACGCTTATACCCCCTACATGCGCGCATTTTTAGAGGTGCGGAAAGGGTTATGGCGTCAGTTTCAATACCGACGCCTAAGGATCTGCCTTTTAGCGGTGCCCACATAGGTGTCACATTTAAAGTGATGCTAAAGGGCTTAAATAACTGACACTAAAGGACTGATATGTACTAGTGTATGGACACTTGTCCCTCATAAGATCAACTATGCAAGCACTCACAACATGCATGCAACAAAGGGTGATGAAAACAAGGTAGTTTTACAACCTCTACAATTCACTACACACCTTTGGTCGAAACATAACCCATGGTAGAGATTGTTACACATGTTGCTCAAAGCAAAGGTCGAAGCTCATCTCAACACAAGGAAACCATGGTGACCAAAACCAAGGTCAAGAATCATTGGTTGTTGCAAACATAACAAAGGAAGATGATTCGGTCAAAGCACTCTCAAGGGAACATACACATAGGTCTCTACACACAAGAACACATCAAGGTCGACATCATCATCCATGCAAATCATGAAACTCTAACAAACCCTAATATCAACACATGATGCCACATCATCATCCAAGGCAACAAGGCTCCCCTATGCATCATTCTATCTATAATGATTCTAAGACACAAAAGGTACAACCTACATGGATATAATTAAATGTTCAATTTGGATGTCATGTTCGATGGCCCAGAAACAGAATTTTTTGAAAAATATTTACGACCCTAACAATTTCAACGACCAAATAAGTGAATTAAATCATTAAAATTTACCAAGATGATCTAAATGCCAATATCTACTCAAATATGCAATAATATTTCATATGTGATATGTGGGGGGTCTCCCCCTTTTGTAAGTGAAGGAAGTTGAACAATTTTTTCTATGGAAAAATGAAGGAATTATGCTTTGAAATTCTATAGATACAAAGTCTAGACTTAAACACACTAGATTATATAATTAATTTATATGTTTTGAGGTTAGGGTGGGATCCATGTCTTGATGAGTGAGTTCACAAATGAACAGAATTGTCAAGTCTGCTAGATAGTTAGACTAAGTCTACAAACTTACAAATTTCATGCTAAAACAACTAGAATTTAAAACTTACAATTACAACTGACAAGTTACAAGTACAACTTGCAAGCTTACAAATTACAACTTATAATATATATAAAAAATAACAACTACCAAACTTACACAGTATGATGTTCCATAAGTCTTGCGGAGTAGTGAACTAGGAGTCCAACAATCCTAGTTGAATCTTGAGTGTCATGGGGGTTGACCATACATATTCTCATTGATTCTATCAACATATGTTGCCCAACTCATATCATTCTGATATACTTGGTTATATGTCTGAATGTGTTCTTGGTAGATATCGTTAGACACAAATTGCATAATCCCATGTTTTGGGAAAAACTCCTCAAGTGCTTTTTCTTGATTGATATATGGTTGTGAAGCAACTGGGGATGAAGGAGCAACAACTAATGGAGGAACATACAAAACATCATGGTATCCTTGCCAAGTTTTCCCATCATCATTATATTCCATATGAACATGTTGTTCAGTATAAGAATAACCTTGCAACTATGGGTCATTGTACCCATATCCATACATATAACATGGTTGTATACCTCCAGAAGAAGAATAACCGCCACCATAATTCCCATGACTCTGCCCATAACTATAGACATAATTATAGGGGTTTTTTTGTGGTGGTTGTGTGACTGTGGGTGTGGGTTGTGTTTGTATAGAAGGGTACCCAAATAAAGAATCAGAAATAGAAGATGAATCCCTATCTGAAAAGCTAATGCTCCCAACCAATTCAGCCAACTCAGAAATATAATCACTTTGGTATTGAGGAGCTAGAAGAATAACTAGAGGTGGTGGTGATGGTAACTAGAGGTGGTGGTGAATGTGTTGGACCTTCTAGTGTACCAATATTTTCTTTTGTATCTCTAGTTTTTCTTCTTTGGAATGTACTATCAGCAAATGGAATTTGAGTTTCAACAGGTGCAACTCAGCCCTAGGTTCAGAGAGATAAGGTCAATCATCATCATCATTCACAAATCCTAGCCACTCTTCATTATTATCATCACCTTCTTGGTCAAAACCATCACCATCATCATCATCAGCACCATCACCATCATTATCATTATCATCATTATCATCATCATCAGCACCATCATCATCATTATCATCATCATGATCATGATCATCATGATCAACATCATATTTGGAAGAGTGGCTAGTAGTATGAGTTCCACCTTCTTCAAATGCCTGTTCAATATCCATCTCATCTTGAATGTTCTCTTCTTCTTCTACAATTTTTGGTACAGGGATGCAGTCTCTTCTAGTTGTCTCTTGTTCTTCTCTAGTACTAGGCATAAATGTTTCCTCATAGTAGGATCTCGTCTGCCACCATTTCTGTCATAAAATGGGGCACCACCAGTCTCATTCATCCATTGATATAATGGATTACCCTCCTGATCATCATTGTATCACCACCGCTAAAGGTAAAAGTAGTTTCAATTGGATCATGGATAACAGAAAGGTCCACTTCTCAAAATTTTGGCTCTCTAAGGTCTTTGGCCCTCCACCTCATGTCATAGTGAACATATATCAAGTCATTTAGACGTTGAACACCAATTTTGTTTCATCTTTTTCTATGAATGAGGTTGAATGTGGACCAATTTCTTTTGTAACCACCTACAACAGCAGTCTGTGATAGAATTCTCACAACAATGCGACATACTCTTTACAACCTATGCCATGCCATGACCACCACTCACATCGAACAACCTTTTCTCTATCAACAATAGCACTTGGATGTGCAAAGCATCCAATGCCTTCTCTGAACTGCCTCAACTACAATCGCAAAGTAACATGACAAGGTCAAGGAATTTAATTTGATTTTATTCTCAATAAACCATAAATTCAGACTATATGTATTATCTAACCCATAATAATCACCCTCTCTTTAGATTTGGTGACAAGTTTCTCTACAACTTCTATTGGTTCCATGATCACCTTCACTATTGGTTCCATGATCTTAATAATTTATTAATAATTTATTAACTCTCTCCCAAAAGCTCCTACTATTAACAAGGACTTTTATCTTGTCCCCTAGTGTTGTCTTACTTTCCTTCATTGAACCCCATTCAACTCTAGTAAATAATTTTCTTAATCCACCCCTCTTGGACTTCAGGCTTTGCAATGCCAAAAAATTAGAAGCAAAATGGGTGACTCCTATTTGCACCAAGTCACCACCACAATACTCCTTCCTCCTCATAGTATCTAAAAGAAATGAACGATTGTATACAAAGCATGTGATTGTCCTGGTTTCAATGATCAAATTCTTTACATGTGACAACCCACCTACATTTTAACAATCTAGAGCATGAAATCAAATAATGACACTTTGAGACTATGAGAGTATGAGTCATTTGGAGAAGGAAATTGGAATACAAGGAAACAAGTAAACATATTTGACTCACCTATATCTTTCAAAATTAAATCAATGCAGTGAGCCACACAAAGAGTCTAATAGATTGGATATTTATCCAACAAAGACGTTTTAGCCTTCTTTAAATTGGTTCTATTATATGTTACAATTTGGACCACCTTTTGCACACCAACTTCTTTGATATATCTGGTCATTTATTAAGATATGTATATAGAAATTTGAGCCTCACTACAAGCATCAACAAATCCAAGGAAAATGGTGGATCCATTATAGTAGGCAAGAAAGTTGATGATTTGTTTTCAATTTCCAGATGTCTAACAAATCAACCATTAATGTTACACCATAATTTTCCCACCTATAACAAACATTACAAAGTAGAGTTAGAAACTCAAAGTCTTCAAAGAGGCAACAATCAAGAGTGGATAATAATGAAAGAATCTTAGTGCCTTAGTTACCTTTGTTTCTTATCATCAATCCATTTTTGGATCTTCACTTTATGTTTAGGAAGGTATACATTCATAGGCTCATATGCAGCGAGGGATTTAACACCCACTACAACCTCCCCTATAGTTCTTAAGAGGTGTTGTAGATATGGCTCAGTAGCCACGTGTGTAGAGATCCCATGGACAAAGAAGAATTTACCCACTGCTTTTCCAACCTTGTCCTTTTCACCAGAAAATATGGATTTTAACTTATGTGGGACTGGTTTTGGCCTTCTCATAACTGGCTCATCTATATCTACACCCAACCTCCCTTTTGTGCTATGAGATCTGAACATGTTATCAATTGTCCCTATTTTTCTTTTAAATTGGGAAGGCCTATCACTATCATCTCCTAAGTCAACCATGAGGATGGGTGCTCTTCCTATTTGAGAACCAATCGCAAGACATGCGCCACTGCTTCCACCATGCTCAAAAATAGATGGGCCAATGCCCCACCTATATGCATCATGTTATTCTCTCTCCCATGATTGCCTTTTGGAATCTCTAAGCCCCCTGCGATACAAGTGATGTTGTTGGGAGGTGATATAACCTTCAATATAATCTACATCTGAGTCAGACTCAACAGAAGAACATCCTCTCCCATATTCAAAGAGGTTATCAACATAGAGTTGATCAAGTTCTTGTTGATGTTGACGAATGTTTTTCTTCTGACTCGTCATTTCCTAGAAATGGTCCCTCACTCCTTGAGGAAATTTCTTACACATCAACATGTCCTATCACCACCAACAATGTGGGATTTGAATCTTGTAATCCCCCACCCCCTATCTTCTTGACACAATATTTGCAAATTACTTGTTGATTAGTACTAGGAACTTGATCACAATGATCCCATGCAAAATCAGTGGCCTTTCTACCAACTTCACCATTTCTCCTTCCACCTTCACTATCACCAGCAGAAGAAGCCATCCACTACAATTTTGAAAAAATATAAACATGAAAAAACCATCGCATCACGTCAACACATGCACATAAATGAATCTTAAAGCTTTAAATTTGCATGTTAGAAACTTAGAAGTTAAAAGTAAAACTAAGTACTTTATCATTTTTATTTTAATTAGATCATTTATTTATTTATTTTTATTTAAGGTCTAAATTTATATTTAAATTGTCTAAAAATAAAAATAGAAGTTATAATAATTGAAACACCAAAATTAGTTAGCATTTATTGTATTAGTTTAGTATCATAATACATTTTAGGTTTTATGAATGTAAAAATATAAAAAATAAGAAAATTAAAAGTCTGAAATTAATATTTAAATTCGTATAAAATAAAAAATGAACTTACAATACTACAAAGTCTAAAATTAGTTAACATATATTGTATTTTTCTAGTATTATAATATGTTTCAAGTTATATAAGTGTAAAATACAAAAAATAAGAAATTTTATTAAAAAAAGCCTTTTTAACCATTTTTTGGTATAAATATGAAATATATTGATTTCATTTGCAAAATAAGTATGAATATACATATTTCACACTATAGTTTCTTAGATCTGCAAGTTTCACTTCACGATCTTGAGTATTTTAAGAGAAATGTCATGCTGAAATTTAGGATTTTCGGAGTATATGTGAATATAAGAATAAAAGTGAGTAGAGATACAAGGGGGAGGAGTAGATGGGAAAGGGGGAGATGTAACATACCTTATAAATAAATAGAGTAGCCTCTGGGAGCAAGAGATCTCAAGAAAATCACCAAATAAGAAAAAACACAGCTCACCAAATCGACAGAACACTGTTTCACGAAATAAGAGTTGCACCCCGCACTGGTTTCACATCACAATGAAATTTCCAACAAAATGTTACAATTTCAACGCTCGATTATAAAAAAAGTGCATATACATGAAACATATTACCCTAAATCCTAAGAAACTTGAAACATATTACTGAATTAAAATATGTATTTCACACTACATGTGTTTCAAAATTTGTCACATATACGTATTTCACACTACATGAAATTTGTCACATATACGTATTTCACACTACATGCGTTTCGATGCCTGATTGTAAAAAAAATGAAATTTCATGTGAAATGTTACAATTTCGATCGAAATTTTGTTCCATGCCTACATGTGACAAATTTCCAAATAAACCCTCAATAGGGATAAATTGCAAGTTGGTCCAAAACAAGTATAAATAGCCTAAACATCAACCAAACATGACCAAATTGGAAACGCAAGCAAGTCAAATGCTATTAAAGCATATCAAGAGATTAGATTAAGGTTCTAAGAATCTTATCATGCAAAGAAAACAAGATTAGCTAGAAATCTAAGTCAGGGGTCTTACATCTCGGGTCTTCTCAATGATAGATCCATGATCCAGGTACTTCCAATAGTGGTTAAGAAGGAAGATATCCCAATGACAACTTTTTGAACTCTCTATGGTCACTACAAGTTTTTAGTCATTCCTTTTGGGTTGTCCAATGGTTCAAGTGTGTGTATAACCTCATGAATAGTGTGTTCCAGCCCTTCCTTGACACCATTGCCATAGTGTTCATAGATGACATCCTAATTTACTCAGACGATCATGAAAAACATCGTGAACACCTGCCTAAAGTCCTTGATATTCTGAGTAAGCAAAAGTTCTATAGGAAATTCCCAAAATGTGAGTTTTGAATAGATGAAGTCATTTTTCTCAGGAACGGTATCTTTAGAGGAACCATTTCAGTGGATCCTACCAAAGTGGGGTTATTTGGAAATGGCCAATACCTAAATCCCCATTCAATATTTGTAGTTTCCTAGGATCAACTACATATTAATGTGATTCATCAAGGATTTTTCAAAGACAACTTTGCCTCTTACAGTCTCACTCGAAAGGAGAAGTTTGTATGGGTTGAATGTGCAAAGATTGATTCTAGGAACTAAAGGAAAATCTTACCCATCCGTCGTCTTGACCATACTCTTGGGAAATGAACGATTTATCATCTTCACAAATGCATCAATGATGGGTTTAGGATTTGTGTTAGAGAAAAAAATTCATGTCATCACCTTTGCATCAAGACAGCTCAAGATAAATGAGTTGAAGTATCTGACCCATGATTTGGTACTGTTAGCAATTTTCTATGCCTTAATGATTTGGCTACATTACCTACTTGGGGCTACCTTTGACATCTTTTCCGATCATAAGAGCCTTAAGTAGATATTGAGTTAGAAGGAACTCAACTTATGACAACGGTGTTGAATGGAGTACTAAAGGATTTTGACTTTACCATAGCCTACCATCTTGGTAAGGCTAATGTGGTAGTTGATTCCCTTAGTCATAAATGACTCATTTGTGTGGGAGGTTTGGCCACCCAATGTACGAGACTAAATTTTTTGCTAGGTGAACTTCGTATCATCGGTAGATAGATTCTGTTTGGCCAATATGTAGATCATACCTAACTTGTTGACCAAGTTTGTAGCATCCCAGTTAGTCAACCAAGATCTAGAGAAGATGAAGGCTTCAAGACAAAGCCCCAAACTCTCCTCTCGATGGGTTTGGATTGTGGAATCTGGTGTAAGCATCATTTATGGGCTCCATATGATTCATTTTTAAAGGATTGTATCCTACAAGAAGCTAATGGATCAAAGTACATCATACACCCCGATACCAATCTGATGTATAAAGATTGCAACGGTCCTTTTCGTTGACATTACTAAAGTGAGACATAGCCTCATATGGGTCTAGTTGTCTTACGTGCCAAATGGTGAAGAGTTAGCATTATAGATACCCAATGGGTGACTGCAATCTATCTAGATTCTTGAGTAGAAATGGGACAAGATCACCATTGATTTTGTGGTGGGTCTTCCAACAACAAGAAAAGGATATGACACTTTAAGGGTCAGGGTGGAACACCTAACCAAATCAGAAAACTCTTTTCCTTGAAGACCATTTCCAAGGTGTCAGACATAGTTGAGCTTTACATTCGAGAGATAGTCAATTTGCATGGTGTTCCAAGTTCTATCATCTCCGACTATGACCCTAAATTCACCTCCAAGTTGTGGGAAAAAAATCAAGAAGAACTTGAGACAAGATTGAGGTTTAGCACAATCTATCACCCTCATACTAATGGTCAGTCAGAACGCGTGATCCAAATACTAAAAGATTTGTTGAGAGTGTGTGTCCTATAATGGGGTGAATTGTGGGAACAATATCTACCCTTGGTCAAGTTTTCCTATAATAATAGTTACGAAGCTAGTATTGGGATACCTGTGTATGAAACTCTTTATGGGAGGATGTGTTAGTCGCTGCTTCACTGGGATGATGTCAGTGAAAGGTCTGAGGAACTATGGTTTTATGCTGATAAAGTCTCTTTGATCAAGCAGTCCCTGGAGAAACCTAGGATCAACATAATTTGTATGTTGATGCAAAAAAGACAAATCTTCTCTTCACTATGGGAGATAATGTTTTTTTTTCTTCTGAAAATCTGACCCCTCTGAGCTATAGCCAAAAAAAGGAAAATTGAGTCCCCAATATGTGGGACCGTTTGACATTCTGGAATAGTTTGGTGTGGTCTGTTATTATCTAACTTTACTTCCACAGTACAACATGATGCATGACAATTTCCACATGTCCAATTTGATGTTCTATGTGAAGTATCCTACCCATGTGATGAATATTAAACCTATAGAACTCTAAGGAAGGTTGTCATACCCTAATTCTTCGGTGAGGATATTGGATTCCAAGGTGAAATAGCTTAGAAATAAAAAGATCGAGATGGTAAAGGTTCTCTAGAAACACTATCGAAAGGATGAAGCCATGTGGGAGCTATAGACAGACACGGAGAAGTCTAAACTCCACCTTTTTTATTTCCTTGTCGAATTTTAAGGAAAAAAATTTGTGTACCGGTGAAATGATGTTATGCTCTGAAATTTCATGCTTTTATATGTACTTGGATGCAAACAATGGATTTTTTAGGACAAATTAGATACTTGAGTTTTTTGTCTTGTTTGTTAATTTTAGACTGTTAATGCAATTTCTTCATAAAGGTGACATTTCATGTATTTTTGTGTTTTCAATCATCCAATATTAATTGGGGGTTAAAGAAAGGTGAAAAAACTCAATGAATGGAGTTTTTTTTGCAAATTTGTAAATAGATATGTTGAAGACAATGATTGGTCAAAAAGTCAACTAGACGCTCTGAGGCTCTGTGTATAGGTAAGGGTATTACTGACCTTACCCTCATTTTTTTAACCTAGCCACGCGATGAAGATAGACTCAACCCCACCTCTGGAGTGCATCCTTTATCCAATTGGTTGCTAATGTGGCAAGCCCATACTGGTCCCAATAGTGTTATTTTACAATAATTCTAGAAAAAAATTATAATTCCAAATATATCAAATACACATATAATTTTCATCATTAAATTTGTCAAATTGAATGAATTGGTTCCATTGCCTAATTCGGTTCCCAATTCCAAAGGTACAAAAAATGCATACTTTGATGGTTTTAATACATGTAAACCCTAATTTCATGAAGTAATGATTAAATCTTGATTGGTTAGTCTTAATTAGTAAGGTTTGATCTATTTTGATAAAAAGGAGCACCTTGGATCTAATCTAGGATAATGGGTTCACATGTTGCCAAATCAGGGTTTTAAAAATTGGAAAAGGATAATATGCCATAATTAGGGTATAGGAGGCGTAACCCTAAAGTAAACCTAATTTGACCATAAAAAGGTAACTTAGAATCTGAGTCGGTCTTAATGGATATTTTGTGAACATTGAAGTAATACTTGGGTGCAAAACCTTAATTATATGAGGATTGCATGATTGGTTGAATCTTCTTGGGAATTTAATCATCTTGTAGAAAGGTTTATGGTTAACTATGGATAATCGCCTTATCGACTCCCAAGGTTTTCCAAAATGTTTCTCGAATGTACTGCCAATAACCTTATTGTATGTTTATTTACTTATTGTGAGATATAAAGTCATAAGAGTAACACATAATATAAATATAAATTGCTCATTGTCCTAATGCTATCTCTGCTGGAATGGATGAATAATGAATTTACCTAGCGAGTGGATACACTACTCCTAGTTATTTTAGGTTCATATTATTATTTAACTTGTTTCCATGCAATTAAATTTCCAATTATTATTTTTTATTTACTAATCTTGGATCTTGTAAATATGGATAATGGCCCTTTCCCTCTCGGTCTGCCTTAATTGGGGTTAACAAGGGAAGAGGGTCCTTATAATGGTTCTTAATGACAATCTTCAAACACTACTTCTTCTGGGAGCATTACCTGATAGTTGGGAGACGCCCATAGTGATAATCAATAATTCTACACAACATGTAAAGTTGATACTAGACTAGGTGAAGATTTAACTACTAAATGAAGAGATAAGATGACAAGTGTCAGAGGATAGAGGGTCAGAGCTTGTAACGACCTTGATTTTTCTCTTTCCCCCAACCATGACACTTTGACTCATTATGCACTCCTTTCGACCCAATGACATCCATAATCATCAATTACATGTTTTGAAGCCACATGTTGTACAATTAATGAGTGTTGATGGCTAAATTACAATTTCAAAATCGTTTGTATAATGTTGAGTGACTTAATCAACTTGGATGAAGTTTTGAACTTTTGATACATCTCAACATCCTAATCATGATCTCAAATCTTATCTGTTAGATAGAGTATGAAATTTTTGATCCAATGCTAAATATCTCACCCAAATCCAAGCTTCGAGGACAAAGTTATAGCTTTTACAAGATTGCCTCTTTTCTAGCTTTTTATCACCTCGATTTTGCTCTTTTCTCTTCTTAGGTCTCAACCTTTCTCTTCTATTGGGCTCAAGCCACTTGTGTATGCCCAGATGGCCCCTTTGTGATGTGTAACCTGATCCATCGATCCAAGGGTCAATGATCCTTTAGACCACATCGAATAGTTGTGGGTCTTCTTGCTCCTTAGAACAGGACACCACAGTGACCCTAGGGATGGCCAAAGTGAAATCCTGGTGCTACAAGGTCGCCTAGGTCAAATTAAGGACACGAAAGTCCTCTCCCATACTCCCACAGACTTTCCCCTACTCATTGCTGGCAATATGGTCCATGGTAGAGACATGGAGCACCTCTCTTACCATGGTCGGCCACCATGGCCTTGGCCATGGTAGTTGGCACCATTTGACCCTCCTCACATCCTTCTTTTAGATTCTTCAGCTATGTACAAATCTACCTTTTGATTTCTCCCTCTTCTTAGCCTTTTTCATACACCACAACCCGTCCTTCTTGTTCCTACTCCCATGTCGGTGCTGCCTTTGGTAGGATTTGGATTTTCTCACACTGCCCGTATCCATGCCCCTTTACACCTCCTCTGACCTCACGTGGAAAAGGGGATCTCAAGTGGTAGGGTTTTGGAACCCTTGGGTTGTTGACATGGCTTCCCCACGATCTCTGGTGAGAGCACCACCACGGGTGCCACTGCGGTAAGGGCATGACATGAACATCTTGGCACATCGGGGATGGTGGTGCAGGGTCTATTAGATCATTACTAAATGGCCCAGATCCTACAGACCCCCTCTTTATTCCCCTCTTTCATCGAGTTAACAAGACTCCATGGCTGAATCACATATCACCACCTCAGCATGTGCATCCCCACCTTGTCCCTCCCCCTCTCTCTTCCTCCCAGCTGAACGGTTAAAGAGACCATGGACCCACTTTGGAACGAACCAATAAGGAAGTGCCACATTGCCTTCTCCAGTGGGATCTCTTTTATGGACTCCTTGCAAATATCTAATCATATTTTATACTACCATAGATTACTCGTATCAAGATACACTTTATCCTCCTATTGGCCAGACTAGTGGTATTGAAATGCTTGTATGTGTGAAATATAAGATGTTTGGCTTATATACTTGTTTGAGCTACATGTTCCCTACGACTACTATGTTTTGGTCTTGATTACATATGTTGAAAAAACTTGAAACCATAACATAGATGTCCATTATACAACCTTGTGCACCTGCTATATTCTCAATGTAAGGGCACAAGGCTAGGTGTCCTACTTGAGTTTCCATGATAGGGAAGATCATGTTCGTACAAGGGTTAGCTCTTGGAAATGGCCTTGAGGTCCCTTACGAATAGGGTTAACTCTTGACGTTTAGTATTTTAGTCCCTCGTATTGAAATAGGATATCTAACTTGAGGACCCTCAAGGATCCCTTCATTTGAGAAGCTTGTCAAATGTCTTACGATATTGTTGGTATAATGAAAATGAACAAAAACATTCTTGCATGCTAATAAGAAAGTGTTTAATGTTGTTGCTTCATTCTTGTTATTTACTTTATGCTTTTTTCCAAGCAATATATGTTCTTCAACCTGTGATTTTATATGTTTGCCATCATACTCAGCATAGTTGTGTTGATGTGTACCCATTTTATGGTTTTAGGTAATAGGTACACTATGAATATCTAATGATGATCAATGATTATGCACTTATGATACTTTTCTCGTACACCTAGTGATATATAATGACATACAAATGGAATACACATTGTTGATATATGGGGCCTAAGATCTTGTTAGGTATTAGTTTAGCATTTTGTATGGTTTCTTTTCTCATACCTTAGTTGTTGTTTGTGGTTTTATTCATGCAAATGTTATGTGATATTGTAAGGACCCTGACCCACGTTTTGGGCTAACCCTCTTTGCTTTGCTTATGAAAGGCACTTATAACTTTAATCTAATCTCTCTAGATGTTTTGGTAACATGTGATTAGCTTATGTTTCCAGTTTGGTCCTGTTTGGATGTTGTTTGAGCAATGTTTGCCTATTTTGGACCAAAGTGCAATTTACCCAAAGTAAGGGGTTATATTGCAATATGTCACATATAGAGCATGCATTTAGTTCTCTTGCATCATTATAAAGAGAATGATGCTATGGGGCACCTTGTGGAGGACGTATATTCCAAGTTTGAGCTTGGTTAATTGATGTTTGTGCCTTATGTGCTAGTTTTGGTGTAAATTGCAAATTACCCAAAGTGGAGGGTCAATATGCAATTTATTAGCTCTAGAGTCACCTACCTTCTTTTTTTCATCAACTATAATGTGTATGGAGGTATGGGTGCCTTGTTTGGTTGTTAGAAGAGGAGTGACATCTCTATATGATCTTTATACCATATATGTGTCGCATATGCCACCTTGTCCGTTAGTATATCGGCTAGGGCTTGAAGGTGTGTCGCCCAAGAGGGGTGTATCGGAAATAGGAGGTACCCAGCTGCACGACACATATTCTCGAGTGTATCACCGTGCATGTGCATCTAGGGTGGCAAAACGTGGCGTTAAGTGCATAAGAAAGTGGCACCTTGGTTTATGTGGTCATGACACCTCTCCCTTCCTACCTCTCTCTTCCTTGGTGTATATAACTCCATTCCTCCTTAGCCAAGCAATCCTTTTCAGCCACCTTTACTCCCCTACCTGTATATGACTATATTGGAGATTTGGGAGCTTAAGGAAACTCCCATGGATCATGGGAGGACGAGCACCTTGGCCATGGAGACTCCTTGCTCAAGATCCAACCTTGGTGAGTCATGCTTCTTTGCTAGATTTTCTTTGTGCTTTCTTCTTCACCATCCTCTTCCCCTCTCAGCCATGGATAGGCCCTTGATATGAGAAGGTAAGGCTGTGGTTATCTCCCCCTTCTTTCTTCTTCTTGAGTTATACATAACCATGGTATCTTCTCCTTCTTCCTTTGTTTCTTGAGGTGATGATGATGGAGCCAAAAGCAAGCTTAGAGCTTTGGATGGATGGTATTCATGGTGAGGAACGTGTATTTTCTTCTTGGATCAAGGAGCTTCGTGCCTTTCATGGAGATCCTCTTAAGGCGGTTTACATAACTCTTAACCATCTCTATTATGTGTACTCTCCATATGCACATGTCTTGATTCTCGCCTTTAAATCAGTACCCTTCTCCATGTTAGTCATGCATGTGGAACGTGAAATCTATTTTAATAGATATGGTCACGTTTTACTATTGTTCTTATCTTGTTCTTCTTGTGCTATATGGTAAAGGGTGGCTAGAAGTTGAAGATGACTAGCCCGATATGGGGGCTTTGCCTGATACAAACTATGTCTTGCCCGATATAGTACCATGTTTAATAAGTTATGCTTCAGATCATGGTTTGTGGCAATACCCCTTCCTCTCCTTTGGACTTGGAAGGTGAGCCTATGATCTTGATTCTTAGGGCGACATGATGTGATTTCTGATATCCTTTTCCTACCCTAGGGTTTAGGGTTTGAATGATATGAGTGGTTGGTGGACACCTCGTTGGTCCCTTGGCCGATATATGTTCTATATGGTGGCTCCTTGAGGTTTTTGCCTGATACCCTCTTCTAGAGTTGATCCTTGGGTGATATGATAAGTGAATCCTTATTTAATATCTTGGGAAACATGGTTGTAATGTCTTTGGAACCGCTAAGCTGATCCTTGGTGTGGGCGATAGCCCTAGAAGTGGTGCCTTGGGCGGTACAGATGCCCTAACCCTAGTTTAGGGTGATAAGCTTACTAGGCTGACAGGATGATCCTAAACCCAGATGCCTGACATGGAGCCTTGAACGATAGGGTTGCCCTAACCTTAGTTGACCGATAAGGTGCTTTTGTGTATGATGTTGGGAGATGTGGCCATGATGTGCTTTTCACGATACTCTTGGATGAGAACCCTTCCTTGGTTGAGGTTTTGAGTATGACTAAGTATCCCTGCCCGATATGCCTTGGCGAAGGACCTAACTTGACACCCTTTCTTTCCCGACACCCATCTATAGGAGGTCTTGGCCGATATCATCAGTCGTAACCCGATATAAGAATATCGTGTACATGATAGCTTGGGAACACAAGGAGGAAGTGTTTGACCGATACCCTACTTGGGGATAAGATACCTCAGTCGATATTCCTTGCCCAACACATGGTCTCTCTCTCTTGGATGGATACCCAACATGATTTTGTGCTTGATAGCTTGTATGGGCCTAGGGTTGAGGTTTGGTGGATACATGTGTTGAGCTCGATAGTACCTTGGACGATACAAGTGAGGGATGGACAATACAGTGTCTTGACTGTTATAGGGTCTCAAACCCTAGTTGGACGATAGGGTTCCATGGGCATCATGACAACATTGAAGTAGTATACCTTGGGTAGTATGAGAGCCCCTTGAGTATCTTGATGTGTTAACCAAGTGGGTGTACTTGATTGGGCGTCATGACCTTGGTCGATATGGCCTTCGGCAATAGAAAGATGAGGGTTGTTTGGCTTGAAACCCTAACCCTAATTGACGGTAGAGCCTTGGGTGATAGGTTATACCCATGTGCTGCACGATAGGCACCCTTGTACTTGGTTTCCCGATACCACCTTGCACGGGTGCATGATATACAACTCTAGATCAGGTTGCACGACACATCTTATATCTTGGTTTGCACGATACCTCCCTTGTGCATGTACACATGACATGCTTGTAGCCGACAACCTTGGGTGAGAATTGGTACTCTACCTGATATCCCCCTTCAGTGAGGGTTTGCGGTCTCTATCTAGCATTGGTAAGGATAGGCGATGTTTTTAGTAAGGGTTATTCCCTAACCCGATAACCTTATGTACATCTTGAGCTCACACCTTTGATCATGATGAGTTGTGGCAAGATAGGTTGTGAACCTTTGTATGGGGGTTACATATGGTTGATGATGGGTGTACCTTGGTTGAATCTTGATGGCGGATCATGGTGTATGATCCTTAATGATGAATCCTTAGGGATGATGTAATTAATAACATGAGATGTAAGGTATGGTGGAATAACCCTGACATGATAACAATAATGTGTATTGTTACGCTACATATGGATGATTGTTTCAATACTATAAACCCAAATTCTTTATAGCATGATAATCACAATATGTTCTCTAAGATCTATGTTCTATGTTTAGTGATCCAGTTATCTCTCTTATATGCATACTAACTATGCAGGTGTACTGAATGGTTTCATAGCCTGGTAAGAGCTATGAGATGTATGTGTCTATATAACAGTGAATGATGATAATTCTATTGATGAGATAACATGTATCACCAGTATGATGAAGAAGGTCTGTTGACCTGATAAAGGTCGAGTGCCTAGTTGAGGTGTTATCCTCTTATGTTGAGATAAGTGATTGCTATCCCATGGTGATGATGTAAGCCTTAAGGGGCAGTTGCATTATGTGATGAGGGATTGAGATCCCATGGCAATGTGATGATCCTTGAGATGAATCTAGATGGTTGGAAAGAGGCCAAGTGGTAACATGTAATGTTGGATCCTTGTGATGGATCAGGATGATGTTGATGACAGTCAAAGCATGATATTGAGTTACATGTTGTTTATTTTTATTATAGTTTGCATGTTATAAAATTTGGCTAAATCTTGCAATCCACTTAAAATATGTTAATTAAATTATAGATGAACCTTCATGTAGTTTGCCCTGGCCATAGATCCATCATTGGCAGGAATCGGTGATGGTGAAATAGGTTCTCCTACGAGTTAATCCAGAGCACATATTGTTGAATATGTGGGGTTTCTCCTAGCCAAAAATAGGAGGATTTGAGTACAACTACGGTTGCAGACTCAGGATATATGGAGCATGGTAAACAAGCCCATGGCTCCGGATATGTGATAGAGAATGAATGCATTCATGGATCAGAGCACGGTGAATAGGCCCGTGGCTCAAGGTTTACTAGTGTCGAGACTTGTACCAAGGTGGGCTAGGGAAAGGGCAGCCTACGAGACTGGCCCTGTGGATGAGGCCACTTAAGCATGAGACTGCGGTCCTGCTTTGGTTCTCGTACACTGACCACAAGGTGGTGAGGTCGTGGAGTCTGACTCTTCCATTGACCTTGTATGGCATCTGCTCTGGGTTTCTCAGCCGTCGGTTGGATTTGAGCGGTACGACTCACTTCCTCAGGGCATAATAATTCGTAATCAAACCCTATAGTATTATTGCTTAGGGCAAATATGAAAAATTTATTGAGGTGTTGTTTGTATGGTTGTTCTAGTTATATCTTGCAATTTATCATACATTTCTTATATCATGTGATAAGATTTTATAAAGCTTAACTTGTAAATCATGTTCCATACATAATGATTGGTTACATGCCTCTTGATGGTTTGGTAAGATTGTTAGAGTTAGTTCTGCTCAATATGCTGCTCTTATAATCTTCTTATATCAGTTATCTATTATCATAATAAAGTTGGTAGAGGGTTATGTTTCTCGCTGGGACTGTGTGTCTCACCCTGGTGGTTAATAACCTTTTTAGGTGGACGTGCCTGGCGAGATGCATATCATGTGGCTGAATATGCAAAGGTATCATACCTGGTGGAATAGATAGTGTCTAGCAGTAGAAGTCCTATGTGTCTCCCCTGTACACTCAGGTCTTGGGGAAGGTTTTCGATGTTTCGTGTATAATGATCGATGTACTGTTTTCGGTCTATGTATCTTGATGTAAAGTAGCATATGAAACAGTTATCTCATGTAATGAGATGATAGGAAATTATGTTGTAGCACCCTGCAGACATTATACAAAATGAAAAGTGTTGGCTCATATATTATATGTTTCATCCTGGGGTGCTTGTTGTAAATCGGTTTTAATTTCCTATGATTTTTTGGTAATCCGCTGGTTTGTATGTAATCGCGTTTTGTTGTGGATGGGATGTTACAGATATATCCTATGGACGGATGCTCGAGTCCTTTCACCTTTGTCTTTCTATCCATTACGAGTGAGTATTTGGGTAACAAGCATATTGTTATTAAACTTGTTTCCATGCAATTAAATTCCAAATTATTATTAGTAATTTGCTAAACTTAGATCTTTTAAACATGGATAATGGCCCTTTCCCTCTGGGTCTGCCTTAATTTGGGATAATAGGGGAGGGGATCCTTGTAATGGTTTTTGATGACGATATTCAAACACTACTTCTTCTCAGAGCATTAGATGATATTTGGGAGATATGCATAGTGACAAACAACAATTCTACACAAGAAGTAAAGTTGATACTAGACCAAGTGATGAGCAAACTATTAAATTAAGAGACAAGATGATGGGTCTCAGATGATAGAGGGTCATAGGTGCACTTCACTAAGATTAGGAGCATTGATAGAGTGAGATACCATGATGAATCTTAAAACCAAGGTGAGTTCTAGGATCACATAAAGGCTCGTGGTAGATCCAAATCAAAGAATACATGGTTCTTACATTATGGAAGACTTGGTCATTTCAAAAAAGATTATAAGATCTAGAATAATGAAACATGGGTCTGATGCAAAATACACAAAGGATAACAATAAGAATAATATAGTGGTAACTTAAAATGATACCAATGATGATGAAGATGTTGTTTTGACATTCCAGGGTTAGTGCTTGGATGCATATAAGGATGATAATGATTGGTTGGTTGATACTTGCACTTCTTATCATGCTTCACCTAGTGAGGAGTTCTTTGCTTTAGATAGCAAGGGAAACTAAGGGAGGGTGAATGTAGAAAATATCTGCTTCTCTAGAATTATTAGGATTGGAGACGTTTGGGTTCACACATGTGTTTGTGCAAACACACACTCAAGGTTGTTTGTCATGTTCCAAATTTGTGGCTGAGTTTCATATCTCATTCTTTCTTTATTAGAGAAGGTTGTTGTATGGACTTTGATGGATGAAATTTTAAGATTGCAAATGGGGATTTTGTTATTATATGCGGAGAACTATGTCATGCATTATACAAGACCAATCTTAAAGTCCTCAAAGGAAGAAATATACATGCATTTGAGGATTGCAAGGAAGATCTATAGCACATACAGCTAGGGGAAATGAGTCAAAAAGTCTCGTAGCTTCTATCAAAGTAGAATTGATTCTTTATGTCTAGGACACCAAAATCATCTCACGTGATTCATGTCAGCGAAGAATGCATTGATGAGTTTTTTAAGACAAGATGAAAGGTGAAGTCAAAGCTTCTACAATTGGTTCATTGTGATTCCTATGGTCCGTTTCTGGTGAATTCACTAGAAACCAAGGATCAAGTATTTTAATATTTAAAAACAATTTGTGTCATGGTAGAAGGGAAAAGTTGAAGTGTCTCCTTATGGAGTTTGGGTTTGAATACACCTATATGGAGTTCCAAGAATGCTGCACACAACACAACATACAACATAAGAGGATAGAGTTCTGCGCACCACATCACAATGGTACAATTGATAGGATGAATCGTACATAGATGATAAGTCAGATGCATGTTGAAGATTGCATAGTTTCCAAAGCCATTCTGGGGTGAGGTAGTGAGTACTATATGCTATTTGATCAAGTATTTTAATATTTAAAAAAAAATTGTGTCATGGTAGAAGGGAAAAGTTGAAGTGTCTCGATACGGAGTTTGGGTTTGAATACACCTATATGGAGTTCCAAGAATGCTGCACACAACACAACATACAACATAAGAGGATAGAGTTCTGCGCACCACATCACAATGGTACAATTGATAGGATAAATCGTACATAGATGATAAGTCAGATGCATGTTGAAGATTGCATAGTTTCCAAAGCCATTCTGGGGTGAGGTAGTGAGTACTATATGCTATTTGATCAAGTATTTTAATATTTAAAAAATAATTGTGTCATGGTAGAAGGGAAAAGTTGAAGTGTCTCCATATGGAGTTTGGGTTTGAATACACCTATATGGAGTTCCAAGAATGCTGCACACAACACAACATACAACATAAGAGGATAGAGTTCTGCACACCACATCACAATGGTACAATTGATAGGATGAATCGTCCATAGATGATAAGTCAGATGCATGTTGAAGATTGCATAGTTTCCAAATCCATTCTGGGGTGAGGTAGTGAGTACTATATGCTATTTGATCAAGTATTTTAATATTTAAAAAAAAATTGTGTCATGGTAGAAGGGAAAAGTTGAAGTGTCTCCATATGGAGTTTGGGTTTGAATACACCTATATGGAGTTCCAAGAATGCTGCACACAACACAACATACAACATAAGAGGATAGAGTTCTGCCCACCACATCACAATGGTACAATTGATAGGATGAATCGTACATAGATGATAAGTCAGATGCATGTTGAAGATTGCATAGTTTCCAAAGCCATTCTGGGGTGAGGTAGTGAGTACTATATGCTATTTGATCAAGTATTTTAATATTTTAAAAAATTTGTGTCATGGTAGAAGGGAAAAGTTGAAGTGTCTCCATATGGAGTTTGGGTTTGAATACACTTATATGGAGTTCCAAGAATGCTGCACACAACACAACATACAACATAAGAGGATAGAGTTCTGCGCACCACATCACAATGGTACAATTGATAGGATGAATCGTACATAGATGATAAGTCAGATGCATGTTGAAGATTGCATAGTTTCCAAAGCCATTCTAGGGTGAGGTATTTTTACCATGCTCCATATATCCTGAGTGGATGACATATGTACATGCTATTTGATCAATCGATTTTCTTTAGTTCTTTTGGGGTTTGAGATACCCAAGAAGGTATGGAAAGGCAAGGATGCATCCTATACTTGTGTGTGAGTATTGAGTGGATGACATATGTACATGCTCCAAAGTAAAAGAGACAAAATCTTGATGATAAAGTGTTGCCATGTATCTTTCTTGGCTTTGAATATCAACAATTTGACTATTATATAAACCTTTAAAAAAGACCATGAAAAGACATAGAGATTTGGCATTTTGTGAGAGTTGGATAGTCCTAGTCTAAGAGTAATGATGCATATTCTATAAGACTAGGTGACATATCTTTTGATGATGAGTATGAGGATGCTTCAGCTTCCTCATAATCTAATATTCAAGTGATAAACAAGAGCAACCCGATCACCATGAGCAACTGAGTGATAGCACATCAAGTGATCATATTCTATATGGACAATTTAGTGCTTCAAATTCACAGTAAGAAACTAGGGGGGCAAGAACATCACTAGATAGAGTCCTAAAAGAAGTAGTTGAGGAGGTCTGGCATATTTTGTTATCCTTCATCTAGATATCAAACATATCAATATGGATAGCTTACTAATTAGGGGGAGCCAAAGACTTTTTTAGAGGCATAGACTCATAGGGATAGAGTACAATGCCATCAAGAAATGTAGGAGGAGATGACCTCATTGTACAATAATGGTACATATTAGGTTCTTGTGCTTCCCAAGGACTAGAGGGAACTAAAGAACAAGTGGGTCTATGACATGCCAAAACTATGTGTATGAAATGCAAGTGTGCATGTTGTGTACTACAGGATTATGAGGCCTGAGTGTCAAACTCAGGGAAACATTCACCAAATACTATTACTTAATGAAACATAATTATCCATCCCAAGAAAGAGTTGATTGGTAGTTTTATAACTAAGAATGAAGAATTAGATCTACATTAAGAATGATTGTGAACAAAACATGGACTCCTTAGGACAATGGTTTCAACACGGCATGCATTGCATTCAAATTCCATTTCATTAATAACTATTAACATGAAACTCTGGACTAAAGACATGTAGCAAGTATTACCCGATCATGTAGTAGAATACACTACCTAACTATGAAAAATGTTACTCATGTAGAAATTTAGGAATTAGTTAGGTGTGTTATGGAATTCTCGAGGCTAATATTCCATATCTATAAGCCCACTCTTGGGGCGTGATATAAGTTGTGTTCTACGATTTGTCCAACCCCGAATTGCTATACTAAAGCAATTAGTGGTCTTTCAGTTTGGTTGTGGAGATCCAACATTAACAAATTGATACAAGATCATAGATTAAAGTCTGAAATGAAGGAAATAGGTTATAGATTCACATAATTCAAATATAAAACAATACCAGTCTACTCACGAGTCCTAAGGAATATGGGTGTAGCCACAAATGATTGTAGTCATCATACAATGAGACGGAGAGGGAGAAAAAGGATAAACATTAGAAAACCAATGAAAAATACCCAGAGAAGTAGCTTTAATGATCCCCTCTAGTCAACTCCTTGATCTGTATGTTATGGATGTAGATATGCCCTCCAATAGTGCTTAGAGCATCCATTCCTTAGATTTCTCTTTCATCTATTCCTCTCCAGGTTTTGTGCTCTATTACAACATGGGAAAATATGATCTCATATTTTGGGAGCACTCCCCTTAGGTCATAAGTTGGGCTTTGGCCTTCATTACGTTGCAACCATTGGATTAGAAGTAATATTCAATCTGAATAGATCACATAATATCAGTACCTATGACATGTACATCAGTGGCATCAAGTTCTCATTTGGCTTGAAACCCTCATACTATTTTGGTGCTACCGACAGGTATGTTGGTAGCACTAGGTTGCTTTTTATAAGTTCCAATTTGATTTGATTCCAAAAATTGGTGGTACCGATAGGTGTATCGATGTAACTGAGGTAACTAAATTTGGTTACTAATGCTCTCGGGTTGGTGAGTCGATAGCACTGCCTCTTGGTTTTAGTAGCATCGATGGTGGTCTCAGTAGCACTGAGCATGGTCTCACTAGAACCAAAAAATGACCCAATTCCATGTTGTCGTTTCATGCTATGTCGATACCACCTACATTTAAGTCGGTAGCATCTAGTAGTCGTATAAGTGCTCACTTTACATTAAACAAGGGAAAGTAGTATAATTTTTAACTAAAAGAGATAATTTAGCATGATTTGGTAGAATTTCATAATAATTTATGCAATAATGATTCACATGCAAATAATAACAAACAATGCATAAGCACATATGAAAATGAACATATATGCAATTAATGACTAGAAGATAGAATGTAAAAATGACTAATATTTAGGGCATCAAAATCCTACCCTCGATCAACACTACATTTGGATACACTTGAGAGAGTCAGCAAGAGACAAATCCTATGAACAATGTTTCTTAATTACCTCTAGTTGATAGTCCCAAAGAGATCCTTACCAACCATTGAACAAAAAATACTTTGAAGTGAAAAAAATTGTTCATTAAAGATGTCCATAATTATATCAATTAACTTCTATTAGTAAAGAGCAGATAACATCATACTCAATAGGACATACGCTTAATGCACCATGTGATTCCCTATCTACATTGCTCTTATCTACCTACATAACCATGTTGGAAGAAGTTTTTTGTATATAAATGAATGAGGGGATCAATCATACATGTGTCCTACCATTCAGAGCATTGGGTATATATGAGATAGGTGGTTGTGAAAAAAGAATCACAAGTTATATCCAAGTTATTTATGTATAAAAAATATGATGAACCTACATAATTAAGGGAATGAAAATGCATGATTCGTATTGCTTACTATTATGGTAGAATGATGAATGCATTTGAATGTCTCATCCTAATGATGGGTGTGGGTGGAAAAAGGCATACTATTAGCCATTTTCACTTTCTCCTTTAAAGAATTTTCAGATTGAGTTGAAGGCATCCCTTTTTCCCTTTTCTTGAAACTTTTTGTTTCTACCCTCTTGTCTTAGCATGATGTGTGATTAATGCCCATGGTTCCTTCCCCATACATCATTTATTTTTCTTTTCCTTATATTTGGGAGGGATATGGATGTAGATCCTTTCACTCTTAACTTGTGGAGCAAGATAAATAGATAAATGTTGCACAAAATGCAAAAGGAAAAATGATGCAAAAGGATAATGCAATCTGCATGGAATTTTTTATGCACCTAAATGATATGAATCTATATAATTTTGTATTTTATATGCACTTGTAAAGAAACTAGCTATCATGCTACCTATTATGCTATGCAATGAAGTCATGAGGAAACAATTTGGGTTACTTGATCATCTCAGGGTGTTGACTGAAATATCATGAAAGGTGGGTGGAATCACACGACAAAGAGACAATGCCTTTCTAAACTATGATATACCACTCTTCTATCACCTGTGTATAGGGTGACCTCAAAAATTTTTATAAAGATCTTGTTATTTGTTTGGTAGGTATGGTATCAAACTTCATCATCATATACAAGTATTTAATATATTAATATTTTCATTCATATAAAGTGTCCTCAAGATGACTGAACCAAACACTTCCTCTAGATAGTGTGGTCTTAGACATTGCACATAAGCTTATAAAGACTGACTGTTTTTCAATTAATTGTAAGAGTATGAAAACATTCTTTTAGATGATATTGATGCAATCATGATAATCTATGTTCTACGATTACATTAGATAGATTCCCCATAGTCATGTGTAATATCACTATCATGTATTTCTCCTTATTTTAATCTATCAAACAACCATTTATATCCCCTATTTTTTGCGGTTTTTGTGGATGCCTCAAAAGTTATCTTCTCAGTCTGAGTACTAATAGCAACTGGATTCTATGGTACAAAGTCTCCCCAAAATATGTTCTCTCTAGTCTCCTTATCATCTATGGACTTTTTCTTTCGCTCTTCCCTTACCTTGAGTCAAACCTTCCCCTATATATTAACACTCACAACCCAACGATGAACATGAACAGAAATTTTCTTGAGAACAAATAACCTTCTTTATCATTGAAACTTTGCTCCCAAGACCCCATGATCAAAATCCCAACCCAAGGACCATCTCTTGCCTCCAACCTCCTCACTAGGGGAGAACTTCTAGAAATCGGCATCAGTTTGTAGTGATAATACCACAGTCTTTCCTAGCAAGTTACAATGACTCTTCCTTCACCACCAGGTTGACAAAAATCATCGTAATCTCATCCATCCTTATACATGTGGACACCCCAATACCTTACTAAACCATTAACCCATTATGGGTTCACAAAGAAGTTTCTCTCTAGAACCTGGCCCTCATGATCTCTTATGACATTCTAAATCACCTTCACAAAATTCAGAATAGCCTTACAACTTATTGGACCTTGCATGGGAGACGGCATACTAGGAAGTGAAATATCTTCTCCTTACTGCCTCATTGACCCTTTTATTAGTATTCGGTATTGACAACACATGATGAATGTGATGATATAATTTGATCTAGATTCTCACAGACGGAGGTGATCCGTCTACTAAAAATTGTAGATGGGACATAATCCAAGTTCTGCAAAATTGAAGAGGCCAAAACACTTGTCTTGCACTAATGGAGGGAGAGGATAGGGCATTGTTCCTTATGTGTTGGGCAACAACGCATGCACTATAATGGTTTTGGGCCTGAATGTGAGGCCTAGAAAACCAAAAAAAAAATTGAGGTTAGTTTTAATTGGTCAGAATTTAGAGCTAGTCTTCACTCTAACAAATCACAATAATTATAACATTGTAAAAAAATTATGCATCAGCAGTCATTGGAAACGTATTGAAACCAAGAACTCAATTTCACTGATTTCAAACCTAAATCAATTTAATCATATAAAGATTTTCTAAAGACCTAGGATTAGATTTAAGGTCATCTTACAATAGATTTTGATGTATGGATGTAACTTTCAGATGGTTTAGGTGTTGACCATGATTACGAAGGACTAACCTAAGGATTTTCTTTTCTCTAGGTAAGTGAGTCATGCCATTATACATATGTACATTGGTTGAATTGTATGCTATGTATGATTTATGAAGTTTTCTTGAAATTCTAAGTTTATGAAATGAAATTAATCTGATGATGATGATCCGCCTTATATTATTGCAAGTTCATTGTTATAATATAAAGTAATATGGTTATTATCTTGGCACAATAAATTAAATATACGACCAATTAATGTTTAATAACTTGCACTAAGATCTATGTTAATCATGTAATGTTATATTCAAGAATAAGAGGGATAAATCTTATCAAGTTCAAGACAATTTTCATGTTCATGATAATGATAATGTTAATGTAATTAGAACTGAATCATTTTTATATGCTCTCGCAATCATGGGTCTCAACGGGTTGGTATGGGCTTTTATATTCAATAATGGGATTTCATAGCCAATTGCGGAGTTTCATAGCATCAAGGGATTTCCTACCAATCATGTGTTCTTAAGTGGGCATCACAGAGAGGTGCATATATTTATTGCTAAATTCTACATGTTATTAAATAACTCACGAATTCTTAAGTCAGATACATGTTAAAACTTTCTGAAAAGTCTATTATATATACTTTGTTTTCTTATAATGTGTATATTGATGTGTATTTTTATTTTTTCGTGTTTTTGGGATGTGATGTCCGTAGACCAAGGAGAAAAGGAATTCAAAGTGAGTGCTTCAAAGTAGAAGTTCCAAAGACTTAGCCTGGTGGGGCGCCAACTACAATTTAGAAGACCTAATATCAAATTTCCAAAGAAGATTTATGCCCTAGGTTTCTTCTACCTTTTATGTATTAGATTCCAGTTGAAAGTTGAAATAGTTTACATTATAAGTTTTCTCTTACAAAGAACATTTTATAAATCTACATTTCCAAATAATTCATGGTGTTCATGTATCTTGTTGCTATGTATATCATGTTTGTTAACGTTCCTTCAAGCCAAGTGACCTATTTTATGGACATCATATGGTTTCCTTCCACTAACATATATGTACTCAGAGGGGTGTTATACTATGGCATTCGAGTGATGAGTAGATTTCCACTAGGCTAAGATTCATACTTTCTTTTAGGTACCCTCTAGGATGAAGTCATGATGTCAATTTATGTGAATAAATACCCTTGCTATATGAGGTTGGGTAAAGTTAGGGAACCTGAAAAAAAATTAGAATTTAAGATTTATGTATAAACATACATTACATATGTAAATTGGATCATATGTGTTATCCCACTCTTCACTTGTGAAACTCAACGGTCAGTGCACACCAGTTGAAAATTTAGAGGGAATGTCAAAGCATAAGACTTATTGTGCATCACTTCACCTCTTATAATTGTGTATGGTATGGGACATGTGCAATATTTTTTTGGTGGAGAGTAGAATCATAAGATCTTCCATCGTTAAATGTGTACCTCATCAACACATATATGAAGATGTCACTAATATTGGTGATATAAAAGATTTAAAGTAGATAGTCATCTAGCCACAGTAGTTAGATATTAGAAAGTCACCATGTATGCCAAAGTTAGATCCCAAAACATTGAGAAATGATTGAAGTTGGAGTAATCATGATAAAAGAGTCATGTTATAGAATTATGGAATATTTTTTTATTTAATGATATAATTAAAGGTGAATTGAGGAAATGATTACAAGATGTATTGAGGAAATTGAGGTCATTAATGTATAGAAAATCAAATGATTAGATTTTCTTGTTGATTTGTGGCTGTAAAATATTTGGTTGAAGTCCTAAATATAACTAACATGAAAACCCTAAGGTGGATAGAATCATGAAAATATCAAGGATAAAATTTTTGTAAGGTGCATAAATTTGCAACATTCCTAAAAGTTAATTCAATACTTTGTAAAATAATTACAAATATGGTCTTAAATGAAGTTTTAATAGGAAACACAAGTTCATTGACATCAATTAAAATAAACTATATATAATTGACAACTTTCTCTAAATATTGTGAAAAAATGAAGTAAAAAACATATAAACTGACACTTAGGGTTTGAAAAAAATTGGCCTTGATATTGTCCATAATCAACCCCAATAGTTAATTATGTGAGTTTAATAGGATAATGGTCTCTTTACTCAATATATGGGTCTATAATCCTTTTAGGATAATCATATATATTTGAATGTGTGGTTTTCTTAAAAAGCAAACCTAGATTGACATGAATTGCAAATCATAAATTTAACTCCACATTCGGATTCTACTCATAGTTTTAAGCTAAAGGGCCTATTTTCAATAAGTTTAGATAATTATAAATGCTCAATGATATATTCAATGTGTCAAATGCCCAAATTCAGGTGTGATATAACTATTACATGTTTCTCCTTCTATTGAATCACCTTCATGAAATTAAGAAGCGCCTTGTAACCAATTTGACCTTGTGTGTGAGATGGAAGCTTTAAACTAGTGAAATATCTTCTCCTCACTACCCTATTAACCCTTTACAAATATTTATAATTGACCAAACATGATAAATGTTATGATGAGATCCGATCAAGATGCTCATAGCCAGCGGTGATCTGACAAATAGAGATCACATACAGAATACATTCTTAGTTCCGCAAAACTTTAGAAGTGGGGATGCCAATATCACATTGTAGAGAGAGAGGATAGGGCACTGGGCCCAGTGTGCTGGGTAGTAGGCCTTGCACTGCTAGGCTTGTGGGCTTGATTGTGGGGCATGGCTAACAAAAAATACAAAATGAGGTGAGGTTTAATTAGTCAGTACTTGTAACTAGTCTTCACTTTAAAAATGTGCAATAATCACATAATTAGTTTCAAAATTATGCACAGCACTCATGGGAGATATATCAAAATAGGGAACTCAATTTCATTGATTTCAAATCAAATTCAATTTAAACATATCAAGATTTTCTAAAGACGTAGGATTAGATTGTAAGGTCATCTTAAGATAGATTTTGATGTATGGATGTTACTTTCAAGTGTTTTATGAGTTGACCATGACTAAGAAGGCCTAACCTAAGGATTTACATTGTTCTAGGTAAGTGGGTCATGCCACTATGCATATGTACATTGGTTGAATTGTATACTATGTATGATTTATGAAGCATGCTTTAAATTTCAAGTTTATCAAATACAGTTAAGATAATGATGATGCTCCTCCTTATATTATTGCATGATGATTGTTTTAGTATAAAAGCATACAATTTTCATATTGACTCATTAAATTAAAGCTATTACATTTTTTTAAGAACATGTACTAAGATTCATGTTAATCATGTAATGTTAGAATTGACGAATATGATGGAGAAACCCATCACGTGCAATATTACTTTCATGTTCATGTTAATGATAAAGCTAAGGTAATTGAATTGAATTAGTTTCTATATGATATCACAATCATGGACCTAAAGGGGTTGTTATGGGCTTTTATACACAATCGTGGACTTCTACAACCAATTATTCAATTTTCTAGCATCAAGGACATTCCTAGCAATCATTTGCTCTTAAGTGAGCATCATAGAGAGATTCATATATTTTTTTACTTCTCAATTCTTCATGTTAGTAAGCAACTCAAAATTGCTTAAGTAAAATACATGTCAAGAGTTTCTGTCAAGCCAATTATATATACTTTCTTTGCTAATAAATTGTATCACGACATTTATCGATGTTTGTTTTTGTTTTCTCATGGTCGTGTGACAAGATGTCCCTAGATCAAAGAGAAATGTAATTTTAAGTGAATGCTTCAAAATAGAAGTTCCCAAGACTTAGACCAGTTGGGTGCCATCTACATCTTAGAAGATCCAATGTCAAGTTTCCAAGGAAGATTTATGCCCACGTTTCTTCTACTTTTTACGTATTAGATTCTAGTCCAAAGATGAAATAATTCACTATAAGTTCTCTCTTCAAAATAACATTTTATAAATCTACATTTCCAATTAATGCATGGTGTTTAATTTATCTTGTTATTATGGAAAACATAGTGTTTGCTTCCATTGACATATATGATCTTGATTGGACACTAGACCTCCTATTTAGAAACATAATCCACATCTATAATAATGTAGGAGTACCCACATGAAGAAGGGAAGGGTTCCACATAGTCAAACCCCAAGCGTCAACAGTTTATAACTCATGCCAGGAAGTCATAGGCATCTAGTCCCTTTAAGAAATGTTTTTGGATCTTTGACATTTGTCACATGAGGATGAAATAGTAGGCATCATTAAACATAGTGGGAAAATAGATACCACATTAAAGTAGTTTCTTGGCCATAATTTGTGAATTCATGTATCCACTACTAGGGACTAAGTGACATTTTTTCATAATATAGACCATATGCATATCACTTAAACATATAGGGGTCATCCGAATAAAAAAAAATTGATGTCATGCAAAAAAAATTCTTTTGAGTGCCCTTTATATTCAGGATGTAGGACACGAGGAGAAAGATAGTTCACCTATTTGGCAAACCATTGGAAATTAGATTTATATTTTAGAAATTTCTCTCCTAGAAAAGAATCATCAATCATGGTCCCATCAACATCTTGGACAATAAGGCAGATGAGGTGGTCAACAACAATATTTTCAGAGCCCAATTTATCACAGATTTCTGATGGAATTCTTGAAGAAGTAGAATCCATAAAGTAAGTGTGGGCTTTGCATCCTTCTTTGTCATCTGAAAGTGGATGGTAACATGATAAATGTAAAAATAGTCACCTTGGAACGTACCAAGTAAGATCGAAACTTCTTAAAAGCATAGACGATCTCCAACATCTCCTTCTCTATAGTGGTGTAGTTTATCTGTGCATCATCTAAGGTCTTTGAAGAATAGTAAATTTGTGGATCCTCTACCCAAGGACAGATCATACTATGTAGTTATTGGTGTCAGACATGATCTCAAAAGGTAGCAAACAATCCGGCTCCCAAATGACAGGATTGGAAGTGAGGGTCTTTTTTAGGATGTTGAAGCTAGACATTCAAGCCTGATTAAAGTTAATGACAACATTTTTCAACATAATTATTAAGGAGTATAGAAATTTTGGAGAAGTCTCAAATGAATCTTTGGTATAAGCTAGATTGTTGTTGCAATTCAAAATATCTTTGAAGGAGATAGGGGTGGAAGTTTTATGCTCACTTCAATTTTTCTCTATCAACTTCTACCCCTCTACTACTCACTCTATGGCCTAGGTTGATGCCCTTTCTTACCATAAAATGGAACTTATCCTAATTTAGGACCAAATGTGCCTCTTTAAATGTTTCTAGCACTAGATATATATGTTGTAGGTTGGAGTCAAAGAGGTTCCACAGTAGGAGAAGTCCTACATAAAGATCTCCATAACTATTTGTGTAAACTTGGAAAAGATCATGTCCATGCACTGTTAGGAAGTGGTGGAGGAATCTAAGAGGGTGAAAGGCATCCTCCTAAAGGCATAAGTGCCAAAATGCCATATAAAGGTAGTGGTCCTCTCAGTGGATGGGTATTTTATAGAATCACGAGTACTCATCCAAGTAACATAATTATTCTTTATAATGGGCTTGTTTAACTTCATGTTATCATTACATATCCTCCATTCGATTATGGTGTGGGTGGGTATGAGTTCATCTTCATTGTTCCTTATCATAGTAGTTCCTCCTTTCATGGGCATAATCTTGGGCATGACTAACCCATAGAGTCAGAGATGAAATATATAGTTCTTGTAGTGAGAATCTTGATGACCTCAAGACAGACAACCTCTTAGATGTTTGGATTTAGCTTGCATTGAGGATCTATGCATGGTTTATATTCTTCCACCATGGGTATTTCATGTATACAGATAGCTTGACTGACCCCTACGAATTCAATCATTTGTATCTCGAGACACCTTATCCCATGTTTAACTTGTTCCTAAGCTTATCTTCTTGCTGACATGTAAGGTTAGAGTTTATTATGACAAGAAAAGGGTCTTACTCGTCAAGATAAAACATACTTGAGTCCTTCTAGAAAGCCCTTCAGCTTAGGTACATCTAGGGGTTTGTCTTTTTCTTCAAGGATAGAGAGCATGTTTAATATATTCATTTTTTGCTTATGGGGTTTCCTCAAAAGCGTCTAAATGAGCCCCACACTTTTGAGTCTATTCATCATCAAAGTCTTAATTAGTTGAATCTATTAGGGCTACACGTAGGGCATCTTATGATAATTCCCAATCTTATCTAAGACTTTATCTATATAGTCAAGTAGGTGAACCTCCTCATGGACTCTTGGGCCCTTTATACTTTCAAAAACTCATAACTCTAGAGTTTTCCTTCCTAACAGAAAGAGGATGGTGCACGCCTCCACATGTAACAAGGTATATGCTTATCTATAAAAATACAACCAAAGATGAGAGGATAGGGGAGAAAATTCATTATTTCCATGACAACAAAGGTGGAAGGTACATTGGCTTCATTGCTGACTCGCATTGGGACATCCTCTATGATGCCCATGGGTTTGGTCATGGATGGATCTTCCAACTATATGGTCATCATTTTTTATATTTACAAAAGAACCCATCCCAGGCGGGGCCACTATTGGACCCTCCCAAGTATGGTAAACTCTCAGTGTCTGAGAGGGTGTAGTCTGGTCACCCTCCTCCCATGCCCAATCAATGGTGAAATGACGTTTGTAGAGCCTTTCAGTGTGGTTTGAACCCAGGTCCTTCATTGAAACTTACCGAGCTCTTACCAGCCAAGCTACTCTGCCTGAACCTAGATGGTCATCGTTGTTGGAAGCATATCTACAAATTCTAATCTTTTGCACAAACTATAATACATAATGGAAGTACTTGCCCCTAATATTGCAAGCCCTTTCCTATATGTGTTTTCCCATAAATAATACCCAATCGAAAAAGAACCAAGTCTTTCTTCTTTTTAGGCATCTCGTTTGGGATAGTGTTAGAAGTGGTTCTTGCAAGCTTCAAAGTTTCATATTCTTATGTGGTATATTTCCTGGTTAACAAGGTTTTTATATACTTGGACCATGCAGGTGTTTCAAAAAGTTCATCCATGAAAGGATGTCCATGTAAAGCTTCTTTGTAGCTTCTTTAATCTCATAAACCTTGCATCCAACCTTGTTCGTCTAAGGCAAGCTTCATAAGGAGGGAGTGGTTTGTAGATAGGAATCTCTGGTTCAGTTTATTCAACTTGCGGAGTGATAGTTGTGGGGATCTATTAAGCATTAGAGTCTGTGAATGTGTCTTGCACCATCTCTCTTTTGACTACCACACTATTATCATCATCAAAATCAATGGGAACAATAGGGGGTTTCAATGGAAGAGGAGGAGGAGGATCATAAACTTTCCATACATGTGAAGATGACTTTCAGTTTATCTAGATATTTGTGGTTATTTTTGGGCAGCCGGGCAAAGGAACTAGCATTAGGGTGCTGATTTTCCATAAGATGGTCTAGCTGAGCATCTATTGCTTTTTGGTGGGAACTAACTACATAGTTGTTGCTTTTTGGTGGGCCAATTGAGTTAAGGGTATATGCTCTAGAGTGGGTATTCTATCATTTGGAGAAGGGAGAGGGAGTTTTGTTGTACTTGTGGTACTTGATTTAGATATTAATATTGATCCCCTTGATAACTATCACACTTTTAGAACTTACCTTAGATGTTGCCTTTGTCCCAAAGTTCCTTTTTTTGTCTTATTGGAATCATGAGGGAACACCACTTTGATTGTTTACTTAAGGAGGTTACCATTGAGATGCATTATTAACATTGCCCGGATTGTCATACTGGAGCCCAAGGTGTTCCTTGTCTGATTATGTGACACCCTACACCACAACTGATGAGATTACTCAAAACCAAAATGGAAAATTTACACTAAGCATGTGGATTACCTGAAAACATGGTAAATTTAAAACTAATTTCACAAAATAACTAAAATCATGAACTAATTGCATACGAGTCCATAAACTACACCACATGTATCACATATCATATCCCAAATGCTAACATCACTATTCATGGGTTATCATGTCATTATCCTATTACATGAGATAGTTGTTTCACATATATACATATACACATGCCATATCTATACAAACATGGCACACATGCCAAAAACTCATATTGATAACACTATCCACAAAACAACAAAACTTCCCCAAAGACCTGAGTGTGTAGGGATGACACCTAGGACTTTATCACCAAATGATTAGCAGCACATCAAACCTTCCAGGCTACTACTCTCCTTGTTGCTCTTCTTCAACTGCAAGATCTCTACCTCATCACGCACGACCACCTAAAAGATGTGGAAAACCCAAAGGGTGAGACCCATGCCTCAATAGGAGATATAACTCTCTGCCCACACTATTATAACATAGATATGAGATCATGAATAGCGGAAAGTAAAGCTATTAGCAAGATGAGATGATTCAGCTAAATGAGCATTTAAAACTGATAACATCATTAAAGAATTTCAGGCATCTACACTATAATAGTACAACCTCATAAAATTTTAAGAAGGAATACCAAGAACATGTATATCTGCTATCAACCAAATTGTACAAGAAATAAGGCAAAGGGGTCATCCAATGTTATTCACAGTTAACCCTATTGCAAATATGTTACACGGTCATGTTATGCCTTTTATTAATTCCCTGACGATTTGAGTCATACCACCCAAATCCAACTGACCACAGTGAGGTAAAAATCAATGCCATACAAGGTCTACCAAAGAGATCGAATCCATGACCTCTCCAACACCTTGTGATCAATACACGAGAACACCACAAAGATATATCAATCAACTACAAACAATGGCATATAGTCAAGTTGAAAACTTCTAGACTGCCTTGGTACAAGTAACGACCCTAGAGGACAAGCTCATGCATGGTCGTACCATTAAAGGCATATATATTTGAACTACTGCCATTCACGTATATCACATATCACATATCACATATCATAATCTCCAAGTCATGAATGTAGTCACCCTCCAAAACACATATAATTGTGTGCGTAAGATATCCACTCAACTTGCACCCTCACATATTCAATAATATGCGCTCTGAGTTTCCTATAGGAGTTACTCGTTTCACCAATCAAGCGATCTATGGAACAAGGAAACTACATTATTTGGGTTTCACTTTATTAGTTATAGCAATTGGATGAATTAAGGTTTTATCATTCAAGTGGACATACAAAAACCTAATTAAATCTAGCAAGCATAACTGTGAAACAATTCCAAAATATAAAAAATGGATGAGCATGAACATGTCACATTGTCACATGATATTTGTATCACTGCGTTTCACATGGCCACCATTATCACATCACAATGGAGTATCAACTCATGAAGGGATATCAATTCCTTAATTACATCTCTAAAGGTTATGACCTCAAACCAGGCTCAAAGCACTTGCCAGGTCATTAGACCCAATCACATAATCCCTACACATTCAATATCACAATATGTCACAACATTTCTCATAATCATTGTCCTATGTATCATGAGATTCACCACAACATTCACATAGCTATGACCTTCATTTCATAGACAAGGTTAGAGATTTATAAATAGGAGTGAGAAAACATCATAATCTGATAACTATTTCAAATAAGATAAGCACACACATCATATATCCCAAAATTAGGGTTAGGGTTTCATGTATAGCCCATTAGGGTTGCATAGCATTATTCAATCACCTAACCCTAGATTCATCACCTCCTACATGTTTGGAGTGTATTAATATTAAGCATCATTAATCTTTATTGATCATACACATCCACATCATCTCATAATGAACATTAATTATGTGTTTTAGTCGATAGGTTGTAGCTGTTGCGGCCAACTCTACATGTGCATATATTTGTGTAGCGACCATGCATTGTTGTGACCTCTAAGGTTACACTTAGTTGCAGCCTAATACTGTTGCAACCTCTAGGTGTTACGAACACCAAGATCAAGGCACCATGTTGTGACCAACATACATAGATCACCTTGTTGTGAATGGAAGAGAACAATGTATGTAGCAACCACCTAGGATTAGGGTTGCTGCAACTGCAAAAACTAGTCTAGCGACCAAGAAGATAGATGAAGGTGTAGAGACATAAAGTTAGCCACCCAACTAACTCCCAAAAAACACCAAACCATGGTAAAAAAACAAGGCATACATTAGGGAAACCTAGCACCATCTAAGTGAAAAACTCCACACAAATGTTCAATAAAACCCTAGGATATGTTGTCACATAAAGCCACCATAACGATCTTGGTCAAAGAGATGAAAACCGAGTTTCTCATGCATGTAAATAGAACTAAAACCTCCTCTTATTTGAGGTAAAGAAGCCATAACTAAGATGCTATATAGTTCTAAACTAAAAGTAAGAAGAAAGCATGTATTCCATCATCGCCACTGAAAATCAGCTACATGAAATTGGGGTTTACGAGTATGGGCAAATAACATATGATTATAACCAAGATTTGCACTCTATATCATGACAAATCCATCTAGCACATTATGATGTCTTTTTATAGATGAAAATACAAACATGCATGCAATAACATAGGTGCAATAATAGTGGGGACAAGTGTTATATAACCCGCCTTATGTAGAAAATAAGCTCCAAGATTTGAATCACCAAGGAAGAAGATGAAGCTCCACCAAAGATCAACCCATGGCCACAAGTTCACCTCAAGAAGGAGAAAACACATCAAGGTCAAAGTATAACTCAAGATTAAGAAAAATATGAAACCCTAGTCCATCCACTTGCCAAGGAAGAAGATCACCAAAGATCAGCACAAGGAGGATGATCAAGCTCAAGAGCACCACATACAAGGTTGATCGGCCACCAAAGAACCTAAGTTAGTTCTTCTTTGCTAGACAAAAAAACAAGGACGAGCACAAGAGGGAAGGAAAGAAGAAGAGAAAAAAAGGATGAATGCATGAAGAATGAGAGGAGTTATATACTCAAAGTAGGAGGGAGGTAGGGTGGATATGAGGTGTCAAAACAAGAGGGCATCAAAAGGACACATGTCCTCCAAGAAATAGCCATGCAACCACTATATGCATGCATGCACTAAAGGGTGATACAACTTGTGTAGGTTTGTGACTGCTTAGGTTAGAAAACACCCTTTTTGCGGTCGAGGTACATCAAACTTGTGTTGTGAACGCAACACAAGGTCACCCTCACCGCACATGGTTGAAACACATCTCAAGAGAGACATCCATAGTGACCAAACCACTTATAGGTCATCTAGTTTGAAAGAAACTATCACTAGGACAAGTGTTCTAGTTGCAACACTCACCAACTGAGATGTTTCAGTCACAACACTCCACCAACCACACAAGGTCAAAGTTCAACCATAAAGGGAAACCCTAAAAAACCCTAATCACACCATATGATGCCACCTCATCCACCAAGGTCCAAACCAAGCTCCTATTTGCTCCATACGCTATGTCATGAAGCCAATATATGGAGGGCACACTATAGAGGTTGCAAATTGTAAGATAACCCTCACACTTGGGTAAATTGCAATGTGACATAGAACAAACATATAAATGTCAAACATCATCCAAACATGACCAAACTGGAAGCTTAAACTCATCACATGTTCTAAAAACATCTCAAAGGATTAGATCAAGATCATAAGTATCTAATTAAGCAAAGAAAATAGGACTACCACAAAATCTAGATGTGGATCTTATAAGCCATATACCTCTAACAAGGATTTTACCTATGAAATCCTATGCAAAAGGAGATGGGTACTTCCTACACATCTCTTCCTCAAGCTCCCATGTGGATTCCTCAATACCAAGGTGTAGCCATAGAACCTTCACTAACACTATGTCCTTCTTCTTCAACTTCTTCACTCTTCTATCAAGCATAAAAATAGGGCCTTCAACATACGATATGTCCTCTTCCAACTCAACCTCCACTGGATGCATCACTAACTCTATATCTGGATGGAACTTCCTCAACATGGATACATGAAACACTAGATGTAACATGTGCAACTCAGGTGGCAACTCCAACTTGTAGGCCACCTTTTCAACACTTGCCACCTTAGGGTAAGGTTCTATGAACCTGGGGGTCGACTTACCCTTCTTCCCAAACCTCAAAAATCCCTTCCAAAGAGAGACCTTGAGGTACACTTTGTTTCCCACTTGAAACTCCAAGGGCCTACAATGATTATCGACATATGATTTCTTCCTGTCTTATGCTGCCTTCAACTATTTTTGAATCACTTTGATCTTATCTACCGTCAACTGCAGAAGCTCAAGACCTCTAAGCTGGTACTCACTAGTCTTGCACAAACACAATGGAGACCTACAATGCCTCACATATAATGCCTCATAAGGTGCCATGTTGATGCTCCTCTGATAACTATTATTATAAGCAAACTTTATCAAACTCAGGTGGGTGCCCCAACTTCCCAAAAACTATAAGACACAAGCTCTATCAGATCCTCCAAAGTCTAAATGGTTCTCTCAAGTTGACCATCTGTCTATGGGTGAAACAAGATACTGAACCTCAACTACGTATCTACAATTACGTGCAAGTGCTCCCAAAAGAAATTAGTAAATTGATGACCTCCATTTGAAATGATAGTTTCTAGGATACCATGCAAGTGGATGATCTCATCAACATATATGTGTGTAAGCTTCTCTATTGTGTATGTTGTCTTCACATGAAGGAAATGTGTTGACTTGGTCAACCTATCAATGATTACCCAAATGGAATCATGTCCTTTAGCTGTGCTTGGAAGACCAACCACAAAGTCCATAGTAACATGATCCCATTTCCACTATGGTAAAGGCAACAGTTGCAACATCCTTGTAGGCTTATGATGCTCTACCTTAACCTACTGACAAACATGGCATCTTGCAATGAACTTAGCCACTATATCATACATCAAGGACTGAGCTTCTTCCAAAACCAACTTCCTCATATCATCAACATCAGGAACCAAAACTCTACCCTGGTAACACACTATCCCATCCTCTGACTCATAGAAACCATTATGCTTCTCGCTCCCAAACATTGCTCGTATCTACGATATCATAGTAGCAACATGTTGTGCTTCTCTAATCTACTGCCTCAATGTAGGATTCACCTACAACTGTAACAATATCCCTTCTAACAAGGACACCTCCAACTGTACATTAATCTGAAATAAGGAGACCAACATGTTTTTCTTATGGCACATCAAGGAACACAATTGTGCCTTTTCTATAGATGAAGAAGACTTCCTACTCAGCACATCTTCCATGACATTCTCCTTCCTTGGATGGTAATCAATAGAACAATCATAGTCCTTGATTAAATCCATCCAATGACATTGTATCATGTTCAACTCCTGTTGCAAAAAGATATACTTCAGGTTATGTGAATTGTGAAGATCTGACATTTCTCACCATAAAGGTAGTGCCTCCAGATCTTCAAGTCCTGGACAACTGCATCTAACTCTAAATCATAGGTTGGGTAATTCTCCTCATGTTTAATAAGTTTTCACAAAGCAAAAGAAATCACATTCTTGTCCTCCATCAAAACACAACCCAAACCACTCCTCTATGCATCATAGAAAATTATGCATCTTTCCCCCTACTCAAGTAGAACCAACACTAGCGCACTAGTCAGCTTCTCCTGTAACGACTGAAAGGAACACTGACACCTGTCATTGATGCACTATTTCTTTGTCATTTTCATAGGCTATTTTGTACTATTTTTTGTGCAACCTTATCGTCAACTCTCAAATGAATTGTACATGATCTACTTTATTAGCCTGTGATACTCATTTGCATCAAATATACATAATTTTATTGTTTCCAACTGGTATTTGTAATTTTCCAGAGCTTGTATTTGAATTTTATGCATTTAAGGAGGATATGAGAATCTACACAGCTTGGTACTACTGACTTTGGAGTCAGTGGTACCAACACTTGCTCAGTACTGGAGTGGAAATGAATCAAGAAGATTGGGTAGTACCAGCGAGACTGTTGATACTACTGATGATGCTACAATGTTTTTCTCATAACAATTTTGAAGTAACTCCATATTATCGACTCTCAGTCGGTAGTACTAACAACTTGATAGGCGGCCACGTGATTTAAGGGAGTTAGTAGTACCGACACCCAGCCAGTAGTACTAAAGGATTGGGATCATGCATATCTAAAGGCTTTGTTTAATCCAACGGCTGAGGTTCTAACTCGCCCAAAGGAATTCCTATAACTAAGGGGATCTACAACTCTACCAAATTATCTCATCTTTTTCCATTGTATGATAATAGAGAGAAAGAGGATGACATAGAGAAGAAGGAGGCAAACCAAATGATCTGGTCTCTTCTAGCATATAGAATTGTAGCCGAAAGGTAGCAAATTAGCATGTTCTTGAGAAGGGATTATTTGAATTGTCTACTTCATGGGTTTTTCATGTTTGCCACATTTTCCCCTTCTCCTTGATAGCTTTCGACTATGGAACACATGAGGGACTAATCCCCATATTCCTTAGGACCTGGGAGTAGCCCAGTTATTACTTGTATTTGACTCTTATGCATTAATTTATCAATTTCTCTTAAATTTTTGGATTTGTTTCAATGTGAATGAATGAACTATTTGTGCTTGGTCACCATAGATAGTACTTGAATTGTTATTTGCTTGAAAAAGAAAGTTGATAGTCAGAACTACATAGAAATATACATTTCATAAAACCCTTTGAGAAAGATGGTTTAACAATGTCAAGAGATTACCCAGAGTATTCACTAAAGCACCTATCTAATAACACAATCGCTCATTTCATGGGGTTCATATTAGATTAAGTAGTAAATTATAACATGAGAGTGGGTACTTCTTGCTATAGGCTCTTAATTCATAGTTAGGAGAGATTTTTATTAATGTAATGGAACTAAAATGCAATGTTAACTATGTTGAAACCAATATCCTGAGGTATTCAGTATGATTGAGAACAACAACCATAATTCAGATTTCTTTTCTATTCAGCTAGTACTAGTTTCTGCAGTAATCTTTCCATGTGTTTCACATCTGGGCCTCATAGGCATGTATTACTATGATAGTGTATGCTTGCGTTTTGAGCATATAGAAAATACCTACCATTTTTTTATTGTCATTGCTAGGGAAATGATAACTTCAACACTACGAGTGTTATAGTCAGCCATTCTAGGACAACCTTTTATTTTTATTTTTTATTCATTAAAAGTTGAATTATAATATCTTTATTATTTCTGCCATTGTGACTATGTTATTACGACCATTTTTACTATTTTCAGGTACTAGTACATGGTGCATACCCAAGCCCACGACTACAGAGAGTCATCCCACCAGGTTTAGGTCAAGCAAAGCTCCTTCATAGAGAACAGGAGTACAAAAGATCTGTAGAAACATTTAATCAAACTTCACCACCTACACCTCCTCCTAAAGGGCCTAAGCCATTGGAAGAACCTAAAATAGAAGAAATGGGTGACCAAGCAGAAGAACAGATTATTTGGGAAAGGATCAAGGCATCCTCTTCTACTGCTCAAAAAGGGCCAATCAAAAGACAAGCCATCAATATCAGTAGCTACAAGATCGATCTAGGACTAGTATCATTAGTCAAATCACAAGCCTTTCATGGCCACAACTCTAAAGATACAATGACATAGATCAACAACTTTGTTGAAAGATGTGATATGATCAAGATAGATAGGGTGCCAGCATATGCCATATACCTGAAGTTATTCCCATCATCATTGGTAGATAGTGCTAAGTCTTGGTTTCATAACCTCGACTATGAGTGCATTGAAACATGAGAACAAATGATTGATTCCTTCTTTGATCGGTACTCCCATGACAGAAGATGAATAACTTGGTAAAGAAGATCCACAACTTTAGACAACAAGTTGACGAGTCATATACTGTGGCATGGGAGAGATTATAAACATGTTGTGGAAGGTCCTCCCATGGAATCGATTTCCAAGGTCAAGCAAAGATCTTCTACTATGGTCTACATAAGGGAGAATGGGATACACTTGATAGCATAGGAGAGGGTTTCTTCCTTAGCAACAAGCCAGTGCATTGTCATAAAATCTTAAAGAACATGTCTAAGAACCAGACATGGGGAGATGAGAGAGAGAACCCAACAACCCTTAAAAGTGATGGGGATTCCAAGGTTATTTCAGTACTGAATGAGAAGTTGGACTTGATTGCTAAAGATTTGTGTATGAAAGATGGAAACTCTTCAAAAGGGAAAGATGAAGAGCGCAAGTTTGCACATCAAAAGTAGTACATGAATAACAACTATTTTTGGAGGAAGGATCATAAGTTCTCCAAGAAGGATCCTAATCATTACCAGTAAGACCTGTCTCAGGCATAGCATAATAAGCCACAACATGTTGGTGGTCAACAACAAGACAGTGGTCCCAGTAAGATAGATAGTGATGAAGATATGATAAGAAAGCTAGTAAGCCAAAATGAAGTACTTATCAGCCAAAAACAAAGAGAACTTCAAAACTAAGGGGATCTAATCCACAATATTGAAACACATATTTCTCAAATAGCAGTGAAAGTGGCTTACTTGAAGAATCCAAGTCAACAAGGGTTCCCAGCCAATACTAATGTACCTTCTGGAAATCAACATGTCAAGGTAGTTTTACTCCACAATGGCAAAAATTTGATGTACACCGTCTAGTTCAGATGCACTAGAAACTATAGGTGCTAAAGATGAGGTAATGATATTGGATACAATGGAACCAAATACTATAGCTGAGGAAAAGACAATTGAGAAAGAGGTTGATAATACAGAGGAAACAAGAAAAAAGACATATATCCTACCTCATCAAAGGAACGTGGTAAAGTCAGTTCCCTTTTTAAATTGTCTGAAAGCAATAAAGGTTCATCAACAATTTCAAATAAATTTAGATAGATTTAGAAAATTTCATGGCAATATCCCATTGATTGATGCAATTGAGTATATCCCTTCTTATGGAAAATTTATAAAAGACTTGATCAACAAAAAAAGGAGGATAGATGATTCTGAGGTGGTAGTTCTAAAAGTGCAAATCAGTGCATTCATTCTGGGTACATTGTCACTAAAAAGATAGGATCTAGGTTGTTTCAATATATCTTGTTTTATTGGGCGGAAAAAGTTTGGAGAGGCCTTATGTGACTCACGGAATAGCATCGATCTTATGCCCTTTACCACTTTCAAGAAGATATGTATACTAGAGTCCATAAAGAGCAATATGACTATTTAGCTGACAGAAAATTCTATGGTAAGGCCTTATGGTATTTGCAAAGATGTTCTTGTCAAGGTGGATAGGTTTTTATTTCTAGCAAACTTTGTTGTCATGGAGATGTAGGATGGGAAAGGAAACAAGCTATTACTAGGGAGGCCAATCCAAGCCACGGATGAAATTATTGTAGATATGGGCAGAGGAATGCTAACATTGGGCAATACAGAGGAGAGATTTGAAATCTTGATGCTCAAGCCTACAGAGACTATAAAAGCTAAAGCACAATGTCATATGTTGTAGCAGGTCCAAGAAAATGTGCCATTGTTTTTGGAGAATACATTTCCTGAGATGGAACATGTGATGATGCAAGTCTATAGGGGAACACTAGCAATGGACATCTTGGACAACACAAAGGAGATATCCTTTATAAAGTTTGTTCAACATCTTGATGATATAGAAGAGGGCTTTTTCCCAACAATAATTGAAGAGGTAGCCTCTACCACTCTTGTTCAGGAATACCCACATTTTTTTATAGGAATGTCTATTAAATTTGGTGGACAATTATACTAGACACTATTCTTTGAAGGAGTGTATCCTACTTCTCAAGATTTTCACATGCTACTATACAAGACATTTTGAGGATTTGGGACCACCCCCACCACCATTGGTTCCTTCTTTATTGAGTCCCCCCAACTTGGAGATGAAGGCATTGCCACCTCACTTGAAGAACATTTTCTTTGTGGTAGAGGAGAATCTTCCAATCATAATTTTGGCACACTTAGCATGTGAGAAGAGGAGCAACTACTTAGATTTTCAAAGAACCATCCTGGTACATTTGATTGGTATGTGGAAGACACAAAGGGGATCTCCCCTAGTTTTTGTCAACACGAGATTAGATTGGAGGCAAGAGCTAAGGCAATAGTGCAACCTCAATGATGACTCAACCCCATCATGACTGAAGTTGTACAAATGAGGTAGTGAAACTTTTATCTACATGTATTATATATGATATCTTTGATTCAAACTGGGTTAATCCAACCCAGGTGATTCCTGAAAAGGGAGTAATAATGGTCACCACTAATTCTAATGATGAGCTGATTTCTACTAGACTAGTGACTGGGGGCATGTTTGCATAGACTATAGATGCTTGAACTACGCAATGCTAAAAGATCATTTTCCACTCCCTTTTATCGACCAGATTTTAGAGCGGCTCGCCGTCTCTGTCAGTTTTGTTTTCTTGATGGCTATTCGGGATACAATCAGATTTCCACCGAGCTACATGATCAAGAGAATTCGACCTTCACTTGTCCTTATGGCACATTTTCATATCACCATATGTCATTCAATATTTGCAATGCACCGGCCACCTTCCAGCGATGCATTCTTGCCATTTTTTTCAATATTGTAGAGTGATGTTGGGAAGTGTTTATGGATGATTTTTTGGTGTATGGGGTGTCATTTGATGATTGCCTTGATAATTTATATAAAGTTTTGCAAAGATGCGAGGACACTCACCTTTTTTTGAATTGGGAGAAGGGTCATATGATGGGGAGTGAAGGAATTGTCATGGGACACAAGGTGTCCAATAGAGGAATGGATGTAGTCCCGGTTAAAATAGAGGTGATCTCCAAACTATCTCAACGTCATTGGTGAAGGGAATAAGGAAATTTTTAGGACACCCCATATTCTACCGCCACTTTATCAAGGATTTTTCTAAGATTGCTAAACCACTCTTTGAATTATTAAAAAAAATGTTGACTTTAAATTTGATGAGCGATGTTTGAGATCATTTGAGGTGTTGAAGGAGAAACTGGCTTATGCACCCGTTGTCTAGGCTCCAAATTGGAATTAACCTTTTGAGCTGATGTGTGATGAATTAGATTATGCAGTAGGGGTTGTTCTACTCCAACATCGGAATAAACTCTTTTTTGTAATCTATAGTGTGTCCAAAACTTTGAATGATTCCTAATTGAATTATACAACAATGAAAAAGGAATTATTGGTGGTTGTTTTCACTTTTGAAATAGTTTCCTTAATATTTGATTGGGGTTAAGGCTGTGATATGCACAGATCATGCAATTATCAAATAATTGCTACAAAAAAAAGATGCCAAGCCAAGATTGATCAGGTGGATCGTGTTATTGTAGGAATTTGATATAGAGATCAAGGATAAGGCTGACACTGAGAATGCGGTGGAGGATCATCTTTCTAGCTTGAAATGGTTGATGAAAAGGATATTAGTATACCTATTGTGGATGAGTTCCCTGATGAGCAGATCTTTGCTATGAGAAGCAAGAACCCATGGTTCACAAACATTGTGAACTATTTGGCATGTGGAGAGTTGCCAAGCAATTGGGGGTACCAGGAAAAGAAAAGATTCTTTCACTCCTTGATGTACTATATATGGGATGACCCCATTCTGATTAGGAAGTGTAGGGATGTTATTTTGAGGCAGTGTGTGCCAGATTGTGAATTCCAGAGTATTTTGGTACACTGTCATTCTTTACCTACAAGATGTCATCATGCTAGTTCTAGGACAAAGGATAACATCTTAGAATGTGGTTTTTATCAGACAACGATTTTTCAAGGTGCATACAACTTTTTTTGTCAGTATGTTGTGTGTCAACGTGCACGTAATTTCTCAAAAAGGCACAAAATGCCTCTGAATATTTATTATGAAATAGAGGTGCTTGACTTATGGGGCATAGACTTCATGGGCCCTTATGTGTCTTCAAATTCCAATATTTAGATATTACTTGTTGTAACTATGTATCTAAGTGGGTGGAAGTGATTCCAACCCACACCAATGATGCACAGGTGGTATGCAGATTTGTGAAGGAACACATTTTTTGTAGGTTTGGAGTGCCCAAGCTAGTAATAGTGATGGTGGTTTTCATTTCACCAATAGGAAGTTTAAGACACTTTTGAGTAAGTATGGGGTGAAACATAGAGTAGGTACCCAATTTCACCCACAAACTCAAGGACAAGTTGAAGTGTCTAATAGGGAGATCAAGAAAATTTTAGCAAAGACAGTTTCAACCAACAGGACCAACTGGAGCATATATGTTGCTAAATGATGCTCTATGGGCGTACATGACCGCCTATAAAACACCTATAGGTACTACTCATTTTAGGTTGGTTTATGTGCTTGTAGTCGGTCAATGGAGTTAGAGAACGATGTTAAGTGGGCTGTGAGGAAATTCAATTACAATTTGGACTGTGTAGAAAAAAAGAGGTTGCTAGAGTTGAATGAATTGGATGTGCTTAGATTTGATGCATATGAGAGCTCAAGAATTTATAAGGAGAAGACTAAGCAATTTCATGATTTCCATATTTTTCATAGGACATTCACTCCAAGATATAAGGTCATCATGTTTAATTCTAGATTGAAGTTACATCCTGGTAAGTTGAGGTCTAGATGGAGTGAACCCTTTGAGGTGATTAAGGCCTTTGCCCATGGATTTGTGGATATTAGGACTAGGGCTGAGCCATTCATTTCTAAAATCTAGTGTCTCAAGCATTACTTTGGGGGAGATTGATGAGGAAGAAGGATGATCTGAAGCTCCTGAGATTTACTAATGCATTGAGTTTAGGATCATCGAGCCTATGATGTAAAACAAGGGTTCTTGTTGGAGGCAACCCAACCATATTTTATGTTCTTTGCATTCCAAATTTGTAGTTTTTTTGTTGCATTTTCCTTTTTTATTTCGATTGATATAAAATGGTACATTGATGCATTTTGTGTGGTGTGTAGGATGAAAAAGATAGTACTACCAAGTCCAGCCTCAGTACTACCAACAAGGTCACAGTGAAAAAAAATTGCAATCGACTACAAAGGTCGGTACTACTGAGATCGGTACTATGGATGAGGTTATAGGGAATTCAGAAAATTGAGCGCCACATCTCGGTACTACCGACCCCAATGTCGATAGCACCGACTCTCTGTAGAGATGAGAATCGAGTAACTGATAAGGACTCGGTACTACTGACACCCTGTCAGTAGTACCAATGAAAGCATGTGCCCCAGGTTCAAGACACCAAGTTCCCAGTCAGAAGCACTGACTAAATTTGAACTGGCCGGTACTACCGACACCAAGTCGATAATACAGACAGCTGATGTATGCAATCCATGGGGAGTGTCAACGAGCGATCGATATCAACCACATCTGATGGTCGGTAGAATCGATTTGTGGGACAAGTTGGTACTACCTCCGTCCTATCGGTACTACCAACACATAGAAATCCACCCAACTAAAATTGGAGCATCAGGACTATCGGTATCACCAAGCATGTGGATTCTCATCCAAAGGTCGGTACTACCAATGCCGCTTCGATACTACTGACGTGGTCGTAGGTCGGTGGGCACAGCTATAAAAGGGAGGGGATGTGAATTCATTTTCTTCACACCTACTCTTGTCCTCCCTCATGCAAGCAGCTGTGAGCATCTTAGAGCATCTAAATGCTACATTGAGTTCTACTTTCTCTAATCTCCTTCATCCAAGAAAGATGTCACCAAGGTGCGGAGCTTCCTCGTTGGTGGATTTTTCCAAACCTTGTTCCCAAACCAGGTTGGATATCTCATACCAACATCAAAATTAAGAAGATCTACAAGGAGTTGTAAGGAAGGGACACTACTACAAAAAATGCTTTTTATAAAGGGAGAAACACAACAGTTCTTCTTGTTGTGTTTTAGCTAGTGTACTTATCACAACAATCCTATATGTGTATTGTATATTATATATTTTATACAACTCAAGTTAGTTACAACATTCCAAATTCGTTGTAGTATATGTGATACTACAACATGTGCTAAATTATTGCAATAGACTATAGTATGATAGCATACTCAAACCTATTGTAAAAGACCTTAATTACACAACATACTGTGACTCGCTGTAATAGTCACACATGATAAATGTTCCAATAGACCATCATTATACAACATAGACTAACCTGTTGTAATATATCATAATCACACAACATGCATTCGCCTTTTGTAATAGGTACATGCTAAAATAGACCATAATAACACAACATGTTGAAACATGTTGTTATATACCAAGATCACACAACATACTCCAACATGTTGTTATATACTATAATTACACAACATGTTGTGACCCATTGTAATAGAGACACATGATAAATCATTATAATAGACCATCATACACAGACATAGACTAACTCGTTATAACATACCATAATCACACAACATGAGTTTACCAGTTGTAATAGCTACATGTTGTAATAGACCACAATCACAGAACATGATGTAACATGTTGTTATATAACGAGGTCATACAACAGACTCCGACTTGTTGTTATATACGATAATTACACAACATACTCCAACCTGTTGTACAATCACATGTGTCAACCTTAATATAAAAATACAAAATCTTCCGACCGCCTTGCCTTTTTTTTTAATTGATGTGATGAAAAAGTCCTCTCTTCCTCTCTCATTCATATTTCCTATGCCTCACTCTAATATCCTATCGATCCCGTTATCAGTCGTACCTCATGCCATTGACAATTTCAATATATCTTTGATCAACCTAACATCGAGTAACCATGAACATATAATTAAGTCCTTGGAATTTCTTAACACCCCTATGTAGTGGCGGCCCAAGAGGGGGGTCAAGCTAAGGCACATGCCCTCCCTCTAATTTTGATTTTTTTAACATATATATGTTGTGTATATTTAGCATGGTATCAAAATTAATATTCATTTTTGTGTGTTATCTGCTTCACACACTTAATCAATTTTCACAGTATGTAAACTATCTTTCATAAATAAAGTCATTACCAATATGGTTTTCAATAAAGAGTCACTAATAAAAATACATTAAATTAGGGTAAATTTCATAAAAATCATTGGCATTTTTTATTTATATAAATGTATCTCAATATTTCATAATTAAAAATTTTAATTATTATTAAACATATCAACAACTACATCAAAAACACATACATCAATGTCAATTTGCTAACTATCACTTTATACCAATTTTTTAAATGATGAAACAAAAAATTGATCTCTGTAATTAATAATAGACTTTATGAAATGACAAATATTTTTAGAAATAAAATAATTAAATTTATAGAAAATATAACAAGTAAATAATTGTATGGGTAATGAGGAAACAAAAATGGATACCTATAACTAATTGTTTACATAATGAAATGCCAAATACTTGTATAATATATAAATAATTTAGTGTGTAACAAATTTAGCAAGTACATAGGTAAGTCAGAAAACAAAAACCAATATCTATAATTAATGGTACACTCCATGAGATATCAAGTATTGTTATACTATATATATAACAAAAAGTATATAAAAAGTATAACAAGCACATCATTTTATGGGCGTATATTTTACTTGTGTAGATAATGTATGTGGATTCTTTTCTATTATGTGTGTAATGCATGATATGAAAGGTAAAGTCAAATGTAATATGATACTTTCTTAGTAGTACATGGTTTCATGATAAATTTGTTAATAATATTTTTACAATATGTATACTTTTTGAATTTTTATACACCAATTAACATTTGTTAAAAAATAATGTAAATTATGTGTCATTATTGAGTTAACCCTTAAAATTAAACTTCTATTCACAAATTAGACTTCTAAATTATAAATATTATTTCATTGTAATGTCAAAGATAATATACTTTGATTTTTTCTTAAGTTCTAGCGTAATATAGAAATTTGTCTATAACTATCTTTATAACTTAGTGAACAATAGATTGTTGTAACATTTTTAGTTTATTAGATAAAATTAATGAATAAGTTTAACACCATCATAAGTATCTTCATTTAACTTTAAATTACTATAGTATTATTTCTTGATTTATATATAATATTAATAATAATAATAGCCACGTTAAAGGTTCCCCATAATGGTCATCTCCCCGTGTCTAGGTTTCCTTGCACTGTAATAGGGTTCCGTAGGCACGGTGGTTGTCTTCCACCTTTCTTCCATTAGGGTTTTCTCTTACAGGTCCAAGGTTTGCTGTGGGTGTTAGATCCTACTAATTGGCTGTGTGTGGTTTCGGGATGGCGGATGATATAACGAAACAGTGTGAGAGGATGCGGATTACAGAAGCTGAGGCCGAGATTGCAGAGGTTCAGGCAGACGACGAACACAAGATGGCGGAACACGCAGAGTTGGCAGTGGTGGAACGTCTGTGGATAGAGAAATCTTATAACTTCACGGCAATGAAAAGGACCTTCGTGCAGGCACGGGGGCTGGCGGAAGCAGTACTTTTCAAATTGATCGATCCCATTACATTTGTGATTCAGTTTACAAACTGGAGGGATAAGCAGAAGGTGATTGAGGGCAGCCCTTGGAATTTCGACAATAAACTATTGCTTCTGAAGGAGGTGGAATCGAGCGACCAACCGGGGAAGATACAGTTCAAAGATTGTGCGATCTGGGTTCGTATGTACAGCTTACCTCTTGGCCTTTGATTGACGGTGGCTATAACGAATATTGTAGGAAAGATCAGCCCGATTTTGAAACTAGATTGTGATCACCTCGGTTGGGAGACGTCTGCGAGGGTTAGGGTTATTATCGATGTTACAAAGCCATTGAAGAGAATTCAAAAGGTTAGGGGCAACGACAGAATGGTGACTGACATTGATCAGAAATACGAGCGCCTCCCCATTTTCTGCTTCTTGTGCGGACGTCTCGGTCACAATGATAGGGACTGTGTAGGGTTCGATGAGGAGGACGACTCTAGGAGGGAATGGGGATCATGGCATTGTGCGTCACCACATAAGCCAAGAGTCTCGATCGCTGAGGAGTTTTTGGGGGGAAGGAGACCTGGAGCACGCCCACAGTTTTCCTTCTGTACGTTTAGGAACAAGAAACCTATGAACTCTGAAGCGGTTGGCTCGGCGGAGTCGTGGACTCGAGACAAGGACGCTGAGTCTTAGGTGTCGGATCATGGTGAGGAAGGTGTGTCAGGGGAAGAAGGTGGAAGGCACGGGATGGCGACAAGTCCGAGGCAGGAGTGAGCGCTTGAGCACTCCATGCTTTGGTCGGAGGAGAAGGAAAAGAGACAATATTCTATGGATGATTTGCTTGAAGTCTTCAAAGATGTGAACGATGAGAGGAGCAAGAAAGCTACATGTTCTAGGAGAGCTATGCCAGCTTCAATTCCCACGGGCATTCTACAGGGAGAGTGTTCAAACATGGCCTTAGCAAAATAGGGCCGGGGTGAGACACAATACAGGACTCGGGAAGGAGGGGAGTTGGATAAAGTTGTAATAACACCTAATACCATTCCGGCAACCGAAAAGAGCATAAATAAGTCACCACCACTAGATGTAGGAGAGAGAAACACAAATAAATTAGGTGAGGCGGCTGGAGCAGGGGAGGCAACGGTACAAATGAGGAAACGGGCGAACAAAGCCATGCATGTCTGATGAGTTGTTCTTCCGGAAAACCTTACAAGATTCTCCGGTAGGGATGGGGAGGAGTTTGAACAGGAGATACGTAAACTCCTCGCTGCAAGAAAACAAAGGATGTTGGAGAAAAAAGAGAGGTTAAGAAGGGAAAGAGATGACGAAGACACTGGTAATCAGTACGTATCTACGTAGAGGATCACAAGGCAAAAGAAACAGAAAAGGGGTCGTACAGATGAAGAACCGGGCTACAATGTGGATGACTACAGAAGTATAGGAAACACTCTCTCGGCCCAAGAGGGTGATCATAAAAGGTAGAAAGCATCATGTGACTTAGGGGCACCAGAGATAAGCAGTGTTGCAACACATCAAGTAGCGGGAGTTGGCTTGCACCAACCCCGCAAACAACAATGAAAACACTTAGTTGGAACTGTCAAGGGCTGGGTCGACCCAAGGCAGTGAATGCACTCCGGGCTCTATGCTGGAGTGAGAGACCCAATATAGTCTTCGTTATGGAGACTTTGATGGAAGATAAGCTTCTGGATAACATTAAAAGGCAGTGTGGGTTTGTGGATGGTATTTGTATTTCTTGTTCTGGCAGATCAGGTGGCATCGGGCTGTGGTGGAAAGATGTGACAGTGGATATTGTGAGTTACTTGAACTGGCATGTTAAATACAAGGTGGATGATCCCAAGGCAGACTTCAGCAGGACAACTTGTGGGATGTACGGATGGGCAACGTAGGAACAGAAGTACAAGACGTGGGACCTGATGAGACAGGTTTATAGGGGTACGGAGGGCCCCTTGGTTATCTATGGGGACATAAATTAGATTGTGTAGAACTCAGAAAAGAGGGGGGGCCACAGAAACTGGAGAGAGTCATGATACTGTTTTGAGAAACCATAAAAGATTGTGCTTTACTTGACATTGGGTTCACTGGGAACATCTTCACCTGGCGTAGGGGGAGGACAATAGAGACACTAGTGGAAGAGAGGCTAGACAGATTTCTTGTGAGTGATGACTGGCGTAACAAATATATAGGCTGTGCAGTCAAGCACCTCCCTTTTTACATGTCGGATCATGCTCCTATCATTCTTACGGCGGAAGTCGGAGAGGTTTTAAGGAGGAGACGACAATCTCGATTCTTCTTTGAACCCATGTGGCTGATGGAGGAAAGCTACGGGATGATAGTGTCTGAAGCGTGGGAGGAAGAGGACAACTTAGATCTAAGGAAGAAAATTGAGAAGGTCGGTGGAAGACTATCTAACTGGGCAAGTATCAAATATGGGGCAATCTGGAAAAAAATAAAAGAAACCACAAGGTTGTTGGAGGAGGAGTATAAAAAATGGTCAAATGGTAATGTTCTGGAAAAATGTGAGGAGTTGGCTAACAGCTTGCAAAAACTTCAAAGATAGGATGAGGCGTTCTGGTGTGTGCGGGAAAGATTAAAGGAATTGAAAGAAGGGGACAACAACACGGTGTATTTCCACCACAAAGCATCTCAGAGGCAAAAGAAGAATATAATTTCTAGGCTCAAAGACATAGGTGGCATATGGCGGATAGCTGAAAAGATATTCTGAGTATTATTGAAGACTTCTATAAAGAGTTTTTTCAATCCGAGGGGTCAATGATCTTGGAGGAGGCAGTTGCTGGCATTCAAAGGAGAGTTGATAGGCATATGGATGAGTTTTTGGATAGGGAAATCACAGGGGAGGAAATAAAACAAGCAGTGTTCCAAATGTCTCCCAATAAAGCTCCTGGCTCGGACGACATGAAACTGATCTTTTTTCAAAAATTTTGGTATATTATTGGAAATTATGTGGCGAATTATATAAAAGGGTGGTGGAAGGGGGAGCATTCCATGAGATAGTTCAATGATACTCTGGTGATTCTAATTCTAAAGGTGCAGAAACCCAAGGTGGTGGGAAAATTCCATCCTATTAGCCTATGTAATGTGGTCTACAAAATTGCAACAAAAGTTCTGACAAATAGGCTAAAACCTTTCATGGACGGCATCATTTCAGCCAACCAAAGTGCCTTCATTCTGAGGAGAATGATCACAGACAATGCGTTGATTGCTTATGAGTGTTTTCATGCTATGAAAGGAGGTAAGGGTGGTAAAAAAGGTCAGTTTTCCTTGAAGTTGGATATGATGAAAGCCAACGACAGAATGGAGTGGTGTTTTCTGAGAAGGGTGATGGAGAAGTTTGGGTTTGGAAATACTTGGATTGGAAGGGTCATGGACTGTGTCTCTTCAGGTTTTCACACTGTTACAGCCAATGGGGAAAGATCTAATGCCTTCCAGCCGTCCTGTGGACTTTGACAGGGTGACCCTCTCTCTCCTTTCCTCTTTATCCTCTGTTCTGATGTTTTATCCTCCCTTCTAAATCCTCGCGACTAGTGCAAATACCATCCATGGTATGCGCAATAGTTGGGGGGCACCTTGGATCTCACATCTTTTCTTTGCAGACGACAATATCCTTTTTGCAAGGGGGACTAGAAATGAATGCTTGAAGATAGCTGATATCATCAGCCAATACGAGCAAGCATCGGGCCAAAAGGTCAATCTATCCAAGTCCGAGATTGTTTTCAGCAAGAAGGTACAACGTAGCAGGAGAGATGAGATTATGGGCCTCCTGGGGGTGAAGGAGGTGGACCGACATGCATCATACTTGGGACTCCCGATGTCTATTGGAAGATCTAAGAAGACAGCATTCTCCTACATCAGGAAAAGGGTGTCCAACAAGCTATAGGGGTGGAAGGGACAACTGCTTTCCAAACTAGGAAAGGAGGTCCTGATCAAGGCGGTGGTGCAGGCTATCCCTACCTACGTGATGAGTGTTTTCCAGCTACCGGAAAGCTTATTAGATGATCTGAATTAAATGGTGGCCAGGTTCTGGTGGGGGGAAAAAGCAGGGGAATGGAAAATCTCTTAGATGTATTGGGAAAATTTATGCAAGTCCAAGAAAGATGGTGGCATGGGTTTACGGGATCTGTCAATTTTCAACCAAGCGCTACTGGAAAGGCAACTATGGAGACTCCACACAAAGCCTGAATCGTTAGTTTCCAAAGTTTTGAAAGCAAAATACTACCTGAATCACAGTCTTTTGGAGGCACGGTTGGGCCTTTTATCGAGCTACTCTTGGCGTAGCATGTGGGGAGCTAAAGCTCTCTTTTTACAGGGCCTGAAGTGGAGAATTGGAGATGGGAGGGGAGTGAACATATGGACAGATAGGTGGATTCCTGGAAGATATGAGAACTTAAGTCATCTTGACACAGTCAGCCCCTCCAGTCCTACTCTTGTCGCTGAGCTGATACGAAGACCTGAGATAGTGTGGGATGTTGATCATCTACCAGAGGTGTTCCCTAGGGAAGTAGTAGCGGAGATCAGATCGGTACCGTTATCGGTACATGAAACGCTACATGAAACCTTTTGGTGGCCACAACATGACGGAAACTTCTCGGTGCGCTCTACTTATTGGCTAGGCAAATTGGGGTGCTTGGGCCTTAGAGAAAGATAGCAGGGGGTCCCGCATGAGCTTTGGCGTATGATATGGAGGAAAAGATGGCCCCCTAAATTAGCTCATTTCCTATGGAGGGTCACAACAAGATGCCTGGCTACTAAAGGTCATCTTCACGACAAACACATTTCTTCGGATGGTGTATGCCCGAGTTGTGCTGCCTAGGTTGAATCCATCCACCACATGTTGTGCTATTGCCCAGGGGCTGTTATGGTTATGAAGGAAAGCTGGTTTGGTGAGTCCAAAATATTGCGTTGGTCCGAGAACCTTCATGAGGACCTGGTGGAGCTGTTAGGGGGTTGTACAGAGGAGGAGATGGATGAGTTGGCAGTTGTTTGGTGGACTAACTGGACGTGTAGAAACAAGAAGGTGTTCAAAGATGAGGAGCCTAGACCGAGACCAAATCTATAATGGTACAGGGCAATGATTTACGACTACCGAGCTATGCAGTTATCTGAGGGTGGGTCGGTCATAGGGCCTCACCTTCATGGTGAGGAGGACAAGGATGCATGGAGCTGGGCATGATTGGAAGGGGACAGTAGCTGGTTGTTCATCCATACTGACGCAGCAATGGCAGAGGCGCTGAAGAGAGGGCTGGGAGCGGTGATCTGTGATACTAATGGAGAATGCACGGGAACTATACAGCAACACGTTTGTGCTGGTTTAGATGTTAACGTGGCTGAAGCTATGGTGGCTCGACTAGGAGTCATGAGGAATAAGGAACTACTGCAACCAGATGCTAAGGTAGTGCTAATAACAGACTCGAGCAATCTAGTAAAAGTTTTGAAGGATCCAGGAAAAAGAAGAGACCACTTGGGTCTCGTGGCTGAAGACATCAATAGTTTAGCTTCTTTTTTTTAGCATGTTCGTTTGTTTCCATGTTAAAAGAGCCCAAAATTCTTTGGTTCATTTTATTTGTCATGATGCTCTTGGATCGGGAGGTCACATCATTAGACATGGCACCTTGCCTGTTGAATGGCGTGGCATTGCTAAGAACGATATGTTTTTCGATGGATGATTAATATAAGGCAGTGTTTTTCAAAAATAATTGCCACGTGGTATTGCTTATAAATTTAGTTTTCTTAACTTTATTTTACTTTTTAATTAATTGACTTGTCAAACTCATCACATAGGAAATTATCTGTGTGATCTTAAAAAATAAATAATAACCCATACACTCAATATTGAACATTAAATATATGTGGTTTTTCTAAAACGTCCTATATTAATAGGAAATTAATTTAAGGAAATGGTTGGTCTTATACAAAAAATTTAATCTTTTCAATGTCAGCAGTTGCCATTTTTAACTCATCTTAAATGTAAAAGAGTCCTACATATATGTAGAATGTTATAATATACATAATCATATGAAATAATAGATATACATAGAAGATTATTTTAAGTAGATATAAAATTAAGTACCTCACAATGTGGTGAGCTATGTCTTCAACTTCTTTTTTTATTTGTCTAAGATCCATCTATTTTTCTCTCTAAACTCAAGCAAATAGGTAAATATCATGTCGAGCTCCATTTTTTCTCATGGTGATAATTGAAGTCATATTTACCTTTTGTGTAAAATAAAATAATATCTATGTCACATAAATACTTAACATTATTTTTATATGTACACCCCTTCATCAGCGGCTAACTCTGTCTCTATCCATATGTAATATTATAGTCTAGTAATTAATTTGCCCTGCATGAATCATACACATTGATATATGTTACATGTATATATCATTCTACCAAAAAATATAGGTTACATGTTAATCTATAATCACATTCATGACCTATTTAGTCCCCCTTCCCTTCTTTTCCTCTTCTCCCCTCTAACCGTAACTACACACTACAAATGTCTCTCTATTTTATTTCATTCCTCTCTTCATAATAAATCACTTTACTAATGAAGTAATAATCCACATTTGACATCTATATACTTCTTGATGAATTGATTTACACTATCATCAGTTACATCCCCACTTTATTCTCTATTTTATCTATTGTTTCATGGTTTTTAAAACATGTCATGCACACACATTCAAATAATTAATAGGATGCATATTTCAAACATTATTTACTATCATTTTTCATGGCTTATTAATTATTATTCTTTTACTGCATCTAAAATATCTTCCTAAACAATTCATTTCTCACATTCTTTCTTTTACTTTCAATAATTTTTTTAGTAAAGAACACAAATTTATCAAGAACCAAAAATTTGTAAACTTCATAGGGAAATAAATGGTTTACTATTTTTTACCATGTATGTACCTTCTACAAATTAATATAATGCATATTTCAAACATTGTTTATTATTATTTCCCATATCTTATTAATTGTTATTCTTTTATTGCATCTAAATTATCTTCCTAAATGATTTGTTTCTCTCATTGTCTCTTTTACTTTTCAATTTTTTTAGTAAAGAACACAAATCTATCAAAAACCAAAAATTTATAAACTTCACTGGAAAACAATTAGTTTACTATTCTTTTACTATGTACGCACATTCCACAAATTAATATAATGCATATTCCAAATGTTGTTTACTATCATTTCCCATGTCTTATTAATTGTTATTCTTTTACTGCACCTAAATTATCTTCCTAAATGATTCATTTCTCTCATTCTCTCTTTTACTTCTCATTAATTTTTTTAGTAAAGAACACAAATCTATCAAAAACCAAAAATTTATAAACTTGACAGGAAAATAATTGGTTTACTATTTTTTAAGTTGTACGCACATTCCATAAATTAATACAATGCATATTTCAAATGTTGTTTACTATCATTTCCCATGTTTTATTAATTGTTATTCTTTTACTACATCTAAATGATTCATTTCTCTCATTCTCTCTACACTGGAATTTCACTAAATGTACATCACTCTTTCCATAATTACCCCGCTCACCATAGATTCTCACATTAAAATATTGTTTTCAATCTCTCTCTTCTATTATGTCAATAACTCCCCACTCTCCCATGTTTCGCTTTCCATCCCCCAACAAATTCCCTATTATCACCCCCTATCTCTGCCTTTTTCTCTACCCATTATTTTGCCTCCTGTATCATCTTACTTTCTTTGTTTATGCTTCCAACTAATATCCAACACCTCTCCTCCCTTCTGGTATCTCCATTCCAACCCAACCACAATGATGTGTTTCCAATGCAGAAATACCAACAAATGCAGAGATACCAACGTGCAGACATATGGATCTTGAGACATAGTCGAATGAATGTGTGGGAGTGGAACATGATCTAGATTGGTATCTTAAAATGATAGCACCACTTTTCTTCCTTTTATTTTCAATCTGGGCTAATTTGTGTTTTACCAAGATCTTGCAGAACTAATGAGATAAGTATATCTCTAGATGCATGTATTTCTATGAAGTGTTGGAGGTATCTCATTGTTGGTGAGGCCGCTTGAGTGCAATCAAAGCATAGAGCCAACTACTAATAAAGAACCCCCAAAAGGTCCATAACACTCTTATCCACCCCCTAGACGAGGGCCAATCTGGTAGACCATCAACTCAGACAAAGAAATAACTATCTTTTAAACATAAGTCAATTTTAACATCACCATCCTCAACGAGTTACTGACTAAATCAATATCTATAAATGAGGTCACAGTTTGACGCCCCTAGTACTCTAAATCCAAGAAAAGGATCCCATTTTGTTCTATGCACAATCCAAAACATTGTGGTGCCTACAATCTCTCATATTATGTTTGTTGTTTCTTGCATAGTTTTTACTGTTCCTTTCGGTATTATGAGCTTTAATATTCTATGTGTTGTTTCTTTCATAGTTTTCCTTAAATAAAATATGCACAATTCTTTTCACTGAATTTGTGTATTTTGCATTCTATAAAATACTAATAATGGAATGTCTTGTTTGTCTATATCTTTTTCCAAGGTAAGATAATATTTTTATTGGTTATTGAATGATAATTGCACTACCATTTATTACCCATATCATCCTATATTCATTATGCATTTAGACTCACTACTTGGTAATGTATTTTGAATAAGGACGTTATTTTGATGTTGAGAAAATTGACTCAAAGCGGGATTAGGATGCCCTCTTAAAAATATTACTATTGAACCTGTAGACTATCCCAAAAGTCAAGGTACCTAAGGGAAAATTTAACAATGATAATTATGTATGCAATGTTCTAGATGTAAGGTTGATCTCACATTTTTTCTCTCTTAGTTGAATAAACCTAGTGGTTCAAGAGAAAATATGTTTGAATACTCATGAATCATTAGCACATCAAAATGTTTATCAATTTATCCCATATTTATTTACACAATGTCTAAAGCATTCGAACAAACAACATAGATTGCAGGTATATATGTTGAAGTACATGAGAGACATCATTGATGCAAGAATTAGAAATGTTTGTAAATGTGTAAGCTACTTATCACTATATTCTTTTATTTTTTTCAAATTTCTAAACACGTTGAGTAAATGACAATATGTTGATATATTTGACATGTGATTGCAATATTATTTGAAGCATATTGGTTGTTGCTTCAACCAAGAAGAGATCAACTAGGTCTGAAACAAGTGGGGGACATGTGTTCTTGAGCACACAAAAATTATGTGACATGAGGGGGAGACATTTGTTCTTTAGAATAGACCAATGTGGAGAGAGACTGAGCTTGGTTGTATAGTATACTGGTTCTTTTCCCTATAATCTTTTCTTTGGTTTCATCTATGAGAATATTTAACTTGATCCAAAAAAAAGAATAGACCAATGTGTGAAACCTTTGTAGTTAATTTTTAGTTTGGTTCTAGAGTGTGTACTCACTACTTTGCATTATTGAATCTTTGTATGGATGATTGATTATTTATAAAATTCAGTGCAAGTTTTTTTTTCAAGGTTTGATGTAAATTTTGTTCAATTATGTGCTTGTTTGTGAAATAAAAAAAAGGTATAATTTCAAATTTACTTTAAAATTTCTAAAATATGGTTAATTGATCAAATAAATTGGTTTTATATGACCAATCAAACTCTAATAAAATACAAAAGTTAATGAAATGTTGTAAAAGGTGTGATACCACAACAAACAACACATGTTGTGTTATCTACACATATAACAATGGATGTGTCTAGAATATGAACCCTATTACAATAGGTGTGTCTGGTGAAGTACAACATGTACCACATGTTGTATAAAATGTGTATATTATAATAGCCACACCACATGTTGTATAAATAGCCCTATTACAATAGGTTTATTTATCAAAAGACAACATGCTTCAACTGTTGTATAAACATATATATTACAACAAGCACATTGTATGTTTAAAAAAAACCCTATTACAATAGGTGTGTTTAGTGAAGGACAACATGCTTCAACTATTGTATAATGTAAATTACAACAGGTGCACCACATGCTATAAAGAACACCCCTATTACAGTGGGTGTGTTTAGTAGAAGATAACATAGTTCAATTGTTGTATAAAGTATATTACAATGGATGCACCACATGTTGTATAGAATACCCATATTACAACGGGACATACATTAAAAGACAACTTGTTTCAACTATTGTATAAAATTCATGTATTACAACATGTGCATCACATGTTGTATAAAGCACCTCTAAGGCCACACAATCTAATACAATGGTTAACACATATTGTAAAATGGAAAAATGAACCGTTGTCAAAAATGTTTTTTGTAGTGGTGGGAGATCTGGGTGGAACGGTACAGTGACCGTGAGTTCATCGCCTCCATTGGCTTCACCAACAACATGTGCATTATCTATGAATGTAAAGGGTTGGTAGGAAACCATCCCTTCTTCAGTGATTGGCTGACTTACCTGGATCTCATTTGCAAATTCCTAGCTTCACTAGAGGTATGTATCATCCCTGAGCAGGGGAATGGATGGAGGGGTGGCATCATCAACTTCAGACTCTACAATGCCAATTACACCTTGACGCTGGAGAAATTCAATGCCATATATGGATGGCCATCTGAGGGGGGCGCTATTACCCCGACAATTTCAATTTTCTGACAATGTAGTTGTTACCGTTCGAGCAATCGTAGGGCCAACAAATTTGTTAACATACCAACTCTGTCAATGACATGGAGCATCCCTTTGCTCAAATTATCCATCACCTCCTCACCAACACCATCTTCTCCAGATCTTGTCAAGGGAAGGGGAAAACCCAACGGGTTGACCTCTACTTTTTGTACAAGGTACTAGAGCTAAGGAGAAGAAGTTTGCACTTTGGTGCTTTTTTTCTACTACACATGATGGGTGTCAACCGCCAGGTGGGGAGGAAACTTCCAATTCATTTTAGAGGATTGATCACTTTGGTTGCTCTTCACCTCAACCTCAACCTCTACACCGCCAAACCACTGAAGGTCGCCACAAAGCTTGATCTTAAGCATTTCAAGAAGTCTGACCTCATCAACACTCATCTAGGTACTATATACTGGTTTTGTAATGTAGGCACACGGTATAAGGAGAAGGTGTTGCCAGATGTTGTCTTAGACCTATAGGGAATCAAGCTCATGGGGTGTCCTGTGGTTAGTTCATCAGATGAGGAGGAAGAAGAAGTAGTTGTAGCAAAAGACTAGACATAGGAGCACAATGAAGAAGAAGAAGAAGATGAGGAGGAGGTGGAGCCAACAATTCCAGTCACAAGAGGTTGGTTCCACGTAAGCATCCATGATGCTATGCAGCCTCCACTTCTTCTTCTCCCCTTCCATCGCATGATGACAACCCGTACCCTATGGTGGGTATGTATGGGATGTTGTAGGAGATTCAATAGGGACAACAGCAGCAGTAGGCTACATTGGAAGTGTAACAACGTCGATCAGACAAACATTATTAACTAAGCGGAAGCAATCATTAACAGCGGATTACCAAAAATCACTAAAAATTTAAACTTTTTGCAAAGAGATCCATTCATAGGAAAACTCTTTCATTCAGAATCAAAGTAAAACTTTACATCCTGGTTCATATATATACATCTCATGTATTTTTGCTTCTCGAGGAATACAAACATAAACTACTCTGTCTTAACTGTACACAGGTAGTATAAAACCGTCGAGGCTTTAAGCCAAAATCTCAAACCGATCCATCAAAACACTACTCCTAGGACTCGAGTATATAGAGACGACACATAGGACTTTCTAACTTTATGACTGGACAGTCAGGGTCTCCACCTGAGATCTCACTGCTGTCCAAGCTGTTGCTTTCCTTTTTCCTGCAAAAGAGTCTCTGCTTCTTTGTCCGCGTTCACCTAAAAACATTGGATCCCACGGGGGTGAGACAATTGTAAATTGTCCCAGTGGGAGATATAACTCTCCGCCAAAACATTATTATTGTAGTTAAAGATATGGAACTGAGCATAGGATAAACAGTTTAAAGCATTCTCAACTTTGAAAGAATTGCAGCTATTTATGATAGAGCAATATGCCACTTATCCTTTAATGAATAGGAAGAACATGTATAACATCAATTCAAACTACAGAATCATTACCACTACATTAACTCTCTTCAGGCTTAGATCATATATCTAAAGCCTGGCATTATTATTGTAGAGTCATGGCCCGTAGCCATACTCTTTTCATAAAGTGTTAGGATCTTAATCCCTCAATTCTCCATTGGGAATTCTCATTCTTTCACAATTTCAATACCTAACCATGTGATTCTGGGTATTTAAACCCTGAGCTCATCACCTGAGCATTGTTACCACTTTTCTTATAGCACTCATAAACTTGATATGTCACCCATGAGACATTCTTGTCTCAACTTGTTGGCCTTAGCCAATCTGCTAAATAGATACTGCCAAACATGTGATTATACATCATCATGTCTTACTTAGGTATTGGACTATGTCAATCCTTGGTTATAAGCCCCATGCCTTTAGTAGGTATTGGATTTAGCCAATCCTACATAAACATCTCAGACTAAGTCATTATCAATCTTATGTAACCATTCTAGGTATTGAACTATGTCAATCTTGTGTAACCATTCCAGGCATTGAACTATGTCAACTCTGTGCAACTATTTCCAGGTATTGGGAGTTAGCCAATCCTGTGTTATTATTCCAGGTATTGAACTATGTCAATCCTGTGATATTATTCTAGGTATTGGGTTATGACCAATCCTGTGCATTCCAGGTATTGGGAGTTAGCCAATCCTGTGTTATTATTCCAGGTATTGAACTATGTTAATCCTATGATATTATTCCAGGTATTGGGTTATGACCAATCATGTGCATTCTAGGTATTGGGAGTTAGCCAATCCTGTGTTATTATTCCAGGTACTGAACTATGTCAATCATGTGATATTATTCCAGGTATTGGGTTATGACCAATCCTGTGCATTCCAGGTATTGGGAGTTAGCCAATCATGTGTTATTATTCCAGGTATTGAACTATGTCAATCCTGTGATATTATTCCAGGTATTGGGTTATGACCAATCATGTGCATTCCAGGTATTGGGAGTTAGCCAATCCTGAGTTATTATTCCAGGTATTGAACTATGTCAATCCTGTGATATTATTCTAGGTATTGGGATTTAACCAAATCCTGTATTACTACTCCAGGTATTGGGAGTTATCCAATCTTGTGCAACTGATATTCCAGGTATTAGACTTATGCTAATCATGTGCATCTATTCTAGGTATTGAATTGTATCAATCCTGTGTAACCTTTAAAACAATTTGTTACCTCTCACTAGGCAACAACCATCCTCATAGTTCATAAGGCTCATAAAACACCTTGTCACCTCTTACTAGGCAAAAACTTTATTCACATGGCTCACAAGGCCATTCACATCTTGCCACCTCTCACTAGGCAACAACTTAACAAAGACTTACAAGCCCATACTCATCTTGTTACTTCTTTCTAAGTAATAAAAACATAATGGCACATATGGCCAATCAACTCTAATCAAATAAACATTATAGCTCATACCTGGCTATGATCATCACCTCATGGGACCTGCATGATTGTCACACATGATAATAGAAATATCAAGTTCACAACATATCATGCAATACATGGTAACACCTTTATTCCCTTACCAAGGTTAGGGTTTACCATCAATTAGAGCTTTTCATCTTTTTACCCAAAGTTAGGGTTAGGATTTTCCTTTCTTATCAATTAGGGTCTCATATTTGTATTATCACTCCAACCCTAATTTATTGTTACACTCCTCTGGAAGCATTTATTGATATCATAAGTATTCCTACTTATTACTTTCATCATGTATCATTAAATGATTATCATCACAAGGTATGAGTTTCTCTCTCATCCTTAAGTTGGGAATTAACAAAATGACCATGTTAGGTCACTTTCAAATCAACTCTAAGTCAAGCATAGAGCACCACAGCCGTGTAGTCAAGAATGGTCGTACGAGGGGAAGCCACCACGGCCGTGCTACCTTATACGGTCGTGCAAAGTGAAATCACCACGACCGTGTTACATTACCACAGTTAGCATCATCTCAATTAGGGATTTCATATGTATTCAACCTTAATTTGGGTTTTACATAGAATCACCCTGTTACGACCCCATCTTCCGATAACCCCCAATTAAGGGAGACCGAAAGGTTGAAGCCGCACCCATGAAATTCCGGATCAAAGGTTCGACATATAACCAATAACAATTATTAAATTCTAACAGACTATACTGAAAATGGTAATAAAATTTTTCTTTATCATACCTTTGAAAAGTTGGAAGTACTAGACTTCTAACCACAGATGATCTACTCTAACTAAATCCTCCTTGTTCTCTAATTCTTGAATTCACAATATGTCACTTTACTGTTTTGTGCTTTGGAATATGTACCTAAAACGCCGACAAACAAAACAACGGTCAGTCGGTATGTGGAGGATCCAATAATCAAGAAATTATGCTAACAATGTAATCAAGAAATTAATCTTTCCAACAATCAAGATTATGTTTTAAGCCATACATCTCAATCCATTCATATTCCCAACTCTGTGAGTTCCTGCAGTGAACTTTCATTATACCTCTGTAAAGGTAGAGTCGCATGGCACTACTCCAGGTAGCCCAATATCTAACTCAATGTGACTTGATGGTCCTACCACAAGGGTAGCCATGTACTAAGTCGAACACAGACCTGATGACCTCTCCAATAGGCAGCCATGTACTAGGTCTTCTCATGACCTGATGGTCCTACCCATTAGATAGCCATGTACTAGGTCAGACCTGATGACCTCTCCAATAGGCAGCCATGTACGAGATCTCTTCAGACCTGATGGTCCTACCCATTAGATAGCCATGTACTAGGTCATACACAGAGGGAACCAGGATCTGAGCATGTAGGCATATACATTTTGTGATAATCATAGTCACTTTATAGTTGCATGAAATAAATAGACATTCAACAGTTATTTCAAGCAATCGATAAATCCTTTGGAAATCACCGGGAAACTAAAGTGATTATTCATAAGCATAACCACATACCTTTTAATTGCACTTTTCAAGATAGAAAGAGAAACCCAATCAACAAGCAAAACCTGAAATAAAAGGACAGTTTCCTTTTATTAATATTTATCCACTTCCATTATTCCAATTAGGATTCGAATTCCATAATTAGGGTTTCTTCTAGAAATTAGGGTTTTACTTCTTCTTTCATCATTATCATCCTTGATTTATCACTCTTCATAAAACTCCTATTTTCTCATTGAATTTCCTTTATTAGACAACTGATTTCCTTGTTTCATAAAAATATGGTTTTTATCTCTCTTTATCCCAAATTAGGGTTTTCTTACAAATTAACCTTCTTTTAATCATTATAATTCCAAGTTAAGCATTTTTGCATTCAAATAGCAAATTAAACTACCATTAACATTATCAGAGTCAATCTTAACAATTTGACTTGTTGAATTACCAAATTACCCTCTCAACATGCAATTAGGGTTTCTCATCAAATTTTAATAAACTTTATTAGCCAAATAAAGTACTTTTGCAAAACGAAGTGGAATTAGGTTCTGGAAGTATTTTTATCGTGTTCCTTGCATTTTTATATGCAACTTTCATATATAAAGTTTTCTCATACGAGTTTCCTATCATTTTCTATTAATTTCACAAAGAAAACCTATTTTATGAATATTCGTTAGAGAGAGATTAATTACCGAAAATTCATGATCGTTGGATTGATGCGCCCGTGGTCCGCTTCACGATCTGACGCTCCTCGCCGCGCGTCTCCTTTTACTTACGCACCTCATGCCCAGATCGTCCGATCACGATCCAAGGGTTCGGTCAAATATTCACCCAACCACTGGATCCTAATCGTACGGTAGCCGACCGCGCTCCTCTCACAATCCTCGCCCTCACCTCAGGTTCGTTAGATCGTGGTGGAGATCACCGTGCTCCCTGATCCGACGGTGATCGGGTCGTCTTCTTCCTCAGCAGGTCGTCGCGCGGTCAACTCGGTAGTTGACTCAGAGCTGCGGGCATCTTCTTCTCGATCCAACTGTCCCGGAAGCTTCGCCGCCTCTCCACGAAGTCGAGGGCTGGGTCAATTCAAGCCCAGGATCCCCCGACCCTATCCCCTTGCTCGCCGGATTCCTGCGAGGTCCCCGGCGGTGACGAGGTCGAAGCTCAGGACAAAACTACAAATTGAGCGTATAGAAACACTCCTCGCACGATTCCTCAGCAGATCTATCAATCCAGAGCGGATGCTGATACTCTCTAACTCCCCCCTATATATAGGGTCGTGCTCAGTTTCTACAGAATTGGGTACTTTCCCAATCGGAGATGAATCCTACCCAAACCAAGGTTGAAAACCTTCGGATTGTTCTCCTGAATCCCATAGGATAACTTCCATAAGCGTTTGAACCTTAGATTCTCGAGAAATCAGGTTGGAAGATCAACCTGCAAGTCACAGAGTCCTAGTTCCACTGGGACCTGGACGATGGGTAGAGCCCATTGGATTTCAATCCAACGGCTCTCATCACAGGCGCTAGATCAAAAGGAAAGTAATTTCCTAAATTCGAATTAAATTCTTATTCCAATGGGATTTTGGAAAAAAAATCATATCTCTCAATTGGATTGGTATTTCTTTCCCAAATTTTGAGGGAAGCTCGAGTTCATTATTATCCTTCATCCCTCCAAATTTGGTGAAATAACAAAACTTCGATTCCTTTTTCTTGTCATACAAGTTATCATTATAGTAATCACTTTTTCCCTCTTTTCCTTGAACCCATTATTATTATTTCTTGGTTTTGAGTTCCTTGAACTCCAAGATATCCAAAATCTCGAATTCTTATTTTTAGGGAAATAGTCCACATCCTTTATCTTATTTTATGGAATTCTTTATGTATTCATCAATCATATCAATTTGGGCTTCAACTAAAACAAGGCCCATTAAGCAACACATAAACAATCAATCATGGAATTCATTCCAAACCACATCACATCAATCAAGTAAATTCATTTATCTTTAAATGATATTTACAAAACTCATTACATAATTTGGAAAAATTGAGTTTATAACATCCTCCCCTCCTTATAGGAATTTTGTCCTCAAAATTCAACAATCAAACAAACAATTCAGGATAAGACTTTTCCATGTCCATCATTGGCCCCTATGTGGCTTTACCGTACTCATGGCGCATCCAAAGAACCTTTATCATCACATATTCTTTTCTATGAGTTCTTTCATCCTGGTGTCTATAAACTACACAGGTGACTCAGGCCATTTCAGCCTCCTTTGGGGCTCACTAGGTTCTTTGCTTAACACATGGTCGGGGTACTTCACATAGTGCTCTGAATTGGACACATGAAAAACATCTCACATTACTCTATCCTGAGGGGTAGGGTTAAAACCTAACCATCTCCACCCATCCATCTCTAATGGACCCATGTATCGGGGACTCAGCTTTCTCAGCTGTATCTTAGAGGGGTCGGATTCTCACATAATATTCTCCCACAATGCACTGCATGTTAGTCAACTTTGCATCTTCTCATGACTCTCATCGTCTCTAGGCTCCTTTCAGCCATTTCACGATTAAAGTGACTATTGCCTTCATGCATTGTGGTCCTTTCATAATCATCATGTGGTCCTTTCACCAACATCACCTTACTGAAGTGGTGACCGACACAACCTCCCTTAAGAGCTCTTTAGAAACCCGATACTGGCTATGGTGGTCATCATCACATCTTTCATAGGTCAAAACTGTCTCTAGCTATCACCCTGAACAAGCACATATGCTCTCATTAGACCCTTTAGTCTGGATCATACTAACCATTAGGTTGGGGTAATAAACTGTACTAACATTGAGTTCTTCATGTCCCTACTTCCACCTTTTGGAAGGGAACTTCTAGGTCAAACTCAAGAACCTTTGAACTCACATCATGGTGTAGTTGAACCATCTTTCTCATGGGTAGTTCAACCAGATCTATCCTAAGACAGAACTCTTTCTTTCTTATGTCATCTAGGTAAGGTGAACTACCATAACCCATATTGCATCTCGACCCTCCTTGGCCAAGGGGAGACTTATCACAACATCCATAGTGGTGAACTCCCTTTCTTTCTCGGGGACTTATGACTGAAGGGGAGACTTATGTCACTAGGGTTTCTCATGGAATCACCCTCAACTAGGGTTTCACATGGAATCACCCTCAACTAGGGTTGAGTTCAATAACCCTGTCAATTAGGGTTTATGTTCATGTTTAGGGTTTCATGATCTCTTTGCTTAATTATAATAACCCTTAATCACCACATTAATCATATTCATGTATGAATTCATGCTATCAACTTCTCAACTTGATTAGGTCATATCAACCCTTCAGTCGCGTACATACAACTATTATTATCATAGTGTATCAAGTCATTGATCCTATAAGCAATTAGGAATTCATCCATTAATTGGTACTATTCCCTTAGGTACTATTAGGTTTTCAACCTTTGTACCTTCTTTGATTATCATTACTAATCATCATTGGATCAATGGATCATTCATCATCTTTATTCTCAAGAGATTCAATCACATTGAGCCTCCATTATATAAGGTATCCAATTGAATTAGGGTTTTCAATGCTGATTCCTTCAATCATTGAATTCATGGAACCAATCATCAATTGGACATATACTCATACTTCAATTGAGTTTAATAGGTCAACCTTCAACTGATTTGACCCTCAATTGACCCTTAATTGGTCATGAATTAGGGTTTGATTCAATTGAATTAGGGTTTGGAATCGATGATTCAACAACACTAATCAATGTAAGACTAGTTGCTTTGAAACCATTGAACCATCATCTAAATTGGGTATGACCTGACCCCAAACGGTCTTGAGGTCCTTTTGATGACCTCCAAACGGTCTTGAGACCGTTTTCCCATCATATCACTCAAATCTAAGCCATCCAATTAGAGTTTGGTTCATTGGATTGATCACCAAATCAGCATTGCATTGTATATCAACTTGGTACCTTTAGACCTTCAAACACCTAACCATACTCAACCATAGACCTCCAAACGGTCTTGGGTGACCACCAAATGGTCTTGAGACCGTTTGGATGAGCTCCAAACGGTCTTGAGACCGTTTGGCCCTTCCAACCTTTGGATTCTAGTGAAAAATCATCAAGGATTGGTCTATCGAGTTGATCAACAATTCAGCACTTAATTACAATATAATTGGTACCTTTGGACCTTCAAATGGTCAACTATACTTGACCCCAGACCTCAAAACAGTCTTGGGGTGATCCCCAAACAGTCTTAAGATCGTTTGGGTGATCCCCAAACGGTCTTGAAACCATTTGGGCTAATCAACCCAAAATCTCAACTTAACTCATTGGAATTTCAGCACTGTTTTCAATTAGGGTTTGCCCAATTTAATAGCCTTCAACTCACGATTCCTTGGGAGTTAACCCATCAAATTTGGTGAGTCATTAGACCACATCATTAGGAACAGTAATCCTACACGGTCAACGCTTGTTCAATGCACTCAAACGGTCTTGAGACCGTTTGCCCAAAAAGTTCTATTAAATCAGATTGATAATCAGCACTGAATCCAATTAGGTTTCCCTAATTGATTAGCCTTCAACTCATGATTCCCTTGGAATTAGTCCATCAAATTTGTAGGGTCATTGCCCAACATCATTATGAACAGGAATCTCAAACGGTCAACGCTTGGTCAACCATCTAAAACGGTCTTCAGACCGTTTTCCCAAACAGGTCAAGTTAATCAGGTTGAAAATCAGCATTTAATTCAATTCGATTTGCCTAATGGATTGGCCTTCAACTCACGATTCCTTTGGATTTAACCCCTCAAATTTGGAGGGTCATCATCCTAAATAATTAGGAACAAGATTCCCAAATGGTCAACGCTTGGTCAACCATCTCAAACGGTCTTGAGACCGGTTTCTCCCAAACGGTTTCAAACCGTTTGCCCTTAAACGGTTTGCTGAAACCGCATAGCCAATCAAATTAAAACGATTTGGAGTAGCTATCAAAACCGTTTGGCTTGGTACTTTTCTTTGTATAAGAATCTAGAATGATGTCATCAACCCCTTCCTTCGAACAACCAAGAACAGCAACCGTTCTTGATGGAAATTGCAGCAAGGAAACAAGAGTGCATCAAATTGAAGAAATCAATCAACAAAGCATAGAAAATTGATGCAATAGCAATGTTTAAGGGTTTAAGTTATAAAACCCACCTCAAATCTGATCTCCAAGCTCCAAGATCCGTGGCTCTAATGGTGGATGGAGCTCCAGAAACTATCCAAAGTTCGTTCTTGAGCTTTTGGATGAAATGGATGGCTAGAATTGGAAATCAAGTGAAGAAAACTAAGAATCAAGCATTGATTTATGGTTTTCACTATGAATCCAAGGTAGAAGATGATCTAACCTTACCAACAGGTGGTGTTCGTCCTTCTCCTGCTCCTGGACTCTCCCTTGGTCGTCCAAAGAAAAAAGATAGGGAAAAGACTAAGGAAACGTTCCCTATATGTTATTGGAAAAGATATACATATAGGATATGTATATGGGTCTTTTAATGAAAGAGAAAATGAAATCATTTTCTTTTAATTCCATACTAATTTCCTCCAAATACTCCTCCATTACTTGATCACAAAACCACCTTCAAACTCTTTCAAAATATCTTCATTATCCAAGAATTAATGAAAAGAAATTAAGCACCTTAATCCATTATAATAATAATATATCTTTTTCAGTGGAAATTCTTTTCCTTATAATAAGGTGAGTGGAATTTCACCTCCTTAGGATATTTTTGATCCTTACAAGCTCAAGGACGTCCACACACACATCTTAATTCCACCATTTAAGTTTTGATTGAAAACCCTTCAATTATTTTTATTTGTTTTTGCATTAATTTGAATTAAAGTTCCATATATGCTTAAATCTTGATTATTTTAATATCAAGATTCTCTCTCCTCCAAGATAATTCAAATGAGGTGCCCTTCTCATTTTCTTTGCTCTACATGATGCCAAAGATTATTAGGGACCTTATTGAAGTGGTAATTTGCATATTGAACCCTAGGTTTTGGGTAAATTGCACTTTACACCAAAACTAGGTTTTAATACACAACATTGTCAATCAAGCTCTATCTTGATGTCCAGGCTTGTAGAAACCTTACCACTACATCAAATTCATTCTTATGATGTCTCAACATCAGAGGAACATCTTATCATGCAACATTTGTAATTTATCCCCCCTCAACTTGGGTAATTTGCACTTTAGTCCAAAACAAGCAAACATTGCTTCAACATTGTCCAAACAGGACCAAAATTGAAACATAGGTTCCTCATGAGCCCTAATTACTTCTCACAAGATAAGATTAAGGATTTAATTATCTTGCTTAAGAAAAACTCCTAGGGTTAAGGCACAATCCAGGTTAGGGATGTTACATGAAGGTAACCATGATGTCCAGGGATGGCTGTATGAAAACTAGCACGCAATTTTCAACAAGGAGCAGCTTCTCTTGACCAACCAAGAGAACATGAATATGCATCTGGAGTGCATGGAGGGGTACCAAAAACCATTCTTTCATCATTACTAGAACTAGGGATATTTTGGTGGCTATTAAGAACCTCCACCCATGCCACCATAACAGCTGGTTTTTTAGGGGATTTTTCCACCATTTTATCCCACCATGCCTCAACCACCACCACCACCCATGTGATCTAGTACCATTGTTCCACCTCTAAAGTTAGAATCTTGACTATGTGTACATAGTCAAGTTCAAGATTAGGGGGTATCTGGAATAGTTTCTACCTTTATCTTTATTATCTTTAGTTTTTATTTGTCTTTTATCTATTTTTAGTTTTATCTTCTCAAGTTGTAGGATCCACATCTCTGTACAGTAAATGTGGAGTTTAATAAATTATTCATGGCATATTCTCTAAGTTGTGTGCAATAAAAAAATTAATTAAATGAAAAAAATTAGCTTAGATGCAAATTTTCTTGAGTTACACCACTTAGAGGAAGTGTATGGGAAAGTCAGCTTAAGGACAATTAATATGAAGGGACATCTGAATTATTTATAAAATGTGGATGAAGATGGGGTTTGAGCTTAATTTGATTAAATAGTTAATGGGACCTTAAATTGAAATATAAGAAAGAAATCCTAAGGTTATCCTATTCACATGTCATTAGAGAGGGACATATCATAATTTCATGAAAGGCTTTGTCTCTTAATTATGTGATTCCACCCATCCTTCACTAATTATTTAATCACCACCTTAATATTAAAAAGTACATCAATTTATTTTCTCTTGTTGCATTTCATGGCATAATAGGTTACATGGTAGTTAGCTTACTCTCATCGCATTAAAATAAAATAAAAAAGAACATGCATGTATGCGTAAATAATTTTTGTGCATATCATTTTAGTTGCATAAACAATTTCATATAGATTACATAGCACTCATTTTCATTTATCATGTGGATATTAGTCTGTTTATAAATTGAGTGTAAGTATATATCTCCACACATTAAAAAAATGAAAGAAAAAGAAAGAATAATGTGTAGCAAAAGCCCAAGCATACATCAATCATGCAAAAATTATGGGTTGATAAATGAAAAAAAAGATAATTTTTTTAACTTTCAAAGTTATGAGAGGGAAAAGTATGTTCTAACTCTTCTTAAAGAGATGAAGAAATCCACATGATGCATTCTTTTATTTTCTTCCTTCATTCTCATTTAGTTGATGCGATTGTTGATTCATGCATCATTTTATTCAGAAAAAGTAGGCATTATGATTTATGCATTTTCTCACTTTCACTCATATAGGTTTACATTTTTAATTTTGGATAAATAAGTTGGATGTACTTGTGATTCTTAAAATGCTAGCCATTTCATACCATATGTTGCTCTTATTTTTAGGCCACTTATATGATCTTTCTCCTCATTAATGTTCATATGGAGAACTACTTCCAAGTAGATTGGTAGTTAGGAAGAGCAATGTAGAATAGGGAATAACATAATGCACCAAGAAAATTCCTGACTGAGTATGATGTTAACTACTCTTTTTATAGTGTTCATTGTTCTAAGGGTGTTTATCTATATGGATGTTTTTTATCACTAAAGATCAGTTAATTATTCAGTCATTAATGAGAGTGGGTTTGGGATCGCGAAGTGGATATAGTTGATAATTGATATTCAAATTATTATGTCCTTTTGTTGATTTGTCTCAAATAGATCCCAGAGTGTGTTGTTCGAGGACAAGCAACATTTAAGCTTAGGGAAGTTTGATTCTCTATTTGTTTGTCATTTTCATAGAGTCATTTTCACAAACTATATTGTACTGATTTTGTGCACTTTATGGTCAAATTTCAAACTCATTTTGCATGATGTAATTTAATAGCCTATGATGATCATTTGCATCAAATATACATAATTTAATGTTTCCAAGTGATTTATGTAATTTTCCAAAGCTTGTGTTCAAATTTCATACATTTTAGGAGGATACGAGAATCTACACAGCTCGGTACTACCGAAATTGGAGTCGGTGATATCGACACTTGCTAAGTATTGAGAGGAAATGAATTAAGAAGACTCAGTAGTACCGACGGGACTATCGATACTACAGACAATGTTACAACATTTTTGTCATAAGAATTTTGAATCAACTCGATATTATCAACTTCAGTTCGTACTACCAACAACTTGACATATGGCCCCACGATTTAGTGGAGTCAGTAGTATCAACGCACAGTTAGTAGTACTGACAGATCAAGAATAGACAAATCTGAAGACTTCGTTTAATCCAATGGATAAGGTTCTAACTCACCCAATATCATGCATATGGATAAGGGGAGTTATGGCCACACCTAATTATCTTGTCTTTTTTGATTGTACGACAACAGAGAGAAAGAGGAGGAGAAAGAAAAGAACAAGGAGGCAAACTGAACGTTCCAGGCACACCTAGCGGATGAAATTTCAGTCGGAAAGTAGCAAATTGGCACCACATTTTCCCTTCTCATTTGTTGTTGTTGACTATGGAAACCATGAGGGGTTCATCCCCACATTCCTTAGGACCTGGAAGTAACCCGATTATGCATTGTATTTGACTCTTATGCATTGATTCAATAATTGCTGGATTTATTTGTACGTGAATGAATGAACTATTTGTGCTTGATCGCCATAGATAATAATTGGTCTATTAATTGATTGAAAAAGGAAGTTGATAGTTCAAACTAGATAGAAATACATGTTTCATAAAACCCTTTGGGAAAGGTAATTTAACAAAGTGAGGAGATTACTAAGAGTATTCACAAAAGCACCTATCTAATAGCACAATCGTTACTGTCATGGGGTTGGTATTAGATTACGTAGTGAATTACACCATGAGAGTGGGTAATTCTCACTATAGGCGCTTAATTTAGAGTTGGAAGAGATTTTTATTAATGTAATGGGACTAAAATGCAATGTTAACTGTGGTGAAACCAATATCCTAAGAAATTCACTAAGACTGATAACAACAACCATAATTTAGATTTCCTTTCTATTTAGATAACCCAACCAATCACTCAATTTTCTTATGCCAAAGTTGATTGTACTATAGCTAGTACTAGTTTTTGAAGTAATGTTCCCCTCTATTTCAACATTCGGGCCCTACATGCCTATATTACTATGATAGCATATACCTAAACTTTGAGAATATTGAAAATACCTATCAGTCATCCAAGGAAAAAGATACATCCTTCCTTTTCAGCTTCGTTAGGGCTAACACTATAGAGCTGAAGTTTTTGATGAACATCCTATAGTAGTCTGTCAAAACCATAAAACTGCGCACTTCTGTCAACATCTTTGGTTGTTCCCACTCCATCAGAGATTCGACTAATATCTACTAATATGACTCAAAACATTCCAAACTTTTCCTCAAATGAAGCATCGAACACCCTCAATGGATATCACATATCCTAAGAAGGAAACCTCCTTTAGCCAAAACTTGAACTTGTTGAACTTAGCACATAACTGATGATGTCTCAACAAAGTCAACGCCTGATGAAAATGTTGTTAATGTTGTTGTATGTTTCTAGAGTATATCAGGATATCATCTATAAATATCATCATGAACTGATCAAGATACTATCGAAATACCCTATTCATCAAGTCCAAGAATGTTGTTGGTGCATTCATTAGCCCAAATGGCATAAACACAAACTCTTAGTGACCATACCAAATCCTAAAATCTAACTTGTGTATGTCATTTTCCTTGATCTGCAGTTGTTGATACCCTAATCTAAGATCAATCTGTAAGAAAATTGTAGCGCCTCACAATTGGTCAAATATATCATCAATCCATGACAAGGGAAACTTGTTCTTGATCGTCAACTTGGTCAACTATTGGTTGTCAATGCATAACCTCATGGATCTATCTTTCTTCTTCACAAACAGCACTGGAGCACCCCATGGTTATGTACTTGGCCTAAAAAACATTTGTCAAGTAGTTCTTTGTAACTCTCTCTTCAACTCTTCCATCTCTAATGGAGCCATCTCGTACAGTGTCTGAGGTATTGGTTGTGTACCTAGGATTAGATTGATCTCAAAGTCAATCTCTCGAGGTGGGGGAACACCTAGGAACTCATCTAGAAATGCATCTTCAAACTCACAAACCACTGGCACCTCCTGAATACTAAGACTCTTCATTTTACTATCCACTACATGTGCCAAGAACACTTTCCAGTCTTGCCTTATCAGCTTCTCTGTCACCATTGTTGATTCCAGACATGACAGAAGAATCTTCCTATCTCTATCGAAGATCCACATCATATCACCATCGAGAAAAGTCGCCACCTTGGAACTATAACCCAAAACCACCTGATACTTCTCCAAGGTGTCAATTCCAAGGATCTCACTAAATCCATCCATATCAAGTGGTATGATATCCCTTTGAATGTTGTTCATTGAAAAAGAAAGGACACAGGAAGGACATACCTCTCGTAACTCAGACGAACCAACCAACAAGATTTCTAAATGAAGGTTATCATGTCTAAGACTAATAGGAAAAGAACAACTATCAATCACTTCTCGAGTGACAAAAGAGTGTGTCCCACCCAGGTCAACCAAAATAGATACAAAAAAAGAAGACAAATCAAAATGAAATAACTCGATCTGACATGTCACTGCTCATGGTTTGACCACTCCTTCCAGCTGAATCATGGCATAGAATCGAGCAGTTACCTATTGTCACCCGCATCCCTTGGTAGTCTGTCTAGAAGAACAATCTTGCAATTCTTGTCCATGTCCTTAGCCTCCAGTGCTGCTAAATTGTTGTCACTACAAGCCCTACTGACTCTATCTCGGTTGTTGGGTCACCTCTTCATCTTTCATTGGGCAATATAACTTTGTATGCCCAGTATGCTCGCATTTGTGACACATCCTGCTCTCATACCATGGCCTAGTCAGCCTTGTTACTGATACTGATGTAGTGTTATGGGCTGCTACCGGCAGAATGTTGTGGCATCTGCCTCTACTTACATACCATTGTGTCTATGCACTTGACCTCTATCGTGACTGCACTGTCAAGAATCTAGGTTTCTTGAAGCCTCTAGATGATTGTCCCTGATATTGTGTCAATGTCTTCTTGGAATTCACCTCACATTTCTTAAAATGGATCTCTCTATCCTCCTGACCAACTCAACAAATGTGGAAAACCACTCACAGTTCTTCAAGGCTAACACTATTGTACTCAAGTTTATACTCAATACCTTCTCAAAACATCTGATCCTTTCCTAATATGCAGTAGGCTAACATTTAATCCTAATCCAAGGAAGAACCACTAAAGCTCCATGAACTTTGCCTCATATTTGTTGATCATCATGGATATATGCCAAATCCTCTCAAACTGGGATATCTTCTCATCTAGATAGGTCAGAGGAATGTACTGACCGAGAAACTCACGTTGGAACTCCTCCTAACTGATAGAAGCACGAGGCCTCTTCTCCTCCTTGATGGCCCACCATTGGAAAACACTCCCTTTCAAAAGATACACAACATGCTTCACCTTATCTCCCTTCTCCAATCCTATCAACTAAAGGTCAGCATCTGTTGGATCTACCATACCAGCATACTCTACACCCCCACACACCTCAATCTTTGAAAGGTTCTCCGAACACTTGGATATTTAATATCGGGAACATCTACCCTCATCTTTGGTGTGGGCATTCTATCTGCCATGTGCGTCATTGTCACCATGAACTGACCGAACATGGACTTAAAGGTGGGATTTTTCATTATGGCCGGGCCAAATTGGGGCACATCAGGCTCCTGATCTTCTCTTACCTCCTTCCTTGCACCACCTTTAGGTGTAGCAACACTGCTCTCTGAAGCGTGTTCTTCATGTTGTCCAGTCATCTTTTCTAGTCTTCTTCTTCTTTTACATAAGCAGAAGTCACAATAAGATAGACTGAAGGACACAAGATCAGACACAAACCTTCGTCCAAGGTAATAGTAGGCTCAGAGAACCTAAAGCTTTAATACAAACAAAATTGTGATGCCCCGTGCCACAACCAATGAGATAACTCAAAAATACAATGTAGAATTAACATTAAGAATCTAGATTACTGAGAAACATGGGAAATTGAAATTGATTTCACAAAAGCACCAAACGCATAAATTCATTGCATATGACTCTAGAAAGTAAACCACCTATATCGCATATCATATCACAAGAAACTTACATTACTGTTCATGGGTTTTTTTGTCATCAACCTATTACATGAGATATATGTTTCACATATATACATATACACAGGCCATCTATACAACCATGGAACACATGCCAAAAACTCATATTGATAATACTATCTAAAAACCATCAAAACTACCCCAAAGACCTGAGTGTATAGGGACGACATCTGGGACTCTATCACCAAGAGACTAGTAGCACATCTTTCAAGGCTACTTCTCTCCATGCTTGTCTTCCTTAATGACACAAACTCTACCTCATCTTGCACAAATACCTAAAAGATGTGGAAAACCCACGGGGTGAGACCCATGTCTCAGCATGAGATATAACTCTCCACCAACACTATTATAACACCTATACGACATCATGAAGAGTGTAAAGTAAAGTTGTTAGCAAGGTAACCAAATTCAACTAAATGAGCATTTAGAACTGATAACATTATTAAAGCAGTTTAAGAATCTACAGTAGAATAGTAGAACATCATAAAATTTTAAGAAGGAATATGAAGAACGTGTATATCCTATTTCAACCAAATTGTACAAGAAATAAGGCAAAGGGGTCACCCAATGTTATTTTCATTTAACTCTATTGCAAATATGCTACACAATTATGTTACATCTTTATTAATGCCCTATGGATTTGAGTCATACCACCCAAATCCAACTGAACACTGTGAAGTCAAAATCTGTGCCATACAAGGTCTATGAAAAAGCTAGAATCCAAGACCTCTCCAACACCTCATGGTCAGTAAAAGAGAACACCATAGAGACATATCATCAACTGCAAAAATGGCATATAGTAAATCTAAAAACTCCTAGCCCACCTTGGTACATGTCATAGTACTAGAGGACAGGCTCTTGCATGGCCGTCCCATAAAAGGCATATGCAGTTGCACTGATTCCGTTCACATATATCAAATATCACAATCTTTGAGGCATGACCGTAGTCACCCACCAAAACACATATTATTGTGGACGCAAGGATATCCACTGAACTTGTGTCCCTACATATACAAAAATATATTCTCTGAGTTTCCCATGTGTATTACTTGTTTCACCAATCTAGTAATTAAAACTAACACTGGAATGGATCTATGCACATGTTAAATAAATGATTAGGGTTTCACTTTATTTGTTATGCCAATTAGGTGAATTAAGGCTTTATCATACAAGTGGGCATACAAAATGCTAATTCAATCTTAGAAGCATACCTGTGAAACAATTATATAGAAGATATAAAATGGATAAAGCATGAACATGTCACATCATCACATGATACTTGTATCACATTCATTCACATGGTCATCACCATTATCACATCACAATGGAGTATCATCTCATGATGGGGTAGTAATCCCTTAATCACATATGTATAGATTATCACTTCAAATTAGGCTCAAAACTCTTGCCAGGTCATCATACCCAATCACATAATCCATGCACATTAAATATCACATTATGTCACAACATTGCTCATAATCATTATCTTGTCTATCATTATATTCACCATAGCATTCACATAGTTATGATATCCATTTAACCTAAAAAATTAGGCATTTATAAATAGGAGAGAGAAAACATCATAATATAATAACTACTTCAAATGAGACAAGCACACACATCACATAACCCAAAATTAGGGTTAGGGTTTCATGTAGAGCCGATTAGGGATACATAGAATTATTCGATCACCAAACCCTAGATTCATCACCTTCCACATGTTTTGAGTGTATTAGGTTAAGCACCATTAATCTAGATTAATCACACATATCCACATCATCTCATAATGAACATTAACAATGTGTTGCAATCCATAGATTGTAGGTGTTGTGACCTACTCTACATGTGCGTATATTTGTATAGCAACCATGAACTATTTCTACCTCTAGGGTTACACTCTATTGTGACCTCTAGGTGTTGTGACCACAAAGCTCAAGGCACCATGTTGCGACCAACATCCATAGATCACCTTGTTGCGACTGCAAGAGAACCATGTATATAGCGACCACCTACGGTGAGGGTTGTTACGACCGCAACAACCACCCATGTGTGTAGAGACAAAGGTGATAGATCAAGGGGTGTAGCGACCTCAAGTCAGCCACCCAACTAACTCCAAAACAACACCAAACCATGGTTGAAATAGAAGGCATACAACAAGGAAGCCTAACACCATATGAGTGGAAAACTCCACAAAGGATGATCAACAAAGCCCTAGGATATGTTGTCACATAAATCCACTATAAAGTTAATGGTCAATGGGAAGAAAATCGATTTTCTCATGAATGTATACATAACTAAAACCTCCTCTTATCCAAGGTAAATGATCCATAAGCAATATGTTGTATAGTTTCATAACCAAAAGTAAGAAGAAAGAATGTATTCCATCATCACCACAAAAACTTGGGTCATAAAATTAGTGTTTAGGAGTATGAGCAAACTACATATTATTATAATCAAGATTTTCACTCTAGATCATGATAACTACATCTAGAACATTACGGTTTAATTTTAGAGATGAAAACAGCAACATTCATGCAAGAAAATAGGTGCAATAATAGTGGGGAGAAGTGTTATATAATCCTCCTTATGTAGAAAACAAACACCAAGATCTCAATCACCAAGGAAGAAGATGAAGCTCCATCAATGATCAACTCTCATCCACAAGATCACCTCAAGAAGGATAAAAACACATACAGGTCAAAGGATAGCTCAAGATGAAGAAAAACACCAAACACAGGTGTCGTGTTGTCAACGTGAGGGTGCAGACGGGTCTGGCCTCGCACATCGGAGATGATCGGAAGGGTTGTCGTTCATCTGGTGGTGAAATGGAGAAGCACACGATGATTAAGTGAGAAAGGAAGAAAATGACAGAGAGGAGAGAGGTTACCAGTGCTAGAGAGTTCACACAGGGTCACGACGGGGGAATCGTTGTCCCTGGTGGCGGAGCAGTCGTCGGCAGGAGGACTTTTGTGGTAGCTCACCGACAGAGAGGAAGACTAAAGTGTATTTGGCTAGAATACACTCAAGTGTATTTGGCCCTCAATATATATATAGAGTGAGGCTAGAATACACTCAAGTGTATTTGGCCCTCAATACAATTAAGTTTTAAACCGTTGGATGTTGATTAGATCATTAGAATCCACTCCCCACTTATAACCCAGCCGGTGACCTGTCCCCACTCACCAAACTCACGCTGATGACTCTATCTCTCTCTCTCTCTCTCTCTCTCTCTCCCCGTCGTCTTGTTCGTGAGAAGAAAAGAGCCAGGACCGTGACGCTTCTGCAGCCGCGGCTTTCTCCTTTAGTCTTCCTCTCTGCCGGTGAGCTACCACAAAAGTCCTCCTGCCGACGACTGCTCCGCCACCAGGGACAACGATTCCCCCGTCGTGACCCTGTGTGAACTCTCTAGCACTGGTAACCTCTCTCCTCTCTGTCATTTTCTTCCTTTCTCACTTAATCATAGTGTGCTTCTCCATTTCACCACCAGGTGAACGACAACCCTTCCGATCATCTCCGATGTGCGAGGCCAGACCCGTCTGCACCCTCACGTTGACAACACGACACCTGTTCTTGTATGCAGGCGAACACATCGATCACCGGGCTATTGAGACCAGTTCCCTCGTCGTGCTCAGGCCGAGACTCACAATCTTTTTGATGCACAGGTTAGTAAGGTTGACGAGGATAAGATCCCACAGCCGGGCCGACATACATATTGACAACCTTGGGGTAGCTCCGATATCATCTCGACAGATGCAAACTTCAAAGACTTCGTCACCAGTGCCTCTGTCAACCATTTCCGTATTGCTTCTTTTACTGTCCCAGATTCACCACTTGACTGTATTGAGCCGGCAATACACATAAAATTATTGTGCAACTCCGACGTTCTCGTAATATGCAGAATAAGCATCACGTCGAGATCATGAATAAGGCATGGAGACATACATGCTTGCATGACCATGATGGCCACGACCATCACACTATGTAATTATGTTGCAAGCCACGAGAGGAAAAGAATACTGGAGTCGACTTTTCTAATTAGAATCTTGTACATGGATCGTTCAAGTAACTGTTAAGTATTGTGGCTTGATTTCATCACGCACATACAATCTAATCATATAATTGTAATTGAAGGACGATGCCAACCGGACTTCTTACAGTCGTACAAGTAATTTATAATTTAATCAAGCTCTTGTCATTCAGGGATGTGAACTGGAAGGATCAAGCGGCATTCAACTGCGCAATGCTATTGTCTACAGGAGTAGGTCGTTCTGTTAACTTGAATTAAGGTGGCAACACAAACACACATCAAGAGTATACATTATGTGAACTTAATACTCTTGTTCCGTAATATACTACACAATGAATGCATGAAATTTCTCTTATGCATTTGTCAATGATAAAAGACCTTGTTGTTTTCTAATATACTATTCAATGAATGTATGAAATTTCTATATGCATTTATACAATTGATACTTGACATCTTAAGAAATATTTGTGAAAAGCTAGTGATGCTTTTCACTCTTGTATTATCAAGAGAGATTACATTGTGTATTTATCCAGGTTAGGTACATGTTGTGATAAACACCACTTTAAAAAAAACAACCCGATAATAGAGAGAAGTAATTGTTAATAGATTCTATGATACGTAAGCATGATTAACATGGACATGATTACGATTTAGGATCTTGATCATAAACTAGTCACTAAACAATGTAAAACATACCCGTAGACATTGTGGAATACAGAAGACGAGATCTTTATGAAGCAAAACTTCTAGATCTGAAACGCGTCTTCTCTCCCTTCGCCTAAGCCTTCAGCCGTAAGTCCAAGCCGTAATTGCGTTTCGTAAGTTAACCCTAAGATGAATTTCGGGTTATATTTATAGGCAGAGAGAGGGACGGATTTCTCTATAAGCATTAATCACAACCGTCCATCAAGGTTGTAAAATAAAAGAGAAAGTCTTCTAAATTAAATCCCAATCATATTAATTCAGCAGTTTCCTTCTTTGACCATGATTGTTATATGGGCCACATAATAAAAGCATATAATGAAATTCGAAATATCCACAAATCCATAAAAATAGGGACTTGTGGGTTACGAAATTTCCAACAGTCTCCCACTTGGTCCATATTACAATTCCATTATGGTGTTATATAGGAAAAACATAAGGCGTGCATCAATGCTGAAATAATATACATAATGGGTTTACTTTAATTACCTTAGTTGACCCAAATCATTGATGAGAGTTATAGCGGTTATACATTAATTAAAGAACACAGTTCCTTCCATGTACCACTGACCAACAATCAAACTAACCAATTCTGTATAGCGAAGCAATCATAATTGTCCACTTAATGTCTTAGGAAAGACTATTTCTGTTATCATACATTACAATAATATGTACATAACGAATCATGATATGAAACAGAAAAATTCAGAAGTTCCAATATTGAGTACTCAAATAATGTCATTACAAAGCACATAGCAATCCACAAATTAAGAAAAGCTACTGGTTACCCTCAAGACCCATTGTTTCTGCATACTGCTTAAATGTCTTGGGTGGCAGCCCTTTAGTAAATGGATCTGCTATATTAGCACTCGTATTAATGTGCTCAATTGACACTCTCATCTCCCAAATTTCTTCTTTAACTGATAGATATTTCATCTCCATGTGCTTTATGCCTTTAGAGTACCTATCATTCTTCGAAAAGAAAACTGTTGCGGCGTTATCACAATAAATTTTCAGCGGCCTAGCAATAGAATCAATGACTCTAAGCCCTAAAATAAAATTCCGCAGCCATAATGCTTGAACTGTAGCCTCAAAGCATGCTACAAATTCATCCTCCATGGTGGATGATGCAATAATGGTCTGTTTGGCGCTCTTCCAGGAAATAGCACCTCCAGCTAACACAAACACATAACCAAAAGTGCTTTTCTGGGTATCCACGCATCCACCAAAATCTGAATCTGTGTAACCAATCACTTCAAGGTGATCAGTATGCTTGAATGTAAGCATATGTTTCTTTGTTCCCTGTAAGTACCTCAACACTTTCTTTGTAGCTTTCCAATGATCAATGCCTGGATTGCTTTGATAACGTCCCAACATACCAACTGCATAACTGATATCAGGTCTAGTGCAAACCTGTGCATACATCAAACTTCCTACAAGAGAAGCATAAGGAATATATTTCATTCGATCACGCTCTAATTCAGTTTGAGGACATTGATTTAAGCTGAACTTATCCCCTTTCTGAATTGGAACAACATTAGAATCACAAGACGCCATATTAAATCTTTCCAAAAAATTTTTGATATAAGCATTCTGAGACAATGCCAAAAACCTATGTGAGCTGTCACGGAATATTTCTATCCCAATCACATAAGAAGCATCTCCCATATCTTTCATTTCAAAATTTTGAGAAAGAAAATCCTTGGTTTCCCATAATAAACCAAGATCGCTGCTGGCAATTAGAATATCATCAACATATAGAACCAAAAATGCAAACTTACTCCCACTGATCCTTAGGTATATGCATTGATCAACAATGTTTTCAGTGAACCCAAAGGCTGTAATGGTATTGTGAAACTTAATATACCATTGACGTGAAGCTTGCTTTTATCCATATATTGATTTCTTTAACAAACAGACCATGTTTTCCTTTCCATCTATAATGAAGCCTTCTAGCTGAGCCATGTAGACTTCTTCTTCTAAACTCCCATTCAGAAAAACTATTTTCACATCCATCTGATGTAACTCTAAGTCAAAATGAGCTACTAAAGCCATAATGATTCGTAAAGAATCCTTTTTAGAAATTGGAGAAAATGTTTCATTATAATCAATGCCCTCTTCTTGATTAAAACCTTTGGCTACAAGTCTGGATTTATGTCGTTTGATTTTACCAAGAGAGTCATGTTTGGTCTTATAGACCCACTTGCACCCGACTCTCTTATATCCTTCAGGTAAATCGGCCAACTCCCAAACTTTATTTGCAGTCATAGAGTTTATCTCATCACACATGGCATCGATCCATTTCTCAGAATTTTCAGATTTCATGGCTTGTGAATACGTAACCAGATCTTTATCCATCCCTATGTTAAATTCACATTCTTGTAAATACAATAAGTAATCATCTGAAATAGCTGATTTCCTAATTCTTGTAGATCTCCTTAATTCTATTGCAGGTGTTGCATTTACATTCGGTTCAATGGCGACAATAGGCTCATTATGGAGTGCATGATCATTGACATGTTGTTCTAGATTATTGATTGGATCAACAACATTAGCTGGAACAATGTCTGTCGGAATTGAGGGCAAGGGAATTGGTATTGGTGCCCTTATTTCTCTAATGATCACTCCTCTAACTTTATCACTCCCACTGATTTCTCCATTCTCAATTAATTTAGCATTATCGGTTTCTACAATCCTAGTAGTATGGTTAGGACAGTAAAATCTAAACCCTTTTGATCTTTCAGGATACCCAATGAAAAAACCGCTAATGGTTTTTGGATCGAGTTTCTTCTCATGTGGATTATAAATGTGTGCCTCCGCTGGACATCCCCATACATGTAAATGTCTTAAGCTGGGTTTCCATCCCTTCCATATCTCGAAAGGTGTCTTAGGGACAGCTTTGCTGGGAACCCGATTTAAGATGTACACAACAGTCATAAGGGCATGCATCCACAAGGATATGGGCAGATTGGAAAAACACATCATACTCCTAACTATTTCTATAAGTGTATGATTATGTCTCTCAACTACACCGTTCATCCACGGGGAACCGGGCATTGTGTAATGAGGGACAATTCCTAATTTTTCTAAGAGTTTAGCAAAAGGACCAGGATGTTGTCCTGATTCATCATATTTTCCATAAAATTCACCACCTCTATCAGACCTAATGATTTTCACCTTTTTACCTAATTGCCTCTCAACTTCAGTAATGTAAATTTGAACAACATTCACAGATTGAGATTTATCATGCAAAAGGTAAAGATAACAGTAACGTGAATAATCGTCTATAAAGGTAATGAAATATTTTTCTCCACCAAAAGATGGAATATCGAAAGGTTCGCATATGTCTGTGTGTATAATTTCGAGTAGTTCAGTGCTTCTTGTGGCTCCTTTCTTAGTCTATTTGGTTTGCTTACCCTTAATGCAATCCACACAAACACCAAAATCAGTAAAATCAAGACTCGGAAGAATCTCATATTTTACTAAACGATTAACTCTTTCTCTGGATATATGACCCAGTCTTTTATGCCACAAAAATGCAGAACTTTCACTCGTCCTACTTCATTTCAAACCCACTTTAGGATGCAAGGTAACAAGAAGCGATTCAGAAAACGTATCATCAAGAAAAATTTGATATAAACCATTAATCAAAATTCCTGAACCAAACAAACAGTTTTCCTTAAACAAACTGAAACGTCCACCACCAATTTCTAATGAAAAGCCATCATTATCAAGTTTAGACATGGAAATTAAATTCCTAGAAATGGAAGGTACATAAAGAGTTTGCTCCAGATCTAAATAAAAACTAGAGTCTAAAACTACACGAAAGGTGCCAATGGCTTCTACTGGAGCTTTCACTCTATTTCCCATGTAAAGATAGGCTTCATTTGGACTTATGTTCTGGGTTGTAAGGAATCCCTTTCTTTTCGAACCATTCTCTGCGCTTTATGCAATCTTTCTGAATGTGTCCAGGCTTCTTACAGAAGTGGCAGTTATCATTCTTCCTTGCTTTCTTAGGTGCAGATTGTCCTGACTGATTGGATGGACTAGTCTTAATGCCCTTCCAATTTTTCTTACCGACTTTGTTCTTCCCGTACCCATTACTATGCATGTAATTTGCCTGAGCAACATGACCATTCTGCTGCTTAATTCGAGCCTCTTCCTGAACCAGCTTATTGGTCAGTTGATTCACATTCCACGTATTCTTAATCGTGTTATAGTGAATCTGAAAAGGACCATATTGCTGAGGCAGCGAGTTTAGGATAAATTGGACTAGGAACGAATCTGCAACAGTCATGCCCAATATACCTAGTTTTGCAGCCAGATTAGTCATGTCAAGTACATGTTTCTGCATAGTTTTAGTACCATCATAACGGGCAGTCGTTAGTTCAGCCATAAGTTTTCCAGCAACTGCTTTATCAGCAACCTTAAAGCGTTCAGTAACTATTCTTAAATACTCCTTAGCTGTCTCACTCTCACTCTCAGTAATGGAGGATTTGATGTTGGTAGCAGTGGTTAAACGCATGAATTTCAAGCAAAGTTTATTAGCTCTAGTCCATGCATTAAAGTTTTTGATCTCATTCTCTGTTGAGGTAGCAGTAAGATCAGCAGGCTTGTCTACGGTTAATCCCGAATCAATCTCAAGCACACCCAAGTAAAACTCAACATGTTCTTTCCACTCGGTGTAATTAGTCCCATCTAGTTCGGGAACTGAGTTGACAAAAGAATTAAGACTAGCGGGTTGATGAACTGCATTATAGAAATATGTTCACGATAATTAATCTTTGAGTTGTAAACACATATAGACAAATATGACTAAGATTTATGCATAAGCGAGGGATTTAAACCAATAATCAAACAAGTATGGTATCTGTGGATATCCTATACATGTTTAATTACATAAGTGAAACAACTCCATAATAGTTATTTTACTTGTAATGCATTGACTACCTGTGGGTAATACATAATGCTAGTAAACAACCAACAATAAGTTTACTTAGTCTGACATCCATTACGTTCTTTGAGTACACTGTGGTGAACTTCAACCAATGATATGAACGCCATATCTTAAGAAGAGTAACATTCACGTACCGAGATGAAATCACTGTGGTGATTATCAGAACAATATGATATGAACATTGCTCTTAACAGCATATTTTCCCTAACAATTATACGCATATATGGGATTTTTTTCCTTAACAGTTATACGCATATATGAGATTTTAGTGAACAAATAATTAAGAAAAAAAATTATAGTCCTATACATGATAGAGTTTTACTCCAGGATTATTCAATAAGTCACGGAAACATCAAACAAAATTTACATAACAATTATGCCCAAAAAATACTTAAAACGTGATTTTGAGGGTCTAAACGGCCGAATTAGGCTAAAAAAATAAAACTTTATGGCATAGCCATAAATCTTGAAGAAAACTCCGTTTCGGATGAAGAGTTAAAATTTCATCGAATTCTGACACTTTTTCGGAAGATGCAGAAATATGGATAAAAGTTGATTTTATTTTGATTTAGAACTAAGAATATGATCATAACGAAGCGACTGATACCACATGTTAATCGATTCTATGATACGTAAGCATGATTAACGTGGACATGATTACGATTTAGGATCTTGATCATAAACTAGTCACTAAACAATGTAAAACATACTCGTAGACATTGTGGAATATAGAAGATGAGATCTTGATGAAGCAAAACTTCTAGATATTAAACGCGTCTTCTCTCCCTTCGCCTAAGCCGCCAGCCGTAAGTCCAATCCGTAATTGCGGTTTTGTAAGTTAACCCTAAGATGGATTTCGGGTTATATTTATAGGCAGAGAGAGGGACGGATTTCTCTATAAGCCTTAATCACAACTGTCCATCAAGGTTGTAAAATAAAAGAGAAAGTCTTCTAAATTAAATCCCAATCTTATTAATTCAACAGTTTCCTTCTTTGACCATGATTGTTATATGGGCCACATAATAAAAGCATATAATGAAATTCAGAATATCCACAAGTCCATAAAAACAGGGACTTGTGGGTTACAAAATTTCCAACAGTAATATGTAGTGTGCACAAACTGTTATTGTGTTTGTGAAGCAGACTTAGCATTATCCTCTATGTAGTCATAACTAGCCCTTTCAACACTATCCACCAAGTCCCTGATCCCGATCCTGATTTCTGTTCAATCTATGCCACAGACTAATGCATATGTTAAGGAACAAGAAGTGTAGGTACCATTTGCATTCAGGACTATAATGGTATTGCGGCTATTTACATGGGTACCTTTATATATCCTAACGTGTTACGTTCTTCGTGATGCACAGGGTGTGGGATGTAGTCTTCCCTTGAGGCAATGCAAGCATGGTTTGATACAAAGTGAGAGCCTCAGCTGCCATCACTAAGGTTGACGGAAAGACGAGCATGCAGACGCTATCATTCCACTACTATCATGCGAATCATGCACCTCATTTGCTATTCATAACCTCTAAGAAAAAGATCATTTCACGTTAAAGTGAAGAAAACGTTCATGGATCCAATAGAAATGAATATAGAAAATCAGAGATGACTTAACAATGGGCTTAGCTTATTACACTTCCTCGAATCCTCCTAACTGTTGGAGAATATCATTCAACTTATTTGTGGGGATTGCCATGTACACGCTGGTCAACAATACAAAATATCCTACACGAAGAAGATGGCTGAGATAAGCTAGCTTCAGTAGCAGCAGGTGCATTCACTTGCTGATCCTTGTCGTCAGCTCACTCCTCCGACCCACATGAATGCTTCAGCGGTGCACGTCCTAAAGTAAGTGATGGGACAGCCAAGATGTACATGAACAACGCCGGATCTGCGGTTGGAGGCACAATGCCAGGAGCCTTTTCAAGTTCCAAACGTCAACGGGCATTGGTGGGGCTGAGACGGGCATGCGAGCATGATGACCAGGGGACTGTGATACTTCTGGTGGGGCTGAGATCGGGCAGTGGTAGATTTTGTCAACTGCGTATTAAGTATATTACATTGGCATGGGTTGTAGTGGTACGTACTTGGGACGGGTCATGCAAGTATATTACAGTGGCATGATTGCAAGACCACGATGGCCACGTAGAATATATATATTTATGCAGAATAAGCATTGGTCGCCGTCGCCAGGAGAAGGAGAACGGGCAAGCAACCTCGTCGGCGGGTCTGGCCGCTGCAGGGACGCACTATGCGGTTGTGCCCCAATGGAGAGAGAGAGAGAGAGAGAGAGAGAGAGAGAGAGAGCGGGGCGGAAAGAGAGTGTCGAGGGAGGTCAGCGGAGAGAGAGGGGGGAAGAGGGAGCGGGGGAGAGACAGTGCAGAAAGAGAGAGGGGAGCTTTCTGTGGCCTGGGTGGGGTCACCGTACGCTGGCAGAGAGTAAGTGGGTGGTTTCTTTCCCAGCCACCGATCAAAATTGTGGTAGATCTGAGGGCTAGAAACTTGATTGTATTTTGGCTCCAATACACTTAAGTGTATCCTAGCCCAACTCTATATATATATATCACAGATGTGGACCAGAAAAATCAGTTGGAGGACATTTTTACTAAACCTTTAGATAGAAAGCAATTTAATTTTTATTAGATCAAACTGATCATAAGTGCTTTGGATGAATCTAATATCCCTTCTAGGTAGTTGTCATATATAATATATGCTTTTCTTATATCTTGATTACCCTTGCTTGCTAATATGTTAAAATCAGTTTTTGCATGTTCTTTTTGTCTTGTTCTTCACTTGTTTTTTGGGTATTTTTTGCAAATGCTAGTTTTATCACAAAATAGTATCCAGTGATGAGTGATATTCACCTAAGTATGCTCAAAATGCAAAATGGACTGGAAAAATAAATTTAGGTAGCACTCTAATGGCTAGAAATTAGAATTTCTAAAGTTGGTTCAGGCTAACCATCGGTCGAGTTACCAAATCGACCGATCAGTGGCCGAGGGCTTTTGTAAAGAACCATTCGGTCGAGTTTCCTAGTCACAGAACTCGATCGATGGTCGGGATGGGGCAACCTTAAGTTAGGTTCAGCCGAATTTTCTCCCTCTCAACTAGAGAAAAATTGACCAATCCAATCTCTAGCTTCCTCAAGCTATCCACCCTAGCCCCGACCTTCCTCGCCCTAACCCAAGTTTGACCTAGATTGACCTCCCTTGACTTTTTTCCCATCAACCATAGGTGTGTGGACGGTTTGTGGTGGTGTTTCTCTTGTTTTCATTCTCTTAAACCTTCTCATTTCATCTCCATGGTGTCAAATAGGAAAATGAAAGCTGCCCCATCTGGAGCACCATCCTCCTCCTCCAACTCGCACCTCAAACACGTGATGATACCTTGTTTGTCTCCAATGATGCTCTATATAGGCATAAGGATCTCCATCCTAGGAATCCCTTTCCTTTCTGTGCCCTTTTTGAGTCAAGCCCACATAGACAAAGGATTATTGATCAAGTAGCCGGGTTGCTTTACAACCACCATCGCTTCTCCTTGAGTGTTGAACGTGCGTGATACCATAATTCCATCACAATCACCAAATTCGTTCATGAATTCTATGATAATTTGCAATATAATTACGACACTCTTGTGCCCCTATCTAATGATCAAGTAGTCCTTAGTTCCATGATCGCTGGGAAGAAATTCCAAGTCTACGATGATACCCTGAATATCTTTTTCTCAGATACTGAGGGGACTGATACCAAGAGGAAAGATTACCCTAAGTATTTTGACCTTGTTGACCTTGAGGCCTTCTAAAAGAAATATGATCTCACTCGTCCTAATATTCAAAAATTCTTGAAGAAGCCTCAGTTTCCCCATAGAAAGAAGTGTACCCTTCCCTTCTCATCCTTAGACCTTAAGAACCACATACTCAACCTAGTTATCAGCTGTAATATTTACCCAAAGAAAAACCATACAAAAATTGCAGAAAACACTACGGTGATTATGTTCTGTAACTTGAAGAACATTACAATCAAGTGGGAAATATATGTCCTCCACCACATGACCGACTTTGATTCTGGTAAGAACACCCGTATAGCGCCCACACGTGACCTATGCACACTTACTCTTTGATATACTATATCTCATGAGTTGGTGCCATCTTTACTATATTTTGATTATGACTTAGATTGCTTGTCTCCCTCATCTTTGTTTGATGTATGCTATGAGGTTGTATGTATTTATCTTGTAGATGTATCTTTTGATTGTTCTTAGAGAAGACTTTCCTTTATTCTCTTTTGACCTCCCATTCCTTTTTGATAAAGTCAAAAGGGGTAGAGAAGTCCAATATTTTGAAGCTCAACCGTATTGTTTTTATTTTCTATGTGATCCTTTTCTTGATCATTATATGCTTTATCATGTGACTTGCTAAGGACCATATAGTATATATGTTATATTGCTTTGTTTAGAAAGACTAACTATGCAGGTAAGAGAAACCATTGATTGTAGGGGAGCAATTCACATTATGAAAATCATGAATCCCCTTGCAATTCAAAAAAATAAGGTATAACTTTAAATATCCTTTATAATGTGATTGAGGAATGGTTTTTCATTATCAAAAAGGGGGAGAGTGTTGACATGAGAGTTATACATTGTCCATATTTAGATAACGACTTAACCATTCCATTCCTATGTATCTAATTTGTTTTTTAAAGATTTATTTCAGGCTTTAGGTACATGAAAAGGATCAAATTACACAAGCCCTAGCTTGTCCAAGTTCAAGTCAAAGGCAATGCAAGTGTGAATTTTGGGAAATCACTCCAAATGACCTTAGATTAATTTTGTAATCACTTATAAACATGATATGAATTGCAACTAAGATGAGAAAAAATTAGGGACACTTAATTCCAAGGTTTTGTCACTCAAAAGTCAAATTGGAAATTTGTCACAGGTTATTTATCGGTCGAGTTGGAAACTCGACTGATACAGTGATGGATTTTCTGAAATGACCAATCAGTCGAGTTGCACACTTATAGAACTCAACTGATCGATCAACTAAGAAAAACTAAACTTTGACTCATCAGTCAAGTTTCCCAAAATAAACTCGACCAATAGTTTGAAAATTAGTTTTGTCACTTATTGGATCGGTCGAGTTACCTTTATTGAAACTCGACCAAATGTAGTGTATGAAAAATGCAAAGAAAGTTATTCGAAACATTGAAGAGTTGTTGTGAGAAAAAATATATCTGTTGAGAGTTGTAAAATGGCTATTTTCATTCTTAAGTGATCCCACACCTAAAGAAACACCTGCGCTCAACCGGAAGAGGTACCTTCACGAAGTGGGGAGGTCAGCGGAGAGAGAGAGGGGGGGGGAAGAGGGAGCGGGGGAGAGACAGTGCAGAAAGAGAGAGGGGAGCTTTCTATGGCCTGGGTGGGGTCACCGTACGCTGGCAGAGAGTAAGTGGGTGGTTTCTTTCCCAGCCACCGATCAAAATTGTGGTAGATCTGAGGGCTAGAAACTTGATTGCATTTTGTCTCCAATACACTTAAGTGTATCCTAGCCTAACTCTATATATATATATATATATATATATACATATATATCACTACTACAGAAGTGCCTTTTAGTGTCGGTTGTTTAACCCCCTTTGGCGTCGGTTTCTGAACGACGCCTATGTGGGCGCCGCTAAAAGGTTGGACACTTCAGCGTCGGTTAAAAAACCGACGCCTATTTAACGTAAAGGTGTCGGTTTATTATAAAACACCGACGCCAAAAGGGTTCGCGCCACAGAAAACGGCGTCATCTAGGACGCTTTCTGCGTCGGTTATATACTAAAAAACCGACACAGAAAAATGTCCTAGATGACTCTCATTCCCTGTAGCGCGAACACTTTTGGCGTCGGTGTTCAACAAAAAACCGACGTTGTAAGTCTGTGCTGACGGTTATTGGTAAATAACCGACGCCTATATCATTTTTTTTTTATAAATCTGTTTGCAGGCCTGCTGTGGCTGGTCAGCAGGATGAGAACCTGCAGTTCAGTTTTCTGAACTACAGGTTTACGACATCCATTGATATCAGCCTACAAACAGGCCACAAACCTGCAAAATTAACATAAAAAGATTCACACAAGTAGATACATTCAGACATCAATTCAATTGTCACGTTCACACATATAGAATCATTCAAATACATGTTTTAACATTCAGAAACATTCATTTACAAAGTATCATTCATCATCACTATCAACATCCCAATTATATCTTACAGTTGCCACTGTTTGTACAACTATTGCCCATTCTTCTCTTACTTCATCTAATGCTTCCCTCGTATATGGAGCATGTACATTTTTTAAGTGTTTGCCTATAGTGTGGTCAGTTTTAAACACCTGCAAAGAGAATGATGTATATAAGTAATAATATAAAAATAAGATTGATATATTTTATACTAACTAATGAGACTATATATAATACCTCATGTATGGTATCGATGTCTTTCTTCGCCTGTGTATGGTATAGAACTCTCCTCCAGTATCTCCCTCACAGACTCCTGTGCGGAGAGGGACATTCCAACTCGAGATATCATCTTCCGTTTCCTCCTCCTCCGCAGTAATATCCTCATCTCTAAACGTTTCTCGTAGGATTCTGAACCCCTTCCTTCCCTCTACTGCATCGAAGCCATGCTGCAGTTGAACCCTTTCACCGAGCCCTACCCGGCCAAACAGACGTCGCCTGAAGTACCACCGTCATCGTCGTCTCCACCTCCATCGCAACTTGATGTGCTAGTCCTGGAAGTTTATCACCCCACATGCTTTCCTCACCAGTTCCTGCCGCTAGACGACCACACAATGGAATCCAAGAGGATATGCAGGCGTTCGCCACAGACTATAGGATGAGTATACTCAGCTTATAGTCTTTGGCGAACTCCTGCATATCCTCTTGGATCCATTGTGTGGTCGTCTACCGGCAGGAACTGGGGAGGAAGGCATGTGGGGTGATAAACTGCCAGGACTAGCACAGCAAGTTGCGATGGAGGTGGAGACGACGACGACAGTGGTGCTTCAGGCGACGCCTACTTGGCCGAGTAGGGCTCGGCGAAAGGGTTCAACTGCAGCATGGCTTCGATGCAGTAGAGGGAAGGAAGGGGTTCAGAATCCTACGAGAAACGTTTAGAGATGAGGATATTACTGCGGAGGAGGAAACGGTAGATGATATCTTGAGTTGGAATGTCCCTCTCCGCACATCAAGTTGCTCCAGTGCTTCAGTGGGTACATGTGCATCATCAACCTAAAATTTGAAAAAAATAAACACACTAAATTAGCATTTGTATTAAAAAAGCAAACATTACTCTAAACGTTTGTATTTTACCATTTTTGCAGCCGCCTCCGCGCATCTGAAAATGTCATTAAAAAGGCAAACATTTAGCATTTGTATTAACTAGAAAAAGGAAAACATTTAGCATTTGTATAAACTAGAAAAAGGAAAACATTTACCATTTGTATAAACATACATGTCTCTAAAATTGTGATCTTTTATCAATTAACAATCCTTCATTGTGATCTCCGCGCACATATAAGTCATCATTAGCTTCAATATTTTGTGGAGTTGGCAACCCAACTGAGAATGGACTGGAGTCATCATACTTATCATAGTACTCTTCTTCATCTATAGGATCTTCAATGAACTGTCTTTTACCATGAAGAACAACCGACCATTTATCATTTGCAGGATCATCGATATAGAATATTTGTTTTGCCTGTGATGCCAATATGAATGGTTCAGCCTTCTCGCCAATCATTTCAAAGTTCACCAAAGTGAAACCCAATTCATCCACTATAACTCCTTTGGTGTTATCAACCCAATTACATTTAAAGAGCGGAATATTGAAATCTATGTAGTCAAACTCCCAAATGTCTTCAATGACACCGTAATATGACATTTTAGCTTCACGTGGACTCTTATCCTTTGCACTTGCAAAGTACATAGTTGACGCTTGAAGAGTGACCCCACTATTTTGGACGACACTCTTATCATTTTGGCACTTTGTGTAATATGTGAATCCATTAATGTCAAACCCTTCATAACACATAACATTCGGTTTTGGTTTAAAGGCGAGACATTTGATAGTTTCTGTAATATCATTTGGTGTTTGAGATAGTTGATGTAAGACTTTATCTTCAAACCACTTAGTAAAAGTCTTATTATGCTCTCTAGCAAGCCACATTGAACTTGCTCGAGGATGTTGTCTCTTTATGAAATTGGTATGTTCCTCGATATAAACACTCACTTCGTCCATATTATGTAAAATATACAAGTGAGCTTGTTCCAACTGCTCACGGCTGATTACTTTCACCCGTGATCCCAAAATTCCTTTGCCCTCCTCAATATTCGTGTCATTATCAGGAGTGTCATTACCACTGAGAAAGTCATTGCAGAAATCCATAACCTCTCTCGCCACATAACCTTCAATAATACTCCCTTCAGGACGATAACGGTTTCGAACATCACCTTTAAAAACGCTCATGTATCGTTCAAAGGGATACATCCAATGCAAGAAAACCGGTCCCAAGATTTTCACTTCCCTAGTCAAGTGGACAACAAGATGTACCATGATATCAAAGAACGAAGGAGGGAAATACATCTCAAGCTGACATAGGGTAACAACCACTTCTCTTTGCAAATTATCGAGAGTATCAGGGTCAATAACTTTGCTGCATAGACTGTTGAAAAAGAAACAAAGTCTGGTAATTGCAAACCTTACATGCTTCGGCAATATAGATCGAATTGCCACGGGCAATATTTGTTGCATTAGAGTGTGACAATCATGAGATTTAAGACCTATCAACTTCAGATCTTTCATTGATACCAATCTACGGATGTTGGATGAGTAACCATGTGGCACCTTAACATTTACCAAGCATTCACAAAAAGTTTTCTTCTCCTTTCTAGACAACGTGTAACAAGCGGGAGGTAAGTATGTTCTTTTATTACCCATTTCACGTAATTCTGTTAATTCTGACCTTATTCCCATTTCACGTAGGTCCAGTCTGGATTTTATCCCATCTTTAGTCTTACCTGGTATATTTAATAGAGTACCAATGATGCTATCACAGACATTTTTCTCAACGTGCATTACATCGATACAATGCCTGACTGACAAAGAACTCCAATAAGGAAGATCCTAAAATATTGACTTCTTTTTGAATGAAGAATTGTCACTCCGTGTGGCCATACTACATTGTGATTTCTTACCAAATTCATTGACAATGTCTTTTACTCTTTCATAAACAACATCCCCTGGTATAGGTTTAGGTGCACTCCGTTCATCATTCCATCCATTGAATGCTTTGCGCTTCCTACGATATGGATGGAATTTTGAAAGAAACCTTCGATGACCAAGATATACAGTCTTGCCGCCATATTTTAGTCTTATTGAATCAGTGTTTTCTTCACATATAGGACACGCTTTAGCTCCTTTGACACTATATCCAGACAAATTCCCATATGCCGGAAAGTCATTAATAGTGCAAAACAACATAGCATGCAAACGAAATGTCTCTCTTGCAGAAGCATCATAGGTCATCACACCTTCAGCCCAAAGTTTCTTTAAGTCATCAATCAAAGGTTCAAGATAAACATCGATATCATTTCCGGGTTGTTTAGGGCCCGATATCAACAATGACAACATAACGTACTTATTTTTCATACACAGCCAGGGAGGAAGATTGTATATAACAAGCATGACTGGCCAAGTGCTATGTTGGCTGCTCAATGTCCCGTACGGATTCATCCCGTCTGTACAAAGCCCAAGTCTTAGATTCCTGACTTCTTCACCAAATTCAGGGAACAATACATCAATCTTCTTCCACTGTGGGGAATCAGACGCATGTCGTAGGATCCCATCATTATTTTTCTTAACATCTGCATGCCACCTCAAATTCTTCGCATCTTTCGGATTTGCAAACAAGCGTTGAAACCGTGATGTTATAGGTAGATACCACAACACCTTGGCAGGAGAACCAGTTTTGGACTCCCCCGAAGTCGTCAATTTATATCGTGACGCACCACATTTTGGACAATCTTTCAAATCTACATAGTCCTTTTGAAATAATACACAATCATTCAGGCATGCGTGTATCTTTTTGGCCTCCATTCCCATTGGGCACAACATTTTCTTTACCTGGTATGTTGAGATTGGCAGCTCGTTTCCTTCAGGAAGAATTTCTTTCAACAAAGTCAACAATTCAGTGAAGCTTTTGTCGCTCCATCTATTGTTAGCTTTCAACTTATACAATCTCAGCACAGCGCTAAGCTTCGTAAACTTAGCACAGCCTGTGTATAACGGTATCTCAGCATCATGCACAATGTTTGTAAAGATAGGAGGTGGATCGGTGTGCTCTACCCTACAACTATCCAGCATCGCATCAACAATGTCTGCTGGAACTGGTTCGTTCACATTTACGTCATCGGAGGCAATTTCTTCTTCCACCCAAGCACTGCTATTGACATCTACTGGATTCGATTTTGAAATCTCTCCATGCCAGTGCCATTCTGTATAGCCTTGTACAATCCCGTTGCACATGACATGACTTTTGATTTCCTCACCAGTGTTGAGTTTCAAGTTTTTACCGCAATGCCTACATGGACAGTAGAACCTATCTGTAGGTTTTTTCCTATGTTCCTCGGCAAATCTAATAAACTGATCAAGACCAGATATAAACTCTGGGGTGCAACGATTACGAATGGACATCCATGATCTATCCATTCTATGATCAGAGAAAGCAAGTATATATTAGGAAAGCAAGTATATATTAGGAAACAAGTATATAAGCAAGTATGTCGTATTACAGTTCATCATTAAGAAAGATATAAGCAAGTATGTCGTATTAAAATAGACTAAACAATAAAAGAATTTTTTTTTTAGGCAAGACAATATGAGAAAATAGTAGTGTAATCATGTAAATGGGAACATTCATGGGAACACACACTTCAGTTATAAGCATTCATGTAGCAACTTACAGTTCCATTCATGGGAACACACACTTTAGTTATAACAATAACTAAACAAAGGGGTTGGTGTACCCCTAAACATGCGCATAATTAAAAAAACTATTACTACAGACAAGTCTAGATAGATAGACAACTAAATACTACACCAACATGGTCCCGCATGCATCAGTAACTTCTTTTTGATGATGAAGCTGTGTCACGAAGCTCCTCACTGTATTTAGACGAATCTGAACTGATAGGGGCCTCAGATTCAGATTTGTCTGAGCTGATATGCGACGCCGTGCGCTCATACCACAGAATATGATCGGGGGTCTCGCAGTTGTTGTTGGTTATCCAAACTTTGATGGAATTATCGCCAACTGGACGGAGAAAAAGCCTATTCCAACGGACCACATGCAGCTCTTCAATCCAATCACGCCAACCGGATTTTGATACAAGATTTCCCGCCAAATCATACTCAACCTCGATTACATGTGAATAATTTCCAAAAGTTAGGGTCACTTTACCAGGCATGTAGTGTCTTCCTTTTAGAAAACGCCAATGTTTGGGTATGACCAATTGGTTTAAGGAACGATCATCTAGGATGATGTCCAATTGTTCTTCAATAGGGAACGTTAACATTGACATAGAGGCCCAATTCATAGTCATTGTTATGGGAAGACAGAGACTGCACAATATTAGTATTAACAAAGTGTAAGTACATATAACGATGTTATATATTTTTAGAAAAAGTTGTATAACATCAGTTAACCTTTTAAACAAGTATATATTAGGAAACAAGTATATATTAGTCAATCTTGGACGGGTTTCTAGGCCAACAAACACATTTGATGTCAATCTTATATATAATAAATGTGTACCACCTATCCCATCCTTGAACACCTAATCTCACTTAGGATGTAAGTGTATAATGTGTATTTGGTTTTCAAGAAAATTTCGGCAGCATTTCCCCGTTGTTCTCTAAGTACATATGTACTTAGAGAACAAACGGGGAAATGCTATCGAAATTTTCTCGAAAACCCAATACACATTATACACTTACATCCTAAGTGAGATTAGGTGTTCAAGAACAGTCCCAAACTGGGGACTATCCAAGATTTACTCCTACTGCGTAAATCTTGGACGGGTTTCTAGGCCAACAAATACATGTGTTGTCATTCTTATATAAACCCTATAATTCATGAAATCATTCTAATTCAATTTAATATGTTGGGATCACATAATTATATAATGACATCAGAATATATAGAAGAATCATAATTAACATGATTAACAACATGCTCATCAAACTAGGGTTTTCTTGAATATCATCTAATAAATCAAGAATTTCATAGTTTCAAACATGCAATAATTCACAATGCAATGTTATAAACTATAGGCAACATGGATAGATGAAATAAATAAACATCCAGCATCTATCACTTATTCAATCTTCAAGAAACCTTGACAAACATCCAACATCTATCACTTATATAATTTGCATGTATATACACCCTAAAGTGCCACAAATCATATAATAAAACTATCATGTTATGATATTAGGACCACTTAAAGCAGATTAGGCACATTAAGCAAGCAGAGTAGGGAGCCAATTTCGTGCAAGCAGATTAGGCAACAGATTAGGTCAGCACATAAAGAACCAATTTCGCGCCTGGGTAGGTCTGCAGGTACCTGGGCAAGAAGAGTAGGGTGAGGTCGAGCTGGTTGAGTACGTGGGTGGCGGCCGACGAGCTCCAGAACCAGCGGCAGTGACTCCGACGAGCAGGAGCGTCAGCCGCAGCAGGCAGGCAGGCGGCCAGGCGGCGGCAGGCAGGCAGCGGCCAGGCGGAGGAGAAGGAGAAGGGGGTACGGCGGTGCCGGTTCTCAGGCGTGGCAGGCAGGTGGGCACCAGGCGTTGCGGCGGCGCCGGTTGTCAGGCGTGCGGCGGCGCAGGCAGTTGGAGCAGGGGCGCCGGTTGTCAGGCGTGGCGGCGGCGCAGGGGTGCCAGAGAAGAAATGCGTCGGAGAGGGGCGCCGGAGAGGGGACGCCGGAGATGGGGCACCGGAGAGAAGCGCCGGAGAAAAACTAGTACCAGCAGTAGAGAAATCGCCGGAGAAATTGCCGCAATAGGGAAATAGGGTAGCAATGAGGGGAAGAGTCGGGCGATCGAAGGTTATGAAGTTCCCCAATAGCGTCGGTTGTTTACAACAACCGACGCCTAAACATATTTACCGTCGGTCGTTCGCAACATCCGACGTCCATTTGGACGATATTTTCGTGAAAATGTTTGGCGGGAACCACATTCAGCGTCAGTTATTAAAGGACGACCGACGCGGAAAAGGACACTTTTCGCGCAAATTTCCATCGCACATAAGCGTCGGTGTTTTAACTACAGACCCGACGCCGAAAGTGACATTATTTTTTTCGCTCGAAAATTGGATGAAATAATGCGTCGGTTTTGTATAAACAACCGACGCTGTATACAAAGCGGTACCCGTGTTTGGCTGGTCTTTGAATATAGACGTTGGTTCTTCTAAATAACCGACGCCTTTAATATAAGGCGTCCGTGTTCCTTAAAAACCGACGCCCAGAAAAGCGACACTGAATGTTATTTCTGTAGTAGTGTATATATATATATATGTCCTTTTTGGCAATGTCATCACGAAGAAAATGATGACAGACATCTATATTCTTAGCTCTACTATGCAATATAGGATTTTAAGACAAATTGATAACACTAGTATTATCACAATAGATAGGATAAGTATCAAAATGAATGTTAAAGTCTTGGAGTATTTTCTTCATCCATAGGACATGGGCGCAACAACTCCCGACTGCAACGTATTCAACCTCAGTAGTTGATAATGCCATTGTGCTATATTTTTGGGAGAACAAAGACACCAAATGTGGTCCTAGGAGAAAGAAAGTGCCACTTATGAACTTTCTATCAATCAAGCATCCAGCGTAATCCGCATCAATATAAGTAGTAAGAGTAAAGTCCCTTGACTTGGGATACCATAGTCTAAAATTTAGAGTTTTGGCTAAGTACCTTAAAATCCTCTAGAAAACTATAAGGTGTGATTTCTTTGGATTTGATTGAAGGCGAGAACACAAGCCAACACTAAACATTATATGAGGTCTAGAGGCAGTTAAGTAAAGTAAACTTCCAATCATACCTCTATAGAGATTCTCATCTACCTTCTCACCTTCTTTATCTTTATCAAAGTTTGGCGGTGTTTGACATGGGTGTGTCCATCGGCTTGGTGTAGCCCATCCCAAATAACTCAAGTAGCTCAGTTGTGTACTTGCCTTGGTTGATGAAGTTCCCATCTTTGGTTTTCTTGATTTGGAAGCTGAGAAAGTATGTAAGATCACCAATCATGCTCATCTCGAACTCACTCTACATAAGATCACTAAACTCCTTGCAATGATCAAGTTTAGTTCTGCCAAAAATGATATCATCAACATATATTTGAATGATAAGAAAATTGTTACAAGTGTTTTTGAGAAATAAGGTAGAATCTACTTTTCCGATGATATACCCATGATCTAACAAAAAGTTCTTTAATTTCTCATACCAAGCTCTAGGTGCTTGTTTGAGTTGACAAAGAGCTTTTTACAACAAACAAACATTGTTAGGTAGACTATCATTGTCACGCCCCAACCTCACATTAAACACAAACCACCGGATTAGGGCACAGCAGGTGGGATCAACGCATAAGCAACCATTCATTACTTTTTGAAACAATTAAAGATATTTCTGCAAATGAAAACTAAACAACCTGCAGAAGCATTTCTATTAACTGATAGGAAATTAAACAAGTCTACAGCATGAACATTGTTCAACATAAACTAAAACATAACAGTTAATTTACATCATTATACATATCCTCTCTCTCTCACACATTGTCCCAAAGATCGAGGGGAAAGGACTAAGAGACCTTCTAACTAGTCTAACTGCAAACCTTCTATCTACTAAGTGTTGGGATGGAACGACCCTTCTGACTCCTGAAGCTGGTGCTGACCTGAAAAAGTTTGAGTAGAGGGGTGAGCCTACTCGCTCAGTGAATAACATTTCACTTAGCTATCAATAAATAACTCGTCAGGTTCATTAACTGAAAATAAACAGATATACAGTTTAAAGCAGAGCAATTCTACTGACATAGCAGATATACAGTTACTAATCGTGTTTCTAAGCATCATCAGGTATTTCAAATAGTTAAACAATTATATAAATTTACTGTGATCCTATATGATTATTTATTCATTTATTATTATTATGCCCTAAATATATGCAGTGTACTCTGCATATAAGGATCCGCAACAAGTCCATGCTACGGCCCCACCGTACAAGACTTAGCGACACACCCGGGAAATGCTAAGTCTGACTACTCATCCTGGTCTGCACAGGACACAGGCTCCTCGGCCTCCTCGCACAACCACGTGTACTGCACAACCACGTGTGCTCTCGACTCCTCCTAAAACCTGAGTACACCGGCGGAGAGTCACAGGGTTACCTTCGCGACACAAGCACGAATGGTGTTAGATAACCAAGTTTTCTGGTGAAATCGCAGTGCCATTGTGACACAAGCACAATTGTTGTTAGACACTGCCCTTTTTCTCTTTCCTCGTTTGTCCGCGACACAAGCACGGATGATGTTGCAACACGAGTTTCACCCCAAAGCTGCAGATACCACTTATGGGGTTCTACGGTGTTAGGGCATCTAAGTCTATACTTGATTAACAAATAACATAAATAACACAATATAACTGTAAAACACAGGATTTCCCCTTTCTCATCATTCTTATTACACAAGTCAAGTTCCAATGGACTTATTAATCTATTACTGAAGCAATCAGACATTTAAAATGAGTTAAATAATGATTTCTAAATGAACTGCCACTCACCACTTGAAACTCGGCCGAACACTGTGAAACTCGGCCGATCACTTCCCAGATCCTGGAACTCGGCCGACCAAACTCGGCCGACAAACTCACCGCTTGAAAACCTACAAAGGAAACTCGGCCGATCAGAACCAAACTCGGCCGACCAAATCCCTGTTCGCATATCTAATTCAGGAAACTCGGCCGATCAAGACGAAACTCGGCCGATCCGGAAAACGCTGTACAAAAGCCCTAAATAAGAACTCGGCCGACCGAATTGGAAACTCGGCCGAACCGCGCACAGGAAGAACACAAAAACGGCCTGCAGAAGTCAATTTCTCTCGAATCGACGGGCAAACTTCGAGCAAACACCGCGAAACGATCACAAACGACCCATACAACTAAACCGTACCTGAAAGGAAGAAAGGAACAAGCTAGGGCTGCTCCGAGCACCCCAATTCCTTGACCACTTTTCTTGCAAACGCAGCTCCAGCTGCAAAATTGATTCGATTCGATGAAGGTGATGATCTACGGAGGGAAGGGACGATCTACAACAACTAATTGGAGCAAAACGACGCTCCAGAGCTTCTCCCTCCTCAGCTCCTTCTCTCTTTCTCTCTCTTTCTCTCTCTTTCTCTCTTTCTCTTACGCAAGGAACATAACGTTTCCTGCGTTCTGTGTTTCTGTGAAATGAAACGAGAAAGGGAGAAAGGAAAGATAAGGAAGAAATCTTAGGGGCCAAATCGCAAATTTCGAAACTTTTCGCAAATTACAATCGGGTCCCTAGAAGCCCAAAAACTTGCAACTTTTGACTCGAAGGTCGGATTCGAACGATTTTTCTGGCAACGTTTCAAGCGTAAGATTCTACATGCTTTAGAAGCTAGAAAACACACTAAGCACATATCATATCCATTTTAAATATTTTTAACAAAAACAAGCTTATAACTTAACACATCAGCTAAACTCTTGCTTAACAGCATACTTACGGAATAAGCTCGACACGGGTCGTAACAATCTCCTTCCCTTATAAGAATTTCGTCCCGAAATTCCTAGAAGAGAAAAGGAAACTTGCCACGCATCTCAGACTCTAGTTCCCACGTAGCTTCCTCTATATTGTGATTCCTCCACAAAACCTTCACTAAAGATAACTCACGGTTCTTGAGATTTTTGATCCGGTGATCAACTATTTGCACTGGTCCTTCTACATAGGACACATCTGTCCTAAGCTGCACCGGTTCTGAATCTAAAATCTTATCTGTACCAGGGTGACACTTCTTCAGCATTGATACGTGGAAGACATCATGTAGATTTGCCAACTCAGACGGCAAATCCAACCTGTAAGCTACAGGTCCAATCCTCTCAACAATAGGATATGGACCCATATATCTAGGGGTCAACTTACCCCTCTTGCCAAACCGCAGAACTCCCTTCCACGGTGAAACTTTCAAGTAAACCTCGTCGCCAACCTCAAACTCAAGAGGTCGACGTCGTCTATCAGCATAACTCTTCTGTCTATCCTGTGCAGCTTTCAACTGACCCCTGATCACTGATATCTTTTCAGTAGTCACATCAACTAACTCAGGTCCAAGAATTTTCTTTTCACCCACCTCATACCAACAAACTGGCGATCTACACTTTCTACCATAAAGAGCTTCATATGGAGCCATTCCCAAACTAGAATGGTAGCTGTTATTATATGCAAACTCTATTAGGCCTAAGTGTTCTTCCCAGTTACCTCTAAATTGTAACACGCATGCTCTCAGCATGTCTTCAAGGGTCTGAATGGTCCTTTCAGATTGACCATCTGTCTGTGGGTGAAACGCTGTACTGAACTTCAGCTTTGTGCCCAAGGCATGTTGTAACTGATTCCAGAATCTAGATGTAAACTTTGGATCTCTGTCAGATATAATAGAAACTGGAACCCCATGCAACCTGATTACCTCATCCACATAAACTTTAGCTAGCTTTGAAACTTCAAAGGTTGACTTGACAGGAAGAAAGTGAGCAGACTTAGTTAGTCTATCCACAATCACCCATATCGAGTCCGAACCCTTAGGCGTTCTGGGTAATCCTACTACAAAGTCCATCGTGATGTGTTCCCATTTCCATTCTGGTATAGGAAGCGACTGCAAAATACCAGCAGGTTTCTGGTGTTCAGCCTTGACCTGCTGACACACCCCGCACCTGGCTACGTATTCAGCCACATCCTTTTTCATGCCAGACCACCAGTACAGCTCTTTGAGGTTCCTGTACATTTTTGTGTTTCCTGGATGCATGGCATACATAGAAGTATGCGCTTCTTCAAGAATCTGCTCTTTCAACTCACTGTTTCCAGGTACACACAATCTATCATGAAGATACAACATGTCTTCATCAGAAAACCTGAACTCTGTTCTCTTACCCTCTGACATGTCCTGCATAATCTGCCATAACTCATCATCACTCTGCTGTAACTCTTTAATCTGATTATAAAAAGTAGGTCTAACTTGCATCTGTGCAATCAGCCCACTCTGTTTTGTCATCTCCAAGCCCAGGTTCAACCTTCGCATATCTACAAGCAAGTCTCTCTTGAAACATGCCATAGAAAATGCATTGGCTGAAGAACTTGACTTTCTACTCAAGGCATCAGCTACAACATTCGCCTTACCAGGATGGTAATCGATTGTCACATCATAGTCTTTAATCAGCTCTAGCCATCTGCGCTGTCTCAAATTCAAATCTTTCTGAGTGAAGATATATTTCAAGCTCTTATGATCGGTGAACACCTGAGATGTTTCACCATACAAATAATGACGCCATGTCTTTAGAGCATGAACTATAGCAGCTAATTCCAGATCATGAACAGGGTAATTCTCCTCATTTTTCTTAAGCTGTCTAGATGCGTAAGCAACAACTTTACCTTCTTGCATCAGTACACAGCCCAAACCTCTTCTAGAAGCATCACAGAACACTGTATAGCCTTTTTCTGCCTCAGGCAGAACCAACACTGGTGCTGAAGTCAACCTCTTCTTCAAAATCTGAAAACTTCTCTCACAGTTATCAGACCAAACAAACGACACATCCTTCCTTGTCAAGCGTGTCAAAGGTGATGCTATCTCACTGAAGTTCTTTATGAACCTTCTATAATAACCTGCCAATCCCAAGAAACTTCTGATCTCAGTAGGAGTCGTAGGCTGTTCCCACTGAAGCACAGACTCAACTTTCTTAGGATCCACGCTGACTCCATCTCTCGAGATAACATGTCCAAGGAATGCTACTTCAGCCAACCAGAACTCGCACTTGCTAAATTTAGCAAACAACTGGTGTTGTCTCAACAACTGCAACACTATTCTCAAGTGTTGCTCATGCTGTTCCTCGTCTCTGGAATAGATCAGAATATCATCTATAAAGACTACAATAAACTGATCTAGAAATGGTTTGAAAATCCGATTCATCATATCCATAAAGGCTGCTGGGGCATTGGTCAGCCCAAACGACATGACCAAGAACTCATAATGCCCATACCTGGTTCTGAAAGCTGTTTTAGGAATGTCAGAAGCCTTTATCCTAAGTTGATGATATCCGGATCTCAAATCAATTTTAGAAAAGATCGTCGCTCCTCGCAACTGATCAAACAGGTCATCTATCCTTAGCAAAGGATACTTGTTCTTTATTGTGATCTTGTTCAGTTGCCTGTAATCTATACAAAGACGCATGGTTCCATCCTTTTTCTTAACAAACAAGACTGGAGCACCCCATGGTGAAGAACTGGGTCTAATGAAACCCTTATCTAACAACTCCTGCAACTGTACCTTGAGTTCTTTCAACTCTGCAGGTGCCATTCTGTAGGCCGGCAGCGCTACTGGATGACTACCTGGATATATCTGAATTTCAAAATCAATGTCTCTGACAGGAGGTAAGCCTGGTAACTCTTCTGGGAAAACGTCAGAGAACTCACGAACTACAGGTACATCATAAATACTGGCAGTGCTCTTCTCTGCTCTGGTGTCAACCACATGAGCAAGGAACGTTTCACATCCTTTCTGTAACATCTTATCAGCTACAGCAGCTGATATTATGCACGTAGGCAGAACTTTCCTGTCTCCAGTAAAGACACAAGAAAATTCTCCTAATTGAAAGGTAGCTTCCTTTTTCCAGCAATCGAGTTGCACTCGATATGTCTCAAGACAATCCATACCCAAGATGACTTGAAAAGTATTTACATCCAAGGGCATGAGATTAGCAGCAAAGGTAAAACCTCCAAAAGATAACAAACATCCGGGACAGGACTCAGATAAAACTGTCGGTCCACCTAGTGGAACTCTCAACACTAACTCATCTGCCAACTCTTGAGTTAACAGATTAAGTTCAACAACTAAAGAACGTTGTATAAAAGAATGAGTAGCTCCCGGATCTATCAAAACTAAAACTGGTATACTATTAAACAAAAGCATCTCTCCTGTAACAACTTGTGAAGAGATTATACCTTCCTGAGGTGTCAAAGAAAAGAAACGTGCTGAAGCTCTTCCTCTGCCACGCTGTCCTCTTTGACCACTCCTGCCACTAGATGCTCCACCCCCTCTAGAACCAGATGCCATAGAGGAACTCGGAACATCATGGTATTGAGGTTGAAAAGCTTGTGATGCTGCTTGATGAAGTTGAGGGCAATCCCTTTTTATATGTCCTGTCTGTCCACAGGCATAACAACCTGAACTCCAACATGGCCCAGAATGTGGCTTTCCACATTTATTACATGGCAGCAACTCTTGTCTCTGAGGACCTGACACTGACATTGATGACCTTGAAGACTGTCCACTAGTGGCACTGCTCCATCTTCCTGGGTTATATCCTCCTCTGCCTCTAGAAGTAGTGACATCCTCAGATCTCTGTCTGCCAAAACAACCAAAGCCACGTCCAAGCTTAGAAAAGAAACCTCTACCTCCACCTCTGTATCCACCACTGGACTGTCCTCCACTAAACTCTGCAGATCTTTTCTTAGACTCGGGCACTCTGTCAGCATTCACAGATTCTTCAACTTGTCTGGCAGCCTCAACAAACTCACCAAAGTTTTCTCTGTTCCTCCTGCTAGTAGCAGAAACTGTATGCCGAATCTCTGGCCTTAGCCCTTCCTGGAACCTTCTGCATCTCTCTATGTTATCAGGAACAAGCTGTGGACAGAAATTAGCTAACCGTGTGAAAAGCGCTTCATACTCTGTAACTGTCATGTTCCCCTGCTTGATATTCTGTAACTGCCTGATTTTCTCATTAAGGAAAGTGGGTGGATAGAATTTGAGATGAAATTCCTCAGAGAAATCCTGCCAGGAAAGCTCTGTACCTCCCCTCTTTTCTTCCACACCACGCCACCACAACTCTGCATCGCCTGTCAAAAGGTAGACTGCACGACTAATCTTCTTATCTTCTGGAAGCTCCATTAAGCGAAAGACCTTCTCAATCTGTCTAAACCACTCATCAGCTTCTGCAGGATCTGTGGTGCCACTAAACTCTGTGCCACCAAGCTTCTTCACAAGCTCATAAGATCGCATCAGATCTTTACTGTTGGTAGAAGAAGATTCTCGCCTATCAGCCTTGTACCTCTCCCTCGTTTCCAAGAACATCCGGTACATCCGGGATGCATCATCTACGTGGTCACCACCACCTGGACCCAAGTACTGCGGATCAGGGCCAACATGGCTCTCAGCCTGATCATCACGATCAAAACCTCTTCCTGCCATCTGCAATGATATAATAGAATATTTCCTATTAGAAAATTACAGATAGAAGAAAGACACTTAAACCTTAATCCTATTGGTCTCTTATCGTCCCCTGACTTTGAGTAATTAAGTACTCAAACCTAGGCTCTGATACCAAAAATTGTCACGCCCCAACCTCACATTAAACACAAACCACCGGATTAGGGCACAGCAGGTGGGATCAACGCATAAGCAACCATTCATTACTTTTTGAAACAATTAAAGATATTTCTGCAAATGAAAACTAAACAACCTGCAGAAGCATTTCTATTAACTGATAGGAAATTAAACAAGTCTACAGCATGAACATTGTTCAACATAAACTAAAACATAACAGTTAATTTACATCATTATACATATCCTCTCTCTCTCTCACACATTGTCCCAAAGATCGAGGGGAAAGGACTAAGAGACCTTCTAACTAGTCTAACTGCAAACCTTCTATCTACTAAGTGTTGGGATGGAACGACCCTTCTGACTCCTGAAGCTGGTGCTGACCTGAAAAAGTTTGAGTAGAGGGGTGAGCCTACTCGCTCAGTGAATAACATTTCACTTAGCTATCAATAAATAACTCGTCAGGTTCATTAACTGAAAATAAACAGATATACAGTTTAAAGCAGAGCAATTCTACTGACATAGCAGATATACAGTTACTAATCGCGTTTCTAAGCATCATCAGGTATTTCAAATAGTTAAACAATTATATAAATTTACTGTGATCCTATATGATTATTTATTCATTTATTATTATTATGCCCTAAATATATGCAGTGTACTCTGCATATAAGGATCCGCAACAAGTCCATGCTACGGCCCCACCGTACAAGACTTAGCGACACACCCGGGAAATGCTAAGTCTGACTACTCGTCCTGGTCTGCACAGGACACAGGCTCCTCGGCCTCCTCGCACAACCACGTGTGCTGCACAACCACGTGTGCTCTCGACTCCTCCTAAAACCTGAGTACACCGGCGGAGAGTCACAGGGTTACCTTCGCGACACAAGCACGAATGGTGTTAGATAACCAAGTTTTCTGGTGAAATCGCAGTGCCATTGTGACACAAGCACAATTGTTGTTAGACACTGCCCTTTTTCTCTTTCCTCGTTTGTCCGCGACACAAGCACGGATGATGTTGCAACACGAGTTTCACCCCAAAGCTGCAGATACCACTTATGGGGTTCTACGGTGTTAGGGCATCTAAGTCTATACTTGATTAACAAATAACATAAATAACACAATATAACTGTAAAACACAGGATTTCCTCTTTCTCATCATTCTTATTACACAAGTCAAGTTCCAATGGACTTATTAATCTATTACTGAAGCAATCAGACATTTAAAATGAGTTAAATAATGATTTCTAAATGAACTGCCACTCACCACTTGAAACTCGGCCGAACACTGTGAAACTCGGCCGATCACTTCCCAGATCCTGGAACTCGGCCGACCAAACTCGGCCGACAAACTCACCGCTTGAAAACCTACAAAGGAAACTCGGCCGATCAGAACCAAACTCGGCCGACCAAATCCCTGTTCGCATATCTAATTCAGGAAACTCGGCCGATCAAGACGAAACTCGGCCGATCCGGAAAACGCTGTACAAAAGCCCTAAATAAGAACTCGGCCGACCGAATTGGAAACTCGGCCGAACCGCGCACAGGAAGAACACAAAAACGGCCTGCAGAAGTCGATTTCTCTCGAATCGACGGGCAAACTTCGAGCAAACACCGCGAAACGATCACAAACGACCCATACAACTAAACCGTACCTGAAAGGAAGAAAGGAACAAGCTAGGGCTGCTCCGAGCACCCCAATTCCTTGACCACTTTTCTTGCAAACGCAGCTCCAGCTGCAAAATTGATTCGATTCGATGAAGGTGATGATCTACGGAGGGAAGGGACGATCTACAGCAACTAATTGGAGCAAAACGACGCTCCAGAGCTTCTCCCTCCTCAGCTCCTTCTCTCTTTCTCTCTCTTTCTCTCTCTTTCTCTCTTTCTCTTACGCAAGGAACAGAACGTTTCCTGCGTTCTGTGTTTCTGTGAAATGAAACGAGAAAGGGAGAAAGGAAAGATAAGGAAGAAATCTTAGGGGCCAAATCGCAAATTTCGAAACTTTTCGCAAATTACAATCGGGTCCCTAGAAGCCCAAAAACTTGCAACTTTTGACTCGAAGGTCGGATTCGAACGATTTTTCTGGCAACGTTTCAAGCGTAAGATTCTACATGCTTTAGAAGCTAGAAAACACACTAAGCACATATCATATCCATTTTAAATATTTTTAACAAAAACAAGCTTATAACTTAACACATCAGCTAAACTCTTGCTTAACAGCATACTTACGGAATAAGCTCGACACGGGTCGTAACAATCATGTTCAAAGTCTGGGGGTTGTGCAACATACACTTCCTCCTCAATTTTAACATTCAAAAATGCACTTTTAACATCCATTTTATAAAGAAGAAATTTTTTATAACTATAAAAAGAAAGAAACATGCAAATGGACTCAACTCTAGCTACATGTGCATATGTTTCATCAAAACCTATACCTTATTATTGATTGTAGCCTTGAGCCACTAACCTCGCGTTGTTCCATACCACTTTGATGCTTTCATCTACCTTGTTTCAATAGACTCACTTGGTGCCAATGATCTTTCTATCACTTGGTCTTGGCACTAGGGTCCAAACTATGTTCTACTCGAATTGCTCCAATTTTTCTTGCATGTCTAGGATCCATTCATCATCCCCAAGATCTTCTTTGGCATTCTTTGGCTCGAGTTGTGAGATGAATGTGATGTTTGCTTGTTCTTTGTTGAAGGTAGTCTGTGTCTTCACTGCTTCAAATAGATCACCTAAAATCATCTCTTTTGGGTAATTTTTTGCAAATCGGGGAGTTGGATCCTTCTTCTCTTCATCTATCTCTTCTTCTTGAGTGACCACCTCTTTTCCCTTTTCAGTGATGTTGAGTTCTTTTAGGATAGTAATCTCCTCACCTGCAACATCATCATTTGGAACAATATCTTTGGGATTAGAGGGGTTAGTCTCAATAAATTTAACATTTATAGATTCTTCTATTTTAGCAACATTAACATTAAATACTCTATAAGCCTTGTTGGTAGTACTATATTCAAGAAAGAAATCCGTGTAAGATTTTGATCAAATTTGTCAAGAGAATCTTTCATATTCAAGAAAAAACAAGGACATCCAAAAATATGGAAATACTTGATAGAAGGCTTCCTTCCACGCCATATCTCATAGGGGGTTTTCTTCAAAGATGGATGTGTAAAAACTTGATTTTGCACAAAACATGAGGTACTAAAAACTTTATCCCAAAACTTCTTTGGAGTGTTATACTCTAAAAGCATGGTCCTCACCATCACCTGTAGTGACATATTCTTCCTCTCTACAACCCTATTTTGTTGAGGCGTTTGAGGTGAAGAGAAGTTATGTACATATCCAAATTCTTTACAAAATTGTTTAAAAATATCATTTTCAAATTCTCCCCCATGATAACTACAGATGGAAGTCATCCGTCAAGAAGCCTCATTTTCAATTCATTTACAATAACTAGAGAAAACATCAAGCGTATTACTCTTGGAAATTAGAAAGAAGGTCCAAGTAAATCTAGAGAAACTATCAATAATAACGAAGCAATACTTGGAACCATGAAGAGATTTAGTTCTCATTGTTCCAAATAGATCAATATGAAGAAGTTCAAGATCTATCATGGTACTAAGGACTCCTTTGGATTTGAAGGAGGACTTTTCAAAATCCAATTTGGGAAGTCCCTTGACCAAGTCTTTTTTGCTCAACTTCTTCAACTGATGCATATTTACATGACCAAGTCGTCGATGCCAAAGAAAAATATCATTCAAATTGACTACTAGGAATCTACCAACAACATTCTTAATAGGGTCAAGCACAATTACATAAATCTTACCACTTGTAGTTCCCTTATATATGATTTGATAAGTGAGGGAGTCTAGAATCAAGCATTTAAAGGAACTAAATAGAACAAGGTAACCATTATCACATAATTAACTTACACTTAATAATTTGTGATGTAGGCCATCCACAAAGAGAACATTCTTGATACACAAGGATTCAACATCCTTTATTCTTAGTGAAGTTGTTGAAATGTCTTATATCACTTGTCATGTGCTTAGCGCAGTCACTATCAACAATCCATCTGTAACGACCCCGCCTCCCGATAACCCCCAATTAAGGGAGACCCAAAGGTCAGAGCTGTTATTCAATTAACAGGACCGAAGGTTCAATAAATAATCAGTAATAATTAATAAACTTTACCAACTAAACTGAAAACTGGTATAAAATAAAACTTTTCTTACCTTGGAAAAACTGGGATTTCTAAACTTCTATCCATGAATATGTTACTCTAACTAATCCTCCTGTGTACGTTACTTCTCATTTAATTCCACATATGCCACTTTATTGTTTGTTCTTTTCATTTGTACCTAAAACGCCGACAAACAAAATGTCGGTCAGTATATCGAAATATACTGGTATGTAGGGACAACCAAAAGTTTGCACATATGGCTAACAATTTAATAATCACAATCAAATTATTTAACAAGCCACTTTACATTTTCAATGTGTCATTCTCCACCGCTTTTGCCCTAACCCTGGTATACCCCTCAAGGGTTTCTCTTTTGCCATTGACTTTAAGGCCACCTTCTCAATCCTGAGCTTGGTTCCTGGGAGTGACCTCTCATGGTGCTCCATAGTCATGCATCATAGACCACCTTCTCATTCCCGAGCTTGGTGTCTGGGGTCACCTCTCATGGTGCCCATCGGTCTACCCTTCTGGGCCTGACCTTCATGGCATCTTCTATCAGGGTGGCATGTAGGTACGAGAATTCACATATATATATATAACTGTGATAGCCATAGTGACTTTATAATTGCAGTATGAACATCCAAACAGTTTAGATTGCATTCAATGTGATGAAACATTCGGGAAACTCTCGGGGAAACTAATGCGATTAATCATAATTAACCACATACCTGATCCAGAGCAACTTGCTGTCCAAGCAATAATGATAAAGAACAAGCAATCAACAATTATCCTGAAATTTATGCATGACATCTAAGTGTTATAGTTTATCCAAAACATTCTAAAGCTAGACTTTGATTCCACCTTAAGATTTTAAGGGTTTTATTAGTGTTTTAGCCTCCATAATACTTTTATCACGTTTTAATGCTCTCTTAGTTTACAAACCCTAATTAAAGTCGATTATTTCTCTTTTATATCAAAATTGTCATCTTTATCCTTTTCAATTATGACAAAGTCATTACACTCATCTATCATCAATTCATAGTTCATTACGATCTAATTCACCTCTTAATTCCATTTATCATTAGTTCCAACTTTATCCATTAGAAAACCCTAATTATCATGTTAAGGGTATCTATCCATGATTAGAAACTTTTTATATTCTAATATTAGAACCATCATTATCATATTTCTCAAATTAAATATGATCTTCTCCTCTTTTACCCTAAATTAGGTTTTCTAAATTCTTAAACATTCTCAATTCAGGTATAAGCCCTAAATCATGCAAGAAACATCTAGATCTAGTTTAAGTTCGTCATTAATTATTCAACAGGTTGCAATTACTCAATCTCATCAAGTAAGCAACATGAACTTAACCAATATGTTCAATTAGGGTTTTCTTAATCTAATACATAAGCACTTTTCATTAGATTAAAACACTTTTGCAAATATAAACAGATTCAGGTTATCAATCTAATTTTATTGCATTCCTCGTATTTTTTCAAGCAACTTTCATGTTTTAACTTTATTCATCGGAGCTTCCTATAAAAATTTATGATTTTCGCAAGTAAAACCCTTTTTCTCGAATATTTGATAGAAAGAAGATTTTTACCAAAAATACTAGGCCGCACGATCGGTGGTCCGCTTGGATCAAACGTGATCTGACGATCCACGTTGCTTCGCACACTATACCAGGAGTTTTTTTTTCACTTGGACGTTTCTGCCCCTCCTCCTCTTCATTAGGGTCGGGGGCAAGGAGGTCTATTCCTCCCCCAACCCGTCTTCAACCTGGCGCTCGGCTCCTGTTCGCGAGCCAGGCTAGACGCCGCTCAACCGGAGGGTTGACCCTCGCCTCCACCATTGAAATGGCCTAGGAGCTTGCTCCTTTGGCTCCGCCAGCCTCCGGTGATCCCTGCGAGCCCCTTCTCCACTCCCGCCATCGTCCTCGCGGAGCTTGCCGTGCAAGGGTCCTCTAGCCGGAACAGAGTAGGTCTCGGCTCCAAGATGGTAACTCTCCTAGGCGCGATGACGCCTTCAACTGGCCCCCTTTCATGCGGATTTCTTCTGTGTTTCTCACATGAGGTCTCGAGCCTTATATAGGCAAGGATCGTGATGTATAGGATCTGCAGCAAAAGCCCAGATGTCCGACTTGGACAGGGATTTGGGCAAATCCCTTTCCCACATGGAAAACTGGGAAATTATAGATCAAAGGGTGCGATTTTCTCTCCCGCATCTAATGAAGCGATCTCTAAGCTCGCACAGGGATCGTGCATCAAGAGCATCGATCGGGAAAAACTCTATCTACATCTTCCTTTCCTTATCTTAGGCAAAAAGCAGCCACTGTTGGATCCAAATCCAACGGTTGTTAGGCCCCAAAGAAGAACATGGTTTAAAACGAATTGTGATATTCAAAGGAAACTTGGAAAATTCATATCTCTCTCCTCGTTTAACATTTTTCACTCAAATTTTAGAGGAAACTCTATCTTGGCATTATCTACTCGTGTATTAAATTTGAAACCCATCCAAAGAAAAAGGGTGTTTCCTTCATATGCAAGACATTCATTAATTAATCCAAATTCAATTAATATTCCTTTTCCCCTTTGCCATTATATATTTATTTTGGGTCCCTTAGGCCTCAAGAAAACCTAAAGGCACGGATTCCCATAATGGGAAATATCTTAGTTGCCTTTATCCTCTTATTTATGCCTATTTCACATATTCTCCTTTTATAAAATCATTTTTCTTTTTATTTCTCTTTTCTTTTATTTTCTTTTCCTCTTTTCATATTTATTTTATTAGGAATCATATCTAAATGAATTTTATTCAATTGTGGACATTAATGTCACTTTCTAGATACTTCCAAGTATTTCTCATGAATACTTTGCTTAATATCCATTATCATGTAATTGTTCCATTAGTTGGACTTTTCATCTTTTCTTCTCTTTTATATCCATTAATGGATTAATCTAATAATAGGAATCACGAAATTTCTATCCAAAGGAAGATTTGCAGAGAAATCCATTCTTCTAAGCAAAGCATACCACCTTTTAATTAAGTCCATATTCACAAAATTATTACATTTCACATGCGAAATTTGAGGTTATAACATCCTTCCCCTCTTATAGGAATTTTGTCCTCAAAATTCCATCAAGCAAGCAAACAAATAGGATAAGCCTTTCATATGTCCATCATGGCTCCCATGTGGCTTCACCCTTTCCATGGTACGTCCCAAGAACCATCATCATCTCATATTCTTTCATCTGAGTTCTTCTAACCTTGGTACATCGTACCCTCAGGTGACTCAGGACATTTCAGCCTCTCATAAAGCTGAATAGGTTCAGGGCTCAGCACCTGGCGTGGGTACTGTTGGTATGTATGCCCTGAGAGCCAATCATGGGATGATTGGTGGGATACATTAAGATTGATTTGATAAACATCAAAGGCAAGCTTCCAATTCTTTCTGGTTCAGTCATATGAGATAGTGATAGAACAGATTGAATGTCTAAAGAATGACAGTACTCAATGACGTATGCTTTCAGGTTGAGGACCTGAACGATGAGATCGTACGGATGCTAAGAGTTTGTACATTCTTGTTATGTCCCTAGTCGGATGTCATTGTGGAAGGTAGATAGACAGCAATGACACACAAGACTAGATTGTTGTGTTGGTTGATGACAGAATCTCATTAGTCATGATATAGAGATATCAAACCAAACACATAGGTACTTGTTAGAGAACAAGGTACCGGACAGACCCACCGTGAGTTTGACACATGGAACCATGAGATGGTAGTCACAGTCAGTACTCACAGTGATGGTGGTGAGTGTGATTCTTAGACCTAAAATCACTGCACTCAACACATGTCGTTGGGCACACTTTGACATCATCAAACGCAGTCCTGAAACATGGGTTGTTATAAAGGTGATGATTGGGTGGTTTTGACACATGGGGCTTTTGAGGGGCGAGTGATAGATATGGGATTTGTCCCTCCTGAGGGAGTTTGATATCCATGGCCACTTGATGAGTAGGATTGAGAAAGGTGTGCACACATGTGTGAATCAGTATGTGATACTGATGTCATACATATCTCTTCCAGTCTACTCTGAGATCAAGAAAGTGAATGAACGTTGACAGGATGACGGATCCATGCCTCAAGTTCATTCAGGATATCAGTGACAAAGGAATTATACACTCGCTGTAACACCATTCACGGATTGTAGGATGAAAGTTGTTCTCCAACTTTCTACTTTCACTTGGGTAGCACTGATGTGTGACTAGGCACCACTCTATGCTTGTGAAGTCATAAGTGTTATGAACTTTCACTGCCAATGTGAAATGGACCTGTAGGGTCACACACATAGGATTTAACCTGGAAGAGGAGTTTTTCCACAAGCAATGTTTAGATTGATTACTAAAGGAGTTTAGTAGTTCAATTAAACAATCAATCAGTCAATGGCTCAATATCATATGGTTCAAGGTGTTGGACGCATTGATTAGAGTATCAGATTGATTGAAATTGCATTTGACTGATTTTGCACAACCTGCACTCCCAACCGGTCGGTTCATGAGATGAACCGGTCGGCTAAGGTTGCTGAACCGGTCGGCTCAAGGGTTGAGTCGATCGGCTCATGCACAGAGTGAAACGATTGGTTCAAGTGTTGAACCGATCGGTTCAACTGGTGCAATCGAGCAACTTGGGAAAGTAGGATTGGTGCGAATTTTCCTTTTGTTTCGATTTCTAATTTGATTGGAAATAGGATTTCCAATTTGATTGGAAATAGAATTGGTATTTTGATGCCAATTGGGAAAGAAACAAGGAAAGTCAATTTGAACCGGATTAGGACCATGAACCGATCGGTTCAGGGCATCAACCGATCGGTTGGAGTGCCCCAAACGGTCGGCTCATGTCCAACCGACCGGTTCAGTAATGAACCGATCAGTTCAGGTTGCGAGATGGTTGCTTTTTGTGGAAAATCCGGAACCCTTCTACTCCTGCTTTTAGTCCCGCATTGCCCGGGATGGAGAACCCTATCCCATGACTCTCCTATATATATAGGGGTACTTGGGGGCTTCTCACAGTACAGCTCAGTGCAACCAGTTGCTCTGTGAGTTGTCATTCTCTCTAGTTTTGGTAACCGTGAGAGAGCCCGAGCAAGTGCTTCCCGCAAAAGGGAGGTGCAGCAAGGGAAAGACAACTGCAGTTGCAACAGGAGGCAGGAGAGCGTGTAGGCGACTAGTACGTCTACAGGAGGGTGTGACTCCTTCCACTTCCTTGTGGGACAAGGAGTGTGGAGTTCCAAGTGGTCCGTGTGGACTACTACGGAGGCGGGAGGACACTGCCGCTTTGGAGGACAACAGTCATCCGACAGTCCGGTTTGAGTAGGAGTTGTGAGTCCCGGTGCGACCAGGAGCTGCACAGACACCGTCGAAGTCCGGAGTTGAAGACCGCGCATTGCGCGAGGTATTGTCGCCGAGCAAGCCTCGGGACAAGGTATGATTCCGCAAACCATCCTTTCCTATTACATAGACGTTGACGTGTTTCCTTGTTTTGGGTTGGGGAGAAAATTTTTTATTTCCGCTGCCTTCTCTGTCTCCCCTAAAACCCAACAGTGGTATCAGAGCCACGTCAACTGCTCTATGTTTTAGGAATATCGATATAATCGATTTTTGTTTGTCGCCTTTATTTATTGCATACGATGCGAATAATATCGGCTTTATGCATGTCCAATCTTAAATCCACAAATCCCTAATTACATATATGATATGTATTACTAATGTACTCGATACGCGTCGCCCTTAAACGAGTTTTGTGGTTGATGTATGTAGCGTGATTATGGCCTATAAACCCCTATCTGTGATTGGTTGTGTGTGGTTGCTTGAGTCTCAGTCTGCGCACCGATCTTCCCTCTCTTATTCCTGATGTAAATCGAAATAATTCGAGATTCTTTCCTACCTTTTCTCCCCCCGAATGTAACTCGGGGTTTCCCTTTTAAAGCAAATGTAATAAATAGAATAGGATTTTATTTCCTGTTATGTCAAAGACCGGAGGACATCAAGACGACTTTCCAGACGGTCAGTTCAAGGAGTGAACCGATCGGTTGATGACCGGTTCGAGGAGCGAGATGAGCGGGTGGCGGACATGACGAGATGCACGATGACCAGGCGAGCCAATCGGTTGAAGGAGTCAACCGATCGGTTGGTGGCACCCAGACGACCGGCTAGAGAGTACAGATCATTCATGTGATGAGTTGATCAACTCGGATGGCAAGGCACAGAGTTCATCTTGTACAGGTTGCATATGATGTTGACCTAGATGACCGTGATTCCTCTTGGCTCGAGGAATCACATTAGGATGGCCATAATCATCGCTTTTTATCATTTGTGCATGTTTTCTGTGGGATATAGCATGTATATGATACATACTATGTATTGTGGTGATTGGATATGTATATGTATATAAAAACCAAATCCCTCATTAAAATATTAAGTTTTAGATGCCTTCCAAATGCGACACACGTGAAAAGCTTGATCGACCAAGTGTGGGCACGCCCTAGTGTGGTGCACCGTCTATCTCGTGGAAGCGTGAAGGATGAATGTGTAGGTTTGTCCTAGCAGGGTGCATATTCATCGTGTTTGCTTTGGGTCGGACTTAACAAGGTAACTAGATAGGATCTAGCGCCTTGAGGCATGGAGATGATCATTGCAAAGAGTTGTATATGACATCTTATCAAGAGTTGCATATGATGCAATTGGCAAAAGTTGCCTACCTGAGAGATCTATGTTGTGGGTGACAGTCCTAGCCGGTCCATGACTTAGAGGATTTCAGGATCTTGCCCACTAGAAGGTTGTACGCTGCAATCTTCCGAATTGATGGTGAGGGCTATCAATTTGAAGTAAAATAGTGGGAGCGATAATTAATTAAAGGCCTAATTATATCGTCAAACTTTCAAATCAATCAAATAAGTCAAAAATGAGTTTTTGGACTAAAAATTGCATATTTTCCTTTTGTAGTTCAAATGGCAACAAACAACAACAACTTTTCTTTGCGATCGGTCCTTGATAAGGACAAGCTGAATGGGACGAACTTCCACGACTGGTATCGGACATTGAGAATTGTTCTCACTCAAGAGCGTAAGCTCTATGTCCTGGATACTCCAATTCCAGAGGAACCCGCTCCAAATGCACCAAAGGCAGAAAGGGATGCTTACAAGAAGCATTCTGATGATGCCATTGATGCAAAGTGCTTGATGTTGTGTTCAATGAACCATGAGTTGCAGAGGCAACATGAGAACATGGGTGTCATAGAGATGATTCTGCATCTCAGGAACATGTATGAAGATCAGGCACGGCAAGAGAGGTACAATGTTTCTAGGGCGCTGTTCAAGTGCGTCATGACAGAAGGAGATCCAATTGGTCCTCACACACTCAAGATGATTGGGTATGTGGAGAACCTACAGAGACTGGGATTTCCACTGAGCCAAGAGTTGGCTACTGACGTGATACTGCAATCGTTGCCAGAATCTTACAGTCAGTTTGTGATGAACTACAACATGAACAACTTTGATAGGCCACTGTCAGAGTTGTTGGGCATGTTGAGGACAGCCGAGTTACAGATGAAGAAGGACAAGCCTAAGTCCGTGATGGTGATCACGAGCAAGAAGGGCAAGTCCAAGCGCAAGGGCAAGGGCAAAGCTAAGAAAGGTTCTGAAGCTAGCCAGGAGTCCAAGCCATCTTCAGCTCTCAAGGCCAAGGGAGGTGTGACCAAGAAAGGAAATTGCCACCATTGTCAAAAGCCAGGACATTGGAAAAGGAATTGTCCTCTCTACCTGGAAGAACAAAAGAAGAAGGAGGCGACTGAAGCTTCTACTTAAAGGTGTCATGAAAGTAAACTTGTAACACTTCTGAGATATATGATATCAAGATGTAAAGTGTAAAGCATTCTTACTTTGGGCAAGTGTTGCCTTTATAGATAGGAATACTTTAGTTTATTTTCAGCCAATAAGGCATGTAATACAGTTATGAACTGCTATTTCATATTTGCCAATAGATAGAAACACTTTATTTTTGCATATTGTATGACAGTGATGGCAATTAATAAAGAGATGTTTCAATTTATAAAGATGTGATCTTTGTGGCAATGCCTTATTTATCTTATGATATTTGATATGCATAAGATAAGATGATACCTAAAAGTTATAGATAACTCAAACAATATAATTAGCATTGATCATGAGAAATTCATTTCTATTTTCCATGTGATGGATAAAGATAGACTCTTTTGGTTAGAGAACCAGTAAGGGACATGAATATCTTGGACATGATTGATCAATCTTCACTAATGTAGTGGGAGAGTGATTATCCTATTAGGTATAATACATGTGATGTATTTACATACCTATTGGAACAAATGCTAATACTTCAAATGGTGTTTAGAGAAATACCAATATGAATATCTTGAAATGTTCAAGATTATCATAAATGAAGTACAAATTTGGTAAAGTATTAATTCTTGATGAGATCAATGAACAGAATACTTGGACCAAATGTTTGAGATCCTTGTGAGTGATTATGATAGTGTATCATAGTGTACTCATGATTAAGGCATGGTGATGTCTAAATCAAGAAGGAATCATACTCTAAGGAGTTAGAGAATGATTATCATATAACTGAATTCTTCTTAATAAATGAATACCCCACACTAATAAAAGGAAATTAAGAATCACAAGGGTTGTGAGTTCTTATATCCTTAACAGATACACCTCAATTATCTATGTGATGAGTTGTTCATGTGATGAGTCAACTATCTAGATGAATATGAGGAATCGAATCTTGAGTTATGGTTTATGACCATTACATCCTAAATGACTTCCATGTGAGCCATAAGGTATGACCTTCATGGTAGCACTCATTGGATCATATCCATAAGTGCAAATGAGTCTTAAGTGTTAAGACACATGGATAACATTTTGAGAAGGATGATGCTTGTTGATTGCAACTTAATGACTAAGACATTTGGCATATGGATACTAAAACTGCATTCCTATGAGGAATAAGACAAGGATGTGTACGTGACACAACCTATAAGGTTTATGAATCCACTAATGCAAATGAAGTCTATAAGTTACAATGGACTAATCAATGTGATTGATTGAGTACAAGCAACTCAAAATTGGATCTTTACTTCAATGATATAGTCAAAGGGTTTGACTGATATGTCAAAGATAAAGAAGGGATCTGTGATTTAGTGGGAGCGTATTCACATTCCACATATTGACGTGAAATGGAAATGTTCTAGATTGGAAATCCAAAAGTGGAAATTATCTTTAAGGAAGATAGAGATGTTTCCTATGTGATAGGAATAGAGATCTATAGAGATAGTTCTCGAAAATCTCTTGACCTAGAAAGAGAAAGCATACATTGGCAATCTGTACTGAAGTGTTCAGTATGCACAGATTCAATGGGAGAAAACTTGTCCATGCTACATGGAGTTGGTATCCCAAGGCCAAGTGTCCAATTCTTATGAAGAATGGGAACACTAAGAATAGATATGGATCTATCATGTATGTAATCATCCCGTTGTCTTGCATGTATGACATAGCAAGAATAAAATGCATTCATCATCTTGCATGTATGACATGACAATATGATATGCTCATCCTGATAACTCGTATGTGGGACATGACGAGTGGATGTCTGTCTGCTTCCAGTAAGAGTTACTGGAATACCATGAGAACTTGATAAGTGCTTGTGAAGTACTAGTTCTATGGAGATAAGGAAGAGTTCTATGTAAAGAGTTACATTGATGCGAACTTCCGAAAGGACAGAAAATTAATCGCAAAATATACATAAGATGTATAAAAGTGAAAGTTTGTTGATGATTGGAAGTGTTCCAATAAAACCATTTAAAAGGGAAATGCCGAGTATCTATGTGTTAGAGAACAGCAGTAGATACTATATGGATCTAGAAGCTCATGAGATGAACTTATAGATATTCCACTCATTGATGACAAGTTCGGAATCCTTGATCATGCAATATGGCTAAAAGTTAGCAATGGAATACTAGATCGCATATTACAGAAACTCCATCTCATACGTGTGACGTACAGTGAAAAGATGTGAGACATGCAATTTGTACAGACTTAGGCAAGGTGTTGTCACTTCTCACTATGATTGGCACTAGAGCACAATAACATGTGGGACATGTTTGAAGATCACTATGAATATGATTCATGGGTGATTGGCTCGCAGTGCAAGTGGGGGTCTGTTGGTATGTATGCCCTGAGAGCCAATCATGGGATGATTGGTGGGATACATTAAGATTGATTTGATAAACATCAAAGGCAAGCTTCCAATTCTTTCTGGTTCAATCATATGAGATAGTGATAGAACAGATTGAATGTCTAAAGAATGACAGTACTCAATGACGTATGCTTTCAGGTTGAGGACCTGAACGATGAGATCGTACGGATGCTAAGAGTTTGTACATTCTTGTTATGTCCCTAGTCGGATGTCATTGTGGAAGGTAGATAGACAGCAATGACACACAAGACTAGATTGTGGTGTTGGTTGATGACAGAATCTCATTAGTCATGATATAGAGATATCAAACCAAACACATAGGTACTTGTTAGAGAACAAGGTACCGGACAGACCCACCGTGAGTTTGACACATGGAACCATGAGATGGTAGTCACAGTCAGTACTCACAGTGATGGTGGTGAGTGTGATTCTTAGACCTGAAATCACTGCACTCAACACATGTCGTTGGGCACACTTTGACATCATCAAACGTAGTCCTGAAACATGGGTTGTTATAAAGGTGATGATTGGGTGGTTTTGACACATGGGGCTTTTGAGGGGCGAGTGATAGATATGGGATTTGTCCCTCCTGAGGGAGTTTGATATCCATGGCCACTTGATGAGTAGGATTGAGAAAGGCGTGCATGCATGTGTGAATCAGTATGTGATACTGATGTCATACATATCTCTTCCAGTCTACTCTGAGATCAAGAAAGTGAATGAACGTTGACAGGATGACGGATCCATGCCTCGAGTTCATTCGGGATATCAGTGACAAAGGAATTATACACTCGATGTAACACCATTCACGGATTGTAGGATGAAAGTTGTTCTCCAACTTTCTACTTTCACTTGGGTAGCACTGATGTGTGACTAGGCACCGCTCTATGCTTATGAAGTCATAAGTGTTATGAACTTTCATTGCCAATGTGAAATGGACCTGCAGGGTCACACAGATAGGATTTAACCTGGAAGAGGAGTTTTTCCACAAGCAATGTTTAGATTGATTACTAAAGGAGTTTAGTAGTTCAATTAAACACTCAATCAGTCGATGGCTCAATATCGTATGGTTCAAGGCGTTGGACGCATTGATTAGAGTATCGGATTGATTGAAATCGCATTTGACTGATTCTGCACAACCTGCACTCCCAACCGGTCGGTTCATGAGATGAACCGGTCGGCTGAGGTTGCTGAACCGGTCAGATCAAGGGTTGAGTCGATCGGCTCATGCACAGAGTGAAACGATTGGTTCAAGTGTTGAACCGATCGGTTCAACTGGTGCAATCGAGCAACTTGGGAAAGTAGGATTGGTGCGAATTTTCCTTTCGTTTCGATTTCTAATTTGATTGGAAATAGGATTTCCAATTTGATTGGAAATAGAATTGGTATTTCGATGCCAATTGGGAAAGAAACAAGGAAAGTCAATTTGAACCGGATTAGGACCATGAACCGATCGGTTGGAGTGCCCCAAACGGTCGGCTCATGTCCAACCGACCGGTTCAGTGGCTGAACCGAGACATTATGATAAATCCCTTTGTTTCGATGATGACAAACATTTCATTCTTGTTGATCTAACGAGCTACTTGAGTGTGCAGGATTAAGGTGGATGACAAAGCAACTAGGGAAAATCCAAAGAGCTTACATATTTATATTTCCATGCAATGTAATCACTGTTGTAAAAACGTGTACAAATATATAATGTACAAGTACTTAGATTGCATGTAAATCAAGCGTTGGATCTTCCTAGCTAAACACCACACTTAGATAGGTCATCCCCTTCAAATAGGATCACATATGCACACTCAATACACATGCTTAGTGGTTAATTAAAAGATTGAAAACAGAGTCAATCTCGGTCGACCACACTCCTCGACCGAGACACTCTCGGTCGACAAACTTCTCGACCGAGATTGACCAAAAGTAGCCGTTAGACACAGCAGTGGACAGTTGCAAATAAACGTTAATCCAGAGAGCCTGTCGGTCGACAAAACTTCGACCGAGTAGGTATCTCGGTCGACAATTTGTCGACCGAGATGGTCTCTGACAGCAACTGTAGAATAAAGCAACTAGCCGTTACTAACGCACCTAACTTATACCTAACGGCTAGTTAAGCACTTAGAAGCTCCTAGAAGTTGTCTAGAACGTCCTTAAGTATTCATAGGCCATTCCTATAAATAGGACATGCCTTAGGACACCAAAATACACCTAAGCTACACTTGTGCTATACTTGAGCTTGAATACACACTTGCAATCTGTTTTAGAGCAATAGAGCAATTCCTACACTTGCCATTCATTCCTATTGCTCCCATTTCGTGTCCTATAGGCTAGTATCTCCTATCCACTACAATCACATTGTAATACACATTGGTTAGGAGATATATACGCTTGATATAGGCAAATCAAGCCTTGTGCTTACAACGGTATTGTAATTTCTATTTTCCTTCTTGTTCCTTTTTATATTTTGTACTCTCCTTGCTACTCCTAGGGTTGGAGGCTGCGGATTGGAGAGGGTTGACTTCTCAGGTGGAGAAGGGGACTTCAAGCTACTTCAAGAAGGCTATCGCACGGGAAGCTACTTCAGAAGGTTGGTGCAACGGGAGTTGGTGCACCTACTTCAAGGGAAGGCTGCTTCAAGGTTGGGCGATTACTTCTAGGTGAAGGCTGCTTGAAGGGTTTGGGAAAAGAAATTGTATTTTATGTAAAGTCCTTGCGAGGTAATAAAATAAATTTCTTTTCAAATCCCGGTTGGGTAAGCAACCGGGTAGTGGACTGACTGCTATAGTATTTGCTATAGTTGGAACCACTCTAAACCCTGTGTCTCCTTGTCCAATATTTTCATTGTGGTTGTATGAGTTTAAATTAATTGTTAAAATCTCTATAAAACTCTATTCACCCCCCCTCTAGTAGTTTTTCAGGTCACACACATAGGATTTAACCTGGAAGAGGAGTTTTTCCACAAGCAATGTTTAGATTGATTACTAAAGGAGTTTAGTAGTTCAATTAAACACTCAATCAGTCGATGGCTCAATATCGTATGGTTCAAGGTGTTGGACGCATTGATTAGAGTATCGGATTGATTGAAATCGCATTTGACTAATTCTGCACAACCTGCACTCCCAACCGGTCGGTTCATGAGATGAACCGGTCGGCTGAGGTTGCTGAACCGGTCGGATCAAGGGTTGAGTCGATCGGCTCATGCATAGAGTGAAACGATTGGTTCAAGTGTTGAACCGATCGGTTCAACGGGTGCAATCGAGCAACTTGGGAAAGTAGGATTGGTGCGAATTTTCCTTTCGTTTCGATTTCTAATTTGATTGGAAATAGGATTTCCAATTTGATTGGAAATAGAATTGGTATTTCGATGCCAATTGGGAAAGAAACAAGGAAAGTCAATTTGAACCGGATTAGGACCATGAACCGATCGGTTCAGGGCACCAACCGATCGGTTGGAGTGCCCCAAACGGTCGGCTCATGTCCAACCGACCGGTTCAGTGGCTGAACCGACCGGTTCAGTAATGAACCGATCAGTTCAGGTTGCAAGATGGTTGCTTTTTGTGGAAAATCACGAACCCTTCTACTCCTGCTTTTAGTCCCGCATTGCCCGGGATGGAGAACCCTGTCCCATGACTCTCCTATATATATAGGGGTACTTGGGGGCTTCTCACAGTACAGCTCAGTGCAACCAGTTGCTCTGTGAGTTGTCGTTCTCTCTGGTTTTGGTAACCGTGAGAGAGCCCGAACAAGTGCTTCCCGCAAAAGGGAGGTGCAGCAAGGGAAAGACAACTGCAGTTGCAACAGGAAGCAGGAGAGCGTGTAGGCGACTAGTACGTCTATAGGAGGGTGCGACTCCTTCCACTTCCTTGTGGGACAAGGAGTGTGGAGTTCCAGGTGGTCCGTGTGGAATACTACAGAGGCGGGAGGACACTGCCGCTTTGGAGGACAACAGTCATCTGACAGTCTGGTTCGAGTAGGAGTTGTGAGTCCCGGTGCGACCAGGAGCTGCACAGACACCGTCGAAGTCCGGAGTTGAAGACCGCGCATTGCGCGAGGTATTTTCATCGAGCAAGCCTCGGGACAAGGTATGATTCCGCAAACCATCCTTTCCTATTATATAGACGTTGACGCGTTTCCTCGTTTTGGATTGGGGAGAAAATTTTTTGTTTTCGCTGCCTTCTCTGTCTCCCCTAAAACCCAACAGGTACCTCACATAGTACTCTAGATCAGACTCATGAATCACATTATACATTACATTATCCTGAGGGGCAAGGCTAAACACAACCATATCCACCAATCCATCTCAAATGGACCCATATATCGGGGACTCGACTTTCTCAGCTGTAGCTTAGAGGGGTCGGATTTTCACATCACACATTCTCCCACAGTGAACTGCATATCAGCCTGCTTTGCATCAGCTTGTGACTCACATCACCACTGGGCTCTCTCTCAGCCATTGCACGATCAAAGCGACTTCATCTGCACACACTTGTGGTTCTTTTCTGACCTTCACGAGGCCTCCCTCACCAACATCATCATACTGAAGTGGTGACTGACACAACCTCCCTATAGAACTTCTTGCATCCCGATAAAGGCTATGGTGGTTAACATCACATCTTAAGAACTGTCTCCAAGTATCACCCTGAATGAGCACACATGCTCACCTCAGACCCTCTAGTCTGGATTGTATTAACCATTAGTTAGGGTGATAAACTATACTATCATCGAGTCCTTCATGTATCTACTTCCACCTCATGGAAGTGAACCCTTAGGTTATACTCAAGAACTTTTGAACTTGCATCATGGTGTAGTTGAACCATCTCTTTCTCTTATAAGTAGTTCAACCTGGTCTGTCCCTTGACAGTACTCTTTCTTTCTCATGTCATCTAGATAAGGCGATCTACCATAACCCACATCGCATCTTGACCTTCCTTGGCCAAGGGGAGACTTACCACAACATCCATAGGTATGTACTCCCATTCCCCCTCGGGGACCTTCTTTATCCTTCATATCAATGTACTGGTTTAATGGTGTTCGTCCTTCACCTCTCTCATGCATGGCAACATACCACATGCAACCTCATATCAAGAAGCCAAAGTGCTACCATCACTCACTATCTTTGTAGTATCACGATGTTTGGTGATCTTAAAACCATGATCTCCTATATGTCATGTTTCCTCAAGCTTGATATCTCAAAAACCCTAAACCACTCTCATCAGGGTTTCATCACCTTCCCTTCCAAGAAGTGCATCTGAGGTTCTACAAAGATCCTTTTATTACATCAATGACTAGGCTGGCTAACCAAACAACCATTACATTTATGTGTTAGCCAAAACACATCTTCTTTCCAGACTTAGAGTCAGCCGAACAACCTCAACTTCTTCTAGCTTCTAACTAAACTAGGCAGCTAGATCACAACCAGAGCATTCATTACCACTTCTTACCCTTAGGTGTTAGATAAAGTTGAAGACATACTCTTCCATGCATATCTCTTATCATCTCAAACTCTAAGTTTATCTTCATCAAGAAACTCTGAGCTCCTTTTCATGGTGGTAGAACTCAACCTTGGTTAACTTGTACATTCCACATAGCTCCTGATAAAACATCCTCATGAGCTGACTACACTACTTTCTCTTAGTGTTTGTAAGTCATCCATGTATCATTCACCCCACCAAGATATGTTAACATCTCTGTCCTCATACCTTGTAGCAATGTTTCAACTCGCATCATCTTTTATCCTTGGTGTATGGCATGCGTACTGTCCTATCTCTCACTCCCATAATAAGAAGAAATAAGCATTTGGCTGCAGTCCAAATACAGAGTTCTTCCTATTCCAAGAATAGAGATGGTACAGCCCACCTTGCCCGTACACTTTCAAATCCAAGTTGAAACGTGCAGCTTATGTCTCTATATCACAAACATCATTATATCCACATAACTTCCATGGAAAATTGGTCTCTAACTTACTTGGTCTGAGCACAATCCCAGGTCATCTCCTCTAGGTCTATAGGGAGCCAACACTTTTGGGGTCATCCCTTTTCCCTTATGCATCAGAGAGTGCCCTACTCATCTGCCCTTTGGGTCTCATGGATTCATGAAGGTGGTCAATCTCCTAACCCATGGCCCTCAGACAATGATAGTTGTTACCTCCCGACCCTATGGTCACGTGCAACTAGGGAATTAGGCAACTCCTACTTCCATCGGTCTTATCCCTTCCTAACCCTAGGATAGACTTAGGATTCTAGCATAGTACATGTCCAACTTAGAACCTTACCCATGTCTCCATCATCTCTCTCTGCATCCATGACTAACTTTCATCCATTCATAGGAGTCATGGCAAACTGCCTACCTTGGTCAGGCCCCATATCAGTTACCTCCATGGTAACACATCCACATGCACAAAGAGATGGTTATCTATGGGTCTACAGGTTCGTTCTCATGCCACATACTTTTCACTTAGCTTCTCAATATCCTATGAAACCTCTTTAGGTCACCTCAAACCTATAGAACTGGTATACACCCTACCAAAGGGGTCTCTCTCCCAGGATGGGAGGAAACTATCACTCTTGACAACAATGTCACAAACATCCTTAGGGTTTTGCTTCCATATGAGCATGCTTAACCCAGCAGCTACCAAGACACAAGCGGACCACCTACTAAACCGTGCTAGGTCACACTCATACTCTTCCTCAACATTAGACCAATCTTCATTGTGAGGGGTTCATCAAACATACCCTTAGCTTAAGGGGTTTCCTTTACCTCTACACATTAAGAGTATCATGCTCGAAACTATAGAGACTCAAAACTCACCATGAGCATCGGATACACTGCTTCCCCTCTTAGGCCTAGGAGCCCTATATTCTCCTTTGGGGTATCCAACTGCATGCTCAATCTCTTAACCACAAATCAAGCATGTCCAAGGTATGTCATGCTCTCCATGTCATCCTTCTACTCGAGAAACACATCAGGGTCGAGTCCTCTTCCAGGACAACCAACTAGGTAAAAAGCCTCACAACTGTTTACTTAAACTTCCTCAGGGTCTAAAGCACTCTTTATCTTATCCAGTAGGTAATCACTTATACCATATGTACCAGAAGCATCATCCTCCCTCTAAGGTTTGGTTCCTCTAAAGGCAACCAAGAAAACATCAATCTCCAGGAATCAAGCATAAGGTAACCACTATCATCCACGTAGGTCGCATCATCCTTAACTCCCCACTATTCCTCAAGTTCCGGGGTTTTAGACTTCCAACCTCCTTGTTGGGGTCCTGCTTCCTCTCTCTAGAGCTAAAGCCACCTCCAATTTTACTACTACAGGTCCTTTATCCATGAGGATCAAGCTCACAAGCATACCTCCCCATGGGTGAAGCCTATGCTCGAACTTATGTTTTCCCGAGGTTATTCATAGTTCTTTATGCTTATCTCATAAGCCATCCATCATGCCCTTCTGGCCAGGGTTTCGACCTACTGCCAGCACTCCTTGACGTATTTTGGGTGCCTACTATGCCATGTACATATAAGCTCATGGGGTTTCCATAGGTTCTTCTCTAACCTCATCAATGAAGGAGCTATCCTTCACTCTGACTTGCTCTACCCTTCCTAGGGTTGGGTCGCCAAAGGGACTTGGTCATCCAACCTCTCATGGCTCATATGGCATCCAAGGCAAGTCTATCCAAACACCCGGTCTACCATGAAATCATGTCATCTCTCTCTCCAACCTTCACTTAGGGTTAGGGTTACCATCATCCTCAAAGGATGTGCTAGGTTTCTACCTTGAGTGGAGGTCTCTACCTCCAAGACTAACTCTCTCTACTCATCCTCCTACCAAGGAGCTCTATCCTCAGGTCTCTCCTGAGGGCAATGACAACTCGTGTCATACGACCTAAGCATGTATCTATTCCTTTTGCGCTTACTCTATTAAGCTTATGTCCATGACATCTTATTTATATGCTTTTTATTAATTTGGTGGAGGATTCCTTAATCCTTATCAACCTTACCCATACCTCAAGAGGGTGAGGGAAAGAGAGAAAATCCTAATCCTTAAGGTCCTTAATAGAATTTGAGTTGAGAAGGGATGAACAAGATGAGAGAGTCCTAAAGGTATCTTATTTCGATTCATACCCTAAGACTTTGGCCAGGAAGTCACACGGATCCGGGAGTCCTCGTATTCCGACATGCGGTGCGGAGGAAAATATTGACAGCCCCCGGTCGTGATCCTTTTCTAGTCACCTCTGTCTTTCAGATACTCATCTAATAACTCCCTCGGTTCTATGGAATTTTGTAAAATTTAATAATTATTAAAGTTTAAATGAGGAACCTATGCTCTGATACCAATTGTAACGACCCCGCCTCCCGATAACCCCCAATTAAGGGAGACCCGAAGGTCAGAGCTGTTATTCAATTAACAGGACCGAAGGTTCGGCAAATAATCAGTAATAATTAATAGACTTTACCAACTAAACTGAAAACTGGTATAAAATAAAACTTTTCTTACCTTGGAAAAACTGGGATTTCTAAACTTCTATCCATGAAGATGTTACTCTAACTAATCCTCCTGTATACGTTACTTCTCATTTAATTCCACATATGCCACTTTACTGTTTGTTCTTTTCATTTGTACATAAAACGCCGACAAACAAAACGTCGGTCAGTATATCGAAATATACTGGTATGTGGGGACAACCATAAGTTTGCACATATGGCTAACAATTTAATAATCATAATCAAATTATTTAACGAGCCACTTTACATTTTCAATGTGTCATTCTCCACCGCTTTTGCCCTAACCCTGGCATACCCCTCAAGGGTTTCTCTTTTGCCATTGACTTTAAGGCCACCTTCTCAATCCCGAGCTTGGTGCCTGGGAGTCACCTCTCATGGTGCTCCATAGTCATGCATCATAGACCACCTTCTCATTCCCGAGCTTGGTGTCTGGGGTCACCTCTCATGGTGCCCATCGGTCTACCCTTCTGGGCCTGACCTTCATGGCATCTTCCATCAGGGTGGCATGTAGGTGCAAGAATTCACATATATATATAACTGTGATAGCCATAGTGACTTTATAATTGCAGTATGAACATCCAAATAGTTTAGATTGCATTCAATGCGAGGAAACATTCGGGAAACTCTCGGGGAAACTAATGCGATTAATCATAATTAACCACATACCTGATCCACAGCAACTTGTTGTCCAAGCAATAATGATAAAGAACAAGCAATCAACAATTATCCTAAAATTTATGCATGACATCCAAGTGTTATAGTTTATCCAAAACATTCTAAAGCTAGACTTTGATTCCACCTTATGCTTTTTAGGGTTTTATTAGGGTTTTAGCCTCCATAATACTTTTATCACGTTTTAATGCTCTCTTAGTTTACAAACCCTAATTAAATTCGATTATTTCTCTTTTATATCAAAACTGTCATCTTTATCCTTTTCAATTATGACAAAGTCATTACAATCATCTATCGTCAATTCATAGTTCATTACGATCTAATTCACCTATTAATTCCATTTATCATTAGTTCCAACTTTATCCATTAGAAAACCCTAATTATCATGTTAAGGGTATCTATCCATGATTAGAAACTTTTTATATTCTAATATTAGAACCATCATTATCATATTTCTCAAATTAAATATGATCTTCTCCTCTTTTACCCGAAATTAGGTTTTCTAAATTCTTAAACATTCTCAATTGAGGTATAAGCCCTAAATCATGCAAGAAACATCTAGATCTGGTTTAAGTTCGTCATTAATTATTCAACAGGTTGAAATTACTCAATCTCATCAACTAAGCAACATGAACTTAACCAATATGTTCAATTAGGGTTTCTTAATCTAATACATAAGCACTTTTCATTAGATTAAAACACTTTTGCAAATATAAACAGATTCAGGTTATCAAACTAATTTTATTGCATTTCAAGTATTTTTCCAAGCAACTTTCATGTTTTAACTTTATACATCGGAGCTTCCTATAAAAAGTTATGATTTTCGCAAGTAAAACCCTTTTTCTCGAATATTTGATAGAAAGAAGATTTTTATCAAAAATACTAGGCCGCACGATCGGTGGTCCACTTGGATAAAACGTGATCTGACGATCCACGTTGCTTCGCACACTATACCAGGAGTTTTTTTTCACTTGGACGTTTCTGCCCCTCCTCCTCTTCATTAGGGTCGGGGGCAAGGAGGTCTATTCCTCCCCCAACCCGTCTTCAACCTGGCGCTCGGCTCCTGTTCGCGAGCCAGGCTAGATGCCGGTCAACCGGAGGGTTGACCCTCGCCTCCACCATAGCCACGGCCCAGGAGCTTGCTCCTTTGGCTCCGCCAACCTCCGGTGATCCCTGTGAGCCCCTTCTCCACTCCCGCCATCGTCCTCGTGGAGCTTGCCGTGCAAGGGTCCTCTAGCCGGAACAGAGCAGGTCTCGGCTCCAAGATGGTAACTCTCCTAGGCGCGATGACGCCTTCGACTGACCCCCTTTCATGCGGATTTCTTCCGTGTTTCTCACATGAGGTCTCGAGCCTTATATAGGCAAGGATCGCGATGTATAGGATCTGCAGCAAAAGCCCAGATGTCCGACTTGGACAGGGATTTGGGCAAATCCCTTTCCCACATGGAAAACTGGGAAATTATAGATCAAAGGGTGCGATTTTCTCTCCCGCATCTAATGAAGCGATCTCCAAGCTCGCACAGGGATCGTGCATCAAGAGCATCGATCGGGAAAAACTCTATCTACATCTTCCTCTCCTTATCTTAGGCAAAAAGCAGCCACTGTTGGATCCAGATCCAACGGCTGTTAGGCCCCAAAGAAGAACATGGTTTAAAACGAATTGTGATATTCAAAGGAAACTTGGAAAATTCATATCTCTCTCCTCGTTTAACATTTTTCACTCAAATTTTAGAGGAAACTCTATCTTGGCATTATCTACTCGTGTATTAAATTTGAAACCCAAATTCCAAAGAAAAATGGTGTTTCCTTCATATGCAAGACATTCATTAATTAATCCAAATTCAATTAATATTCCTTTTCCCCTTTGCCATTATATATTTATTTTGGGTCCCTTAGGCCTCAAGAAAACCTAAAGGCACGTATTACCATAATGGGAAATATCTTAGTTGCCTTTATCCTCTTATTTATGCCTATTTCACATATTCTCTTTTTATAAAATCATTTTCCTTTTTATTTCTCTTTTCTTTTATTTTCTTTTTCTCTTTTCATATTTATTTTATTAGGAATCATATCTAAATGAATTTTATTCAATTGTGGACATTAATGCCACTTTCTAGATACTTCCAAGTATTTCTCATGAATACTTTGCTTAATATCCATTATCATGTAATTTTTCCATTAGTTGGACTTTTCTTCTTTTCTTCTCTTTTATATCCATTAATGGATTAATCTAATAATAGGAATCAAAAAATTTCTATCCAAAGGAAGATTTGCATAGAAATCCATTCTTATAAGAAAAGCATACCACCTTTTAATTAAGTCCATATTCACAAAATTATTACATTTCACATGCAAAATTTGAGGTTATAACACCATCTACCTTTTTCCTACAAGAAAGGAGAGTATCGGTTCCCAACTCAAACTTTGGGATTCAGAGTTAGCTTTGGGACCCATTTCATCTTTGGGTTGCCCCCCTTATGCTTGTAAGGACAATAGGTATAATAATGATCATCAAATTTGCAATGAGAACAAATCGTAGGGTTCTTAGTGCCAGAAGATTCTCCAATGAAAAATGAGGTTTATTACTCTTTTTCTTACCTTTGTCTTTGTTCTTGACCTTAGGTTCTCCCATACGAATCCCAAACACTATTACCACTTTGTTTGGTAGTATGATCAAGTATTTCATTTAGGGAGTTTTTCCTTTGAGGAATTTCTACAGAGAGGCTCTAAGTCTATGATTGTCATCATTAAGAGATACGATAGTATAAGAAAACTAGCAAGATCATCTCTAGCATGAACAAGGTCAGCCTCTAAATAGAGGGCTTTAGTCAAATAAGAATCTTTCTTAAGAGAAATACAAGAAACATCATTACTAGGCAAGATAGGTGTATACACTAGATTTTGAACTTGACCAAACAACCTAGCATTTTTAGATTTAAGCATTTGAATTTCCTTGAAATAAACATCCCTCTCATCTCTATGAGCATCAACAATAAACTTGAATTCAACATTTTCTATTTTAAGAGTCTCAAGCTCATTTAGGTACTTTTGGTTGTATTCAACTCCATTGTATTGGATATCAAGATCAAGAAATTGGCCTTGAAAATTATCAATGTTCTCAAGATGAATTTATCATTTTTCTTAAGAATCTTAAGTTTAGCATATAAATCATCCAAAAAAAATTCCTAACCTCTTTCTTTTAGATTTACACCTAGAAAAAGAAGAACAGGTAGAAATAAGCATATCAATAAGAGTTTCTTTAGATAACTCATGCAATCTTACCTCATTTACCTCAGTTACCTCACCAATTTCTTCACTTTCAGAGTCCATGAGTGTATGGTGGCACTCTCCATCTTCTTTGGAGCTTGAGCTACATGAGGATGAAGCTTCCCAAGCTGCATGAGCTGCATTCTTGTGTCTTTTCCCCTTCTTTTCCTTCCTATTGTACTTTCTCTCCTTTTGTTCTCTTCCTCCTTATTATATATACTTTGGTGGTGTGACTTTCTAGACTTTGGGCATTCACTCTTGTGGTGCCCCTTTTGCCCACACTTGTAGCACCTTGGAGTGGAATAAGAAGATTGCTTTCAGTTGAAATGCTTGCCTTTGGTGAAGTTGGCTTCGTGCTCACTAGGGACATCATCTTCACTAGAGGAGGAAGGAGAAGTCTAGCAAGCAAGTTGTTGTTGAATAATGACAACCTCCACTTGAGCTTTGAAGGCACTATCTTTGATCTTCTTTGCTTCCTTCTCTTCTTGCTTGGCTTCTTCTTCTTCCTTGTCAAGCCTTGGATCATGAGCTTGGAGATTTCCAATGAGCTCTTTGGTTGGGATCCACCAAGGCTTCTCACTTCTTCAATGGAAGTCACTTTACACTCCAATCTCTTTGGTAGAGTCCTCAAGATCTTGAAGTTGATTACACCTTTATCCAAACTGTTGCTCAAAGCAGCTAGGACATTGATGATGACATTGAGCCTAGAGTACATCTCAACAATCCTTTATTTCTTGCCCATCTTGAGTTCTCTAGAAGGTTGTTCAACATGTATATCTTAGTCTCCTTAACATACTTTGTCCCCTCATAGGTGATGCACAACTTATCCCAAATCTCATAGGCCATATCCCATGAGAAGATGTGGTTGAACTCCATTGGGGTAAGGGCTTCATAGAAGATTCTTATGGCTTTGGCATTGAGTTGGACTTCTTTTAGTACAACTTGATTCTATGTTGACATAGATCTAGTTGGCTCCTTGTATGGTGTGACCATCGCCTTCCACATATCAAAGTTCATCCCTTCAATGTAGAACTACGTACGCCTCTTCTAATAGAGGAAGTTGGTGCCGTCAAAGACTAGAGGATGCCTGGAGAAGCCTCCCTCTAGGTTGAGTGAACCAAGTAGGTTGTTTTCCATCTTCTCCTCTCATGAGATATTGTTGGAGAAGATCCTTGGCTCTGATACCACTTGTTGGATCTAGGGCTCTAGAGGGGGGTGAATAGACATTCAAAAAAATCTCTTAATAATAGTTAGACCTTCAAATTATATCATTTGAAAATAATTGATTAAGGTCAATTTGAAGTCCAATGTAAACAAGCATAGCAAGGATGAGAGAAATTGAAACATGCACTTGGACAAGGTGTTAGAGTGGTTCCAATATCCAAACTAGGAGATAGTCAGTTCACTACATAGAGATGTCAACCTCTAGGACTTTGCAATCCATTTATACTTTATATTTCATCATAAGAGATACAAGGATACCACCATACATTCAAGGACTTACCTATTTAAGATAAGAGTCTTTCACCTACACAAGGACTTACCTACTTGATCAGGATGTCTCCAGCCTTCAACAAGGACTTACCCACACTTGCATCAAATCTTTGGCCTTGAAGGAATTTCCCACTCTTCTTGAATCTTGTCCTTGCCCTTCTCCTTCACCTGGATAAGATCTTCACCTCTTCTTTAAACTTGAAAAAGAAAAACAACAACTTCACCTTCACTCAGAGTAGCTTGCTTCAACCTTTTCTCTTTGAGAAAGGGGATTGGGAAGATGGAAGGAATGAGAGTTTTACAAGCACATGGAGACAACTCTCTTACAACATACCTAACTAACTCATAATCACAAAATGATTTGTAAATGAGAGAGAGAAAGGGCCTCAAAGGGTTGTAACACACTCAACTATAGCAAGGACCAAGGATAGCATGAATGAGAAAACTTAGAATGAACTCCAAGGGGTCCTTTTTATAGAAAGAGGTGTTCCTTTGAGTGAGAGATCACTTAAGAATGAAAAATAGCCATTTTACAACTTGTAATAGATCTATTTTCACTCACAACAACTCTTTGATGGTTGGAATCACTTTTTCTGTGTTTTTCATAAAGTACGTTCGATCGAGTTTCAATAAAGGTAGCTCGACTTGTCCACTAAGTGACAAAGAAAAATTTCAAACTATCGTTAGAGTTTGTTTTTGGGAACTCGATCAATGAGTGAAAAATAGTTTTACATAATTGATTGATTAATCGAGTTCTGTGAGTGTGCAACTCGACCGACTAGTCATTTTAGAATATCCATCACTGGATTAGTCGAGTTGGAGCCTGTCAAAATTTTCCAAATTTGACTATTGAGTGACCAAACCTTAGAATTAAGTGTCCTTGATCTTATTTACAAGTCATATCATCAATACAAGTGATTATAAAATTAATCTAAGGTCATGTGTAGTGATTTCCCAAAACGCACACTTGCATTGCCTTTAACATGAACTTGGACAAGCTAGGGCATGTGTAATTTGGTCATTTTCGTGTACCTAAAGCTTGAAATCAATCTTGAGAAAACATACAAGATACATAGGAATGGAATGGTTAAATCATTAACAAAATATGAACAATGTATAACTCTCAAGTCAACAAAAATGGCCAACATAATTATGTCTTTTAGCGTTAAAAATCAATCTCCTAGTAATCTTATTAATTGAAAATAATTTTGATTAATTAGTTTTGCTTCTACAAGTTTACTTTCCAATATTAGTTTAAAATCTCTTTTCGAAACCAGATTTCAAAATATTACTCTTAACAATTTGGTTGAAATTAAACTCTTAAAAATGTTTTTCCATGTGATCAATACCATTATATACTGTAATTAACTTATTTATTGCATTGAGTTAACCACCACTTAAAATGTTAAACTCCTAGATTCCCCCTAGTGAATTTGGTGTGCAAATGACACACATCAAATTTGGTGCCATTGCCTGGGATAGTGGAGTTTTTTTGACCTCCATTTCTTTGAATAATTAGAATGTTTTTCTTTTCAATTGATAATCACTCTTATCGACTTGTATATTTCTTTTTTGAACATAATTCTACTAGTCTGTTTTGAGTTACTAAAGGTTGATGATATGTTCTAAAAGATTCGATCCCACACCATTGAAGTTTGACCCTGATATCGACAAAACTTTCCATCGCCTAAACCGCTCGAATTGCACACGATGGACAAAGAGGAAGTGAACCTCTAGATACAATGAGCTCTTGCCACATAAAGAGAGGTCATGAAGGCTAAATCAAGGAAAGCCACTATTGTTGAACTAGAGGCATGAGATGTTGTGTAATGAGAAACTGCATGCCAAAAGCAACTTAAGCACTTCTCAGTCCATAAGTCTATCAATACACAACATCCTATTACGCCACCTACAATCACTGCTCCATAGTTTGAGATCCACATTCAGTGGATCACCATTCTTCAAGACAACCCCTTTTCCAAAAATGTGCATGACAATTGCCAATACCACTTTCAATGCTTCTTCAACTTGTGTGCCTTGCAAAAAATCCTAGGTGTTTATAAAGATGCCATAAAATTGCAGGTTTTCAAATACTCCTCATCAGATCAGGTTAGTAGCTGGTATAATTCCATGGAGGGAGTAACACCATGTGGGAGGCTCTCCAGTCCAAGTACTTAGAAAAATATTAACCCCCCATCTCTCACCTACCAAATTAGGGCAATTATTACCCAGTTCAAAATGTGTCAAGGGAGAAACCTTGGATGAAAATGGGAAATATTTAATGACCCTCTCTATCATTGCCCACACCATGACATCTCTCAAGTCTAGTTGATTGAGACCTTATACTTTGGAATTATGATAATACTAATATCTTCCTTAACACGTCATCTTTAGGTAACTTGTTTATTCAAAACTTTGGCAATGCTTGAGAAGTTATCAAAAGAAGTTTTAATACCCAAGCTCGATTTAATAAAGGACAAGGAGGAATCCTAAAGGTGGCCAATGCAGAATATAATTCAGATATTAAATCTTTTACTGAAAGCCTCGAGCTTCTCTTCATGAAGCAAGATCATCTAGAGTCCTCCTTCAATGCCTATGAAAGAAGAGGACGTATGCAACAACCTCAATATTTGTAGCACCAAGTAAAATTTGTAGATTCTCTTTATGGCATTTGCCAAGGGTATGTCCATTATACCAATTAGTGTCATTTCTTCAAAAATATCTTCATGCAACCTTAAGAAGGTAAGTAGATGGAGGATCTCAACTCCATCATATCATACTCAGTCAAGCCTAATACAATCTATATCTGTAAGACCCCTGACCTGGCTTTTGGGGTAATCCCATTTGATTTGCTTGATTAGATACTTAGAACCATGATCTAATCCTTTGAGATGTTTTTAGAACATGTGATGAGCATAAGTTTCCAGTTTGGTCATACTTGGATGATGTTTGTGCTTTATATGCTTGTATTGGGCCAAATTGCCATTTATCCAAGTGTGAGGGTTATCTTGCAATTTGTCACCTTTAGAGTTTGCCCTCCATATCGTACTTTCATGAGAGATATTATGAAGCATAGGGGTGCTTGGTTAGGAATTTGGTTGAAGACGTGGCACAACATGGTGTGATTATGGTTTTCAAGGGTTTCCCTTTGTCATTGAGCTTCGACCTTGTGTGGTTGGTGGAGTGTTGTGATCACAACATCTCACTTGGTGATTTTTGTGACCCCAACACTTGTCCTAATGATAGTTTGTTTTGACCTAGATGACCTAGAGGTGTTTTGTTTGCTATGGATGGCTCACTTGAGATGTGTTTCAATCATGTGTGGTGAGGGTGATCATATGTTGCGGTTGCAACACGTTTGATGTACCTCGACCGCAACAAGGGTGTTTGCTAACTTCAGTGGTCGTAATCGTACATAATTTCTATCACGATTTGATGCATGCATGTATATAGTGGTTGCATGCCTATTTTCTTTATGGACAAGTGTCCTTTTGATTCCCTCTTGTGTTTAAACCTCATATCCACCTTTCCTCACTCCTCTTTTGAGTATATAACTCCTCTCTTCTTCATGCAAGCATCCCTTTTGCATCTTCTTCTTTCCTTTCCTCTTGTTCTCATCCTTGGTTCTTTATGGAGAAAAGAAGGACTGACCTACGTTCTTTGGGGGCCGATCAACCTTGCATGTGGTGTTCTTGAGCTCGATCATCCTCCTTATGGTGATCTTTTGTGATCTTCTTCCTTAATAAGTGGATAACTTTCCTTGATCACATTTTCTTTGGGATTTCTACCCTTCCTCATTCTCATTTCTTGGATGTAGACTATGGTTCACCCATGGTGGTCATGTTTTGAGGAACTCTTCTTCACAAAGGTCATAGAATATGGTTTGTCCATGGTGGTATCTAGTGAAGATGGAACCTTCCCTCTCTTTTTCATCTTCTTCTTTATTGATAGGCTAAGGAAAACTGTTTGTTTGGTTCAGGAATTTTGATTAATGGTTTATATCAAATTTTTCTTGATGATACATTTTATGAATCGCTTCTTGTTACCTTGCATCCTAAAGTGGGTTTGAAACGAAGTAGGATGAGTGAAAGTTCTGCATTTTTGTGGCATAAAAGACTGGGTCATATATCCAGAGAAAGAGTTAATCGTTTAGTAAAAGATGTGATTCTTCCGAGTCTTGATTTTACTGATTTTGGTGTTTGTGTGGATTGCATTAAGGGTAAGCAAACCAAACAGACTAAGAAAGGAGCCATAAGAAGCACTGAACTACTCGAAATTATACACACAGATATATGCGGACCTTTCGATATTCCATCTTTTGGCGGAGAAAAATATATCATTACCTTTATAGACGAGTATTCACATTACTGTTATCTTTACCTTTTGCATGATAAATCCCAATCTGTGAATGTTGTTCAAATTTACATTACTGAAGTTGAGAGGCAATTAGGTAAAAAGGTGAAAATCATTAGGTCTGATAGAGGTGGTGAATTTTATGGAAAATATGATGAATCAGGACAACGTCCTGGTCCTTTTGCTAAACTCTTAGAAAAATTAGGAACTGTCCCTCAGTACACAATGCTCAGTTCCCCGTGGATGAACGGTGTAGCTGAGAGACGTAATCGTACACTTATGTGTTTTTCCAATCTGCCCATATCCTTATGGATGCATGCCCTTATGACTGTTGTGTACATCTTAAATCGGGTTCCCAACAAAGTTGTCCCTAAGACACCTTTCGAGATATGGAAGGGATGGAAACCCAGCTTAAGACATTTACATGTATGGGGATGTCCAGCGGAGGCACGCATTTATAATCCACATGAGAAGAAACTCGATCCAAAAACTATTAGCGGTTTTTTCATTGGGTATCCTGAAAGATCAAAAGGGTTTAGATTTTACTGTCCTAACCATACTACTAGGATTGTAGAAACCGATAATGCTAAATTAATTGAGAATGGCGAAATCAGTGGGAGTGATAAAGTTAGAGAAGTGATCATTAGAGAAATAAGGGCACCAATACCAATTCCCTTGCCCTCAATTCCGACTGACATTGTTCCAGCTAATGTTGTTGATCCAATCAATAATCTAGAACAACATGTCAATGATCATGCACTCCATAATGAGCCTGTTGTCGCCATTTAACCGAATGTAAATGCAACACCTACAATAGAATTAAGGAGATCTACAAGAAGCAGGAAATCAGCTATTTCAGATGATTACTTATTGTATTTACAAGAATGTGAATTTAACATAGGGATGGATAAAGATCTGGTTACGTATTCACAAGCCTTGAAATCTGAAAATTCTGAGAAATGGATCGATGCCATGTGTGATGAGATAAACTCTATGACTGCAAATAAAGTTTGGGAGTTGGCCGATTTACCTGAAGGATATAAGAGAGTCGGGTGCAAGTGGGTCTATAAGACCAAACGTGACTCTCTTGGTAAAATCAAACGACATAAACCTAGACTTGTAGCCAAAGGTTTTAATCAAGAAGAGGGCATTGATTATAATGAAACATTTTCTCCAATTTCTAAAAAGGATTCTTTACGAATCATTATGGCTTTAGTAGCTCATTTTGACTTAGAGTTACATCAGATGGATGTGAAAATAGTTTTTCTGAATGGGAGTTTAGAAGAAGAAGTCTACATGGCTCAGCTAGAAGGCTTCATTATAGATGGAAAGGAAAACATGGTCTGTTTGTTAAAGAAATCAATATATGGATAAAAGCAAGCTTCACGTCAATGGTATATTAAGTTTCACAATACCATTACAGCCTTTGGGTTCACTGAAAACATTGTTGATCAATGCATATACCTAAAGATCAGTGGGAGTAAGTTTGCATTTTTGGTTCTATATGTTGATGATATTCTAATTGCCAGCAGCGATCTTGGTTTATTATGGGAAACCAAGGATTTTCTTTCTCAAAATTTTGAAATGAAAGATATGGGAGATGCTTCTTATGTGATTGGGATAGAAATATTCCGTGACAGCTCACATAGGTTTTTGGCATTGTCTCAGAATGCTTATATCAAAAAAAATTTGGAAAGATTTAATATGGCGTCTTGTGATTCTAATGTTGTTCCAATTCAGAAAGGGGATAAGTTCAGCTTAAATCAATGTCCTCAAACTGAATTAGAGCGTGATCGAATGAAATATATTCCTTATGCTTCTCTTGTAGGAAGTTTGATGTATGCACAGGTTTGCACTAGACCTGATATCAGTTATGCAGTTGGTATGTTGGGACGTTATCAAAGCAATCCAGGCATTGATCATTGGAAAGCTACAAAGAAAGTGTTGAGGTACTTACAGGGAACAAAGAAACATATGCTCACATTCAAGCATACTGATCACCTTGAAGTGATTGGTTACACAGATTCAGATTTTGGTGGATGCGTGGATACCCGGAAAAGCACTTTTGGTTATGTGTTTGTGTTAGCTGGAGGTGCTATTTCCTGGAAGAGTGCCAAACAGACCATTATTGCATCATCCACCATGGAGGCTGAATTTGTAGCATGCTTTGAGGCTACAGTTCAAGCATTATGGCTGCAGAATTTTATTTCAGGGCTTAGAGTTATTGATTCTATTGCTAGGCCGCTGAAAATTTATCGTGATAACGCTGCAACAGTTTTCTTTTCGAAGAATGATAGATACTCTAAAGGCATAAAGCACATGGAGATGAAATATCTATCAGTTAAAGAAGAAATTCGGGAGAAGAGAGTGTCAATTGAGCACATTAAACTGAGTGCTAATATAGCAGATCCATTTACTAAAGGGCTGCCACCCAAGACATTTAAGCAGCATGCAGAAACAATGGGTCTTGAGGGTAACCAGTAGCTTTTCTTAACTTGTGGATTGCTATGTGCTTTGTAATGACATTATTTGAGTACTCAATATTGGAACTTCTGAATTTTTCTGTTTCATATCATGATTCGTTATGTACATATTATTGTAATGTATGATAACAGAAATAGTCTTTCCTAAGACATTAAGTGGACAATTATGATTGCTTCGCTATACATAATTGGTTAATTTGATTGTTGGTCAGTGGTACATGGAAGGAACTGTGTTCTTTAATTAATGTAGAACCGCTATGACTCTCATCAATGATTTGGGTTAACCAAGGTAATTAAAGTAAACCCATTATGTATATTATTTCAGCATTGATGCGCGCCTTATGTTTTTCCTATATAACACCATAATGGAATTGTAATATGGACCAAGTGGGAGACTGTTGGAAATTTCATAACTCACAAGTCCCTATTTTTATGGACTTGTGGATATTCTGAATTTCATTATATGCTTTTATTATCTGGCCCATATAACAATCATGGTCAAAGAAGGAAACTGCTGAATTAATAGGATTGGGATTTAATTTAGAAGACTTTCTCTTTTATTTTACAACCTTGATGGACGGTTGTGATTAAGGCTTATATAGAAATCCGTCCCTCTCTCTGCCTATAAATATAACCCGAAATCCATCTTAGGGTTAACTTACGAAACCGCAATTACGGCTTGGACTTACGGCTGGCGGCTTAGGCGAAGGGAAAGAAGACGCGTTTCAGATCTAGAAGTTTTGCTTCATAAAGATCTTGTCTTCTGTATTCCATAATGTCTACGGGTATGTTTTACATTGTTTAGTGACTAGTTTATGATCAAGATCCTAAATCGTAATCATGTCCATGTTAATCATGCTTACGTATCATAGAATCTATTAACAATTACTTCTCTCTATTATCGGGTTGTTTTTTTTAAAGTTGTGTTTATCACAACATGTACCTAACCTGGATAAATACACACTGTAATCTCTCTTGATAATACAAGAGTGAAAAGCATCACTAGCTTTTCACAAATATTTCTTAAGATGTCAAGTATCAATTGTATAAATGCATATAGAAATTTCATACATTCATTGAGTAGTATATTAGAAAACAACAAGGTCTTTTATCATTGACAAATGCATAAGAGAAATTTCATGCATTCATTGTGTAGTATATTACGGAACAAGAGTATTAAGTTCACATAATGTATACTCTTGATGTGTGTTTGTGTTGCCACCTTAATTCAAGTTAACAGAACGACCTACTCCTGTAGACAATAGCATTGCGCAGTTGAATGCCGCTTGATCCTTCCAGTTCACATCCCTGAATGACAAGAGCTTGATTAAATTATAAATTACTTGTACGACTGTAAGAAGTCTGGTTGGCATCATCCTTCAATTACAATTATATGATTAGATTGTATGTGCGTGATGAAATCAAGCCACAATACTTAACAGTTACTTGAACGATCCATGTACAAGATTCTAATTAGAAAAGTCGACTCCAGTATTCTTTTCCTCTCGTGGCTTGCAACATAATTACATAGTGTGATGGTCGTGGCCATCATGGTCATGCAAGCATGTACTCCATGCCTTATTCATGATCTCGACGTGATGCCTATTCTGCATATTACGAGAACGTCGGAGTTGCACAATAATTTTATGTGTATTGCCGGCTCAATACAGTCAAGTGGTGAATCTGGGACAGTAAAAGAAGCAATACGGAAATGGTTGACAGAGGCACTGGTGACGACGAAGTCTTTGAAGTTTGCATCTGTCGAGATGATACCGGAGCTACCCCAAGGTTGTCAATATGTATGTCGGCCCGGCTGTGGGATCTTACCCACGTCAACCTTACTAACCTGTGCATCAAAAAGATTGTGAGTCTCGGTCTGAGCACGACGAGGGAATTGGTCTCAATAGCCCGGTGATGGATGTGTTCGCCTGCATACAAGGTACATAAAGAGTTTGCTCCAGATCTAAATAAAACCAGAGTCTAAAACTACACGAAAGGTGCCAATGGCTTCTACTGGAGCTTTCACTCTATTTCCCACGTAAAGATAGGCTTCATTTGGACTTATGTTCCGGGTTGTAAGGAATCCCTTTCTTTTCGAACCATTCTCTACGCTTTATGCAATCTTTCTGAATGTGTCCAGGCTTCTTGCAGAAGTGGCAGTTATCATTCTTCCTTGCTTTCTTAGGTGCAGATTGTCCTGACTGATTGGATGGACTAGTCTTAATGCCCTTCCAATTTTTCTTACCGACTTTGTTCTTCCCGTACCCATTACCATGCATGTAATTTGCCTGAGCAACATGACCATTCTGCTGCTTAATTCGAGTCTCTTCCTGAACCAGCTTATTGGTCAGTTGATTCACATTCCACGTATCCTTAATCGTGTTATAGTGAATCTGAAAAGGACCATATTGCTGAGGCAGCGAGTTTAGGATAAATTGGACTAGGAACGAATCCGCAACAGTCATGCCCAATTTACCTAGTTTTGCAGCCAGATTAGTCATGTCAAGTACATGTTTCTGCATAGTTTTAGTACCATCATAACGGGCAGTCGTTAGTTCAACCATAAGTTTTCCAGCAACTGCTTTATCAGCAACCTTAAAGCGTTCAGTAACTATTCTTAAATACTCCTTAGCTGTCTCACTCTCACTCTCAGTAATGGAGGATTTGATGTTGGTAGCAGTGGTTAAACGCATGAATTTCAAGCAAAGTTTATTAGCTCTAGTCCATGCATTAAAGTTTTTGATCTCATTCTCTGTTGAGGTAGCAGTAAGATCAGCAGGCTTGTCTACGGTTAATCTCGAATCAATCTCAAGCACACCCAAGTAAAACTCGACATGTTCTTTCCACTTGGTGTAATTAGTCCCATCTAGTTCGGGAACTGAGTTGACAAAGGAATTAAGACTAGCGGGTTGATGAACTGCATTATAGAAATATGTTCACGATAATTAATCTTTGAGTTGTAAACACATATAGACAAATATGACTAAGATTTATGCATAAGCGAGTGATTTAAACCAATAATCAAACAAGTATGGTATCTGTGGATATCCTATACATGTTTATTACATAAATGAAACAACTCCATAATAGTTATTTTACTTGTAATGCATTGACTATCTGTGGGTAATACATAATGCTAGTAAACAACCAACAATAAGTTTACTTAGTCCGACATCCATTATGTTCTTTGAGTCCACTGTGGTGAACTTCAACCAATAATATGAACGTCATATCTTAAGAAGAGTAACATTCACGTACCGAGATGAAATCACTGTGGTGATTATCAGAACGATATGATATGAACATTGCTCTTAACAACATATTTTCCCTAACAATTATACGCATATATGGGATTTTTTTCCTTAACAGTTATACGCATATATGAGATTTTAGTGAACAAATAATTAAGAAAAAAAATTATAGTCCTATACATGATAGAGTTTTACTCCAGGATTATTCAATAAGTCATGGAAACATCAAACAAAATTTACATAACAATTATGCCCAAAAAATACTTAAAACGTGATTTTGAGGGTCTAAACGGCCGAATTAGGCTAAAAAAAGAAAACTTTATGGCATAGCCATAAATCTTGAAGAAAACTCCGTTTCGGATGAAGAGTCAAAATTTCATCGAATTCTGACACTTTTTCGGAAGATGCAGAAATATGGATAAAAGTTGATTTTATTTTGATTTAGAACTAAGAATATGATCATAACGAAGCGACTGATACCAAATGTTAATAGATTCTATGATACGTAAGCATGATTAACGTGGACATGATTACAATTTAGGATCTTGATCATAAACTAGTCACTAAACAATGTAAAACATACCCGTAGACATTGTGGAATATAGAAGACGAGATCTTGATGAAGTAAAACTTCTAGATCTGAAACGCGTCTTCTCTCCCTTTGCCTAAGCCGCCAGCCGTAAGTCCAAGCCGTAATTGTGGTTTCGTAAGTTAACCCTAAGATGGATTTCGGGTTATATTTATAGGCAGAGAGAGGGACCGATTTCTCTATAAGCCTTAATCACAACCGTCCATCAAGGTTGTAAAATAAAAGAGAAAGTCTTCTAAATTAAATCCCAATATTATTAATTCAACAGTTTCCTTCTTTGACCATGATTGTTATATGGGCCACATAATAAAAGAATATAATGCAATTCAGAATATCCACAAGTCCATAAAAACAGGGACTTGTGGGTTACAAAATTTCCAACAGTAATATGTAGTGTGCACAAACTGTTATTGTGTTTGTGAAGCAGACTTAGCATTATCCTCTATGTAGTCATAACTAGCCCTTTCAACACTATCCACCAAGTCCCTGATCCCGATCCTAATTTCTGTTCAATCTATGCCACAGACTAATGCATATGTTAAGGAACAAGAAGTGTTGGTACCATTTGCATTCAGGACTATAATGGTATTGCGGCTATTTACATGGGTACCTTTATATTTCCTAACGTGTTACGTTCTTCATGATGCACAGGGTGTGGGATGTAGTCTTCCCTTGAGGCAATGCAAGCATGGTTTGATACAAAGTGAGAGCCTCAGCTGCCATCACTAAGGTTGACGGAAAGACGAGCATGCAGACGCTATCATTCCACTACTATCATGCGAATCATGCACCTCATTTGCTATTCATAACCTCTAAGAAAAAGATCACTTCACGTTAATGTGAAGAAAACGTTCATGGATCCAATAGAAATGAATATAGAAAATCAGATATGACTTAACAATGGGCTTAGCTTATTACACTTCCTCGACTCCTCCTAACTGTTGGAGAACATCATTCAACTTATTTGTGGGGATTGCCATGTACACGCTGGTCAACAATACAAAATATCGTACACGAAGAAGATGGCTGAGATAAGCTAGCTTCAGTAGCAGCAGGTGCATTCACTTGTTGATCCTTGTCGTCAGCTCACTCCTCCGACCCACATGAATGCTTCAGCGGTGCACGTCCTAAAGTAAGTGATGGGACCACCAAGATGTACATGAACAACGCCGGATCCGCGGTTGGAGGCGCAATGCCAGGAGCCTTTTCAAGTTCCAAACGTCGACGGGCATTGGTGGGGTTGAGACGGGCATGCAAGCATGATGACCAGCGGACTGTGATACTTCTGGTGGGGCTGAGATCGGGCAGTGGTAGATTTTGTCAACTACGTATTAAGTATATTACAGTGGCATGGGTTGTAGTGGTACGTACTTGGGACGGGTCATGCAAGTATATTACAGTGGCATGATTGCAAGACCACGATGGCCACGCAGAATATATATATTTATGCAGAATAAGCATCGGTCTCCGTCGCCAGGACACAATGCCCAAGAGAAGGAGAACGGGCAAGCAACCTCGTCGGCGGGTCTGGCTGCTGCAGGGACGCACTGTGCGGCTGTGCCCCAATGGAGAGAGAGAGAGAGAGAGAGAGAGCGGGGCGGAAAGAGAGTGCCGAGGGAGGTCAGCGGAGAGAGAGGGGGGGAAGAGGGAGCGGGGGGAGACAGTGCAGAAAGAGAGAGGGGAGCTTTCTGTGGCCTGGGTGGGGTCACCGTACGCTGGCAGAGAGTAAGTGGGTGGTTTCTTTCCCAGCCACCGATCAAAATTGTGGTAGATCTGAGGGCTAGAAACTTGATTGTATTTTGGCTCCAATACACTTAAGTGTATCCTAGCCTAACTCTATATATATATATCACAGATGTGGACCAGAAAAATCAGTTGGAGGACATTTTTACTAAACCTTTAGATAGAAAGCAATTTAATTTTTATTAGATCAAACTGATCATAACTGCTTTGGATGAATCTAATATCCCTTCTAGGTAGTTGTCATATATACTATATGCTTTTCTTATATCTTGATTACCCTTGCTTGCTAATATGTTAAAATGAGTTTTTGCATATTCTTTTTGTCTTGTTCTTCACTTGTTTTTTGGGTATTTTTTGCAAATGCTAGTTTTATCACAAAATAGTATCCAGTGATGAGTGATATTCACCTAAGTATGCTCAAAATGCAAAATGGACTGGAAAAATAAATTTAGGTAGCACTCTAATGGCTAGAAATTAGACTTTCTAAAGTTGGTTCAGGCTAACCATCGGTTGAGTTACCAAATCGACCGATCAGTGGCCGAGGGCTTTTGTAAAGAACCATTCGGTCGAGTTTCCTAGTCACAGAACTCGATCGATGGTCGGGATGGGCCAACCTTAAGTTAGATTCGACTGAATTTTCTCCCTCTCAACTAGAGAAAAATCGACCAATCCAATTTCTAGCTTCCTCAAGCTATCCACCCTAGCCCCGACCTTCCTCACCCTAACCCAAGTTTGACCTAGATTGACCTCCCTTAACTTTTTTCCCATCAACCATAGGTGTGTGGACGGTTTGTGGTGGTGTTTCTCTTGTTTTCATTCTCTTAAACCTTCTCATTTCATCTCCATGGTGTCAAATAGGAAAAAGAAAGCTGCCCCATCTGGAGCACCATCCTCCTCCTCCAACTCGCACCTCAAACACGTGACGATACCTTGTTTGTCTCCAATGATGCTCTATATAGGCATAAGGATCTCCATCCTAGGAATCCCTTTCCTTTTTGTGCCCTTTTTGAGTCAAGCCCACATAGACAAAGGATTATTGATCAAGTAGCCGGGTTGCTTTACAACCACCACCGCTTCTCCTTGAGTGTTGAACGTGCGTGATACCATAATTCCATCACAATCACCAAATTCGTTCATGAATTCTATGATAATTTGCAATAGAATTACGACACTCTTGTGCCCCTATCTAATGATCAAGTAGTCCTTAGTTCCATGATCGCCGGGAAGAAATTCCAAGTCTACGATGATACCCTGAATATCGTTTTCTCAGATACTGAGGTGACTGATACCAAGAGGAAAGATTACCCTAAGTATTTTGACCTTGTTGACCTTGAGGCCTTCTAAAAGCAATATGATCTCACTCTTCCTAATATTCAAAAATTCTTGAAGAAGCCTCAGTTTCCCCATAGAAAGAAGTGTACCCTTCCCTTCTCATCCTTAGACCTTAAGAACCACATACTCAACCTAGTTATCAGCTGTAATATTTACCCAAAGAAAAACCATACGAAAATTGTAGAAAACACTACGGTGATTATGTTCTGTAACTTGAAGAACATTACAATCAAGTGGGAAAGATATGTCCTCCACCACATGACCGACTTTGATTCTGGTAAGAACACCCGTATAGCGCCCACACGTGACATATGCACACTTACTCTTTGATATACTATATCTCATGAGTTGGTGCCATCTTTACTATATTTTGATTATGACTTAGATTGCTTGTCTCCCTCATCTCTATTTGATGTATGCTATGAGGTTTTATGTATTTATCTTGTAGATGTATCTTTTGATTGTTCTTAGAGAAGACTTTCCTTTATTCTCTTTTGACCTCCCATTCCTTTTTGATAAAGTCAAAAGGGGTAGAGAAGTCCAATATTTTGAAGCTCAACCGTATTGTTTTTATTTTCTATGTGATCCTTTTCTTGATCATTATATGCTTTATCATGTGACTTGCTAAGGACCATATAGTATATATGTTATATTGCTTTGTTTAGAAAGACTAACTATGCAGGTAAGAGAAACCATTGATTGTAGGGGAGCAATTCACATTATGAAAATCATGAATCCCCTTGCAATTCAAAAAAATAAGGTATAACTTTAAATATCCTTTATAATGTGATTGAGGAATGGTTTTTCATTATCAAAAAGGGGGAGAGTGTTGACATGAGAGTTATGCATTGTCCATATTTAGATAACGATTTAACCATTCCATTCCTATGTATCTAATTTGTTTTTTAAAGATTTATTTCAGGCTTTAGGTACATGAAAAGGATCAAATTACACAAGCCCTAGCTTGTCCAAGTTCAAGTCAAAGGCAATGCAAGTGTGAATTTTGGGAAATCACTCCAAATGACCTTAGATTAATTTTGTAATCACTTATAAACATGATATGAATTGCAACTAAGATGAGAAAAAATTAGGGACACTTAATTCCAAGGTTTTGTCACTCAAAAGTCAAATTGGAAATTTGTCACAGGTTATTTATCGGTCGAGTTGGAAACTCGACTGATACAGTGATGGATTTTTTGAAATGACCAATCAGTCGAGTTGCACACTTATAGAACTCAACTGATCGATCAACTAAGAAAAACTAAACTTTGACTCATCAGTCAAGTTTCCCAAAATAAACTCGACCAATAGTTTGAAAATTAGTTTTGTCACGTAGTGGATCGGTCGAGTTACCTTTATTGAAACTCGACCAAATGTAGTGTATGAAAAATGCAAAGAAAGTTATTCGAAACATTGAAGAGTTGTTGTGAGAAAAAATATATCTGTTGAGAGTTGTAAAATGGCTATTTTTCATTCTTAAGTGATCCCACACCTAAAGAAACACCTGCGCTCAACCGGAAGAGGTACCTTCACGAAGTGGGGAGGTCAGCGGATGTAGCATGCCTACCTGCGAGCAACAACCGAAAGCATAGTTATAAATAGGACCCCTTGGAGTTCATTTCAAGTTTTCTCATTCGTTGTATCCTTGATCCTTGATATAGTTGAGTGTGTTACAACCCTTTGAACCCCTTTGTTTCTCTCATTTGCCTAGCATTTTGTGATTATGAGTGAGTTATGTATGTTGTAAGAGAGCTACCTCCATGTTGTAAGGACCCTAACCCCCGTTTAGGGCTTACCCTATTTGCTTTTCTTAACCCTAGTGCTTTATTGCTTGCTAATCACCTTTAGTGGTGATTAGGGTTTGCTGGTGCTTTGTTGAGAGTTGGAGGTGCAACTTACAAATAACCCAAGTCTAGGGTTTTGTGGGCAAGTTTGCCACCTTGTGAGGTGTTCCTCTCTCTCTTTGATTCCTCTTGTGTAGAGAGGAAGGCTTGGGCTCGTTGCTTGAGTTCTTTTGGGCCTAGTTGAGCTTGTTTGGGCCTTGAGGTGCCTTGCTTTGCTTTGATTGAGCCTTGTATCGGCCAAGTAGTGAGTGTATCAGCCTAGGAGTGTTTGTGTCGGCCAACATGTGAGGTGTTTCGCCCTAGGTGCAAGACTTGTTATGTCACCCATGAACCTTGACCTAGCCTTAACCTTGTTTAGTGGACACTTGGTGCATATCTTGGACATGTGGATGAAGCTTGCTAGAGTGGTCGCTTGTGCTCTAGGATAAGTGTCCCTAGGCAAGTGACACCTTGCTTGGACCAACCTTGTTTTCTTCTCCCTTTCCTTCTATATAGGTGTGGCCTTCCCTTAGCTAGGAGTTCCTTTGGTCCCTCTCCACCTTGAGTGCACGACACCCCCCCTTGAAAGGAGCAAGTTTGGAGGCCAACACACCTTGGAGAAGCTAGTGGTGGTCGACATCCCTTAAGCTTGGAGCTCTTCTTCTTCTTTGGAGCTTAAGGCGGGTTGCATAACTTATAACCTTAACTACATTATCTCTTGTTATGATCTTGTTTACATGTTAGTAGCTTAGTGTCTTGCTTAGCTTTCTTGTGTTGGCCGATAGGCTTGTGTTGGCCGATAGGCTTGTGTTGACCGATAGGCTTGTGTTGGCCGATAGGCTTGAGGCTTGTGTTGGCCGATAGGCTTGTGTTGACTGATAGGCTTGTGTTGGCCGATAGGTGTGTGTTGGCCGACAGGCTTGTGTTGGCCGATAGGCTTGTGTTGACCGATAGGCTTGTGTTGGCCGATAGGTGTGTGTTGGCCGATAGGCTTGTGTTGGACGATAGGTTAAGTTTGGGTGAGGGCAGGTGGTCGTTACATCCCCCTTTCAGTAAGGGTTGTGGTGTGCTATAGTGAGGGTTTTGTTATTCTTGTTGACAGTTCCTCGTATCATGAAATAATCTAGTAGTTGATATCCTTGCTTTTAAACGTGGTAATTCCTTATATAGAAAATGATGCTTGTTATCATAAGATGGTTCATTTATCTTAGCCTGGCTATACATATGGGAGTGATTATCTATTAATGCTAAGAGTGATAGTGGTCATGGTAATGATAACATTTGTCCTTTTATATCTAAATATGACCATATGCATGGAGTGATTCCCTTGAATATCTATGAAATGCCGAGGCAAGGATAAGTACATAAATAGTTGCTTTATGATTTGCTTTATATACTTGATCACCAGATAATGCAAGATTGATAAGTATAGCATTTTGAATGTCATCTCATAGTCCTTATGTTGAAACTATGATTATTGTATACCCTAACCATGCAGGTGATGACTAGCCATGAAAAGGCTATGAGAAATATGTGATGAGTTACATCACTTTGATAATTACTCTTGTTGAAGAGGTTGCATGTATGATGTGTATGTCCCATGATGATGATGTAAGCATTGAGAGGCAATGGCAATACATGATGAGGGATTGAGATCCCATGGTATGTGATGATCCTTGAGATGGATCTGGGAGATTGGCAAGAGGCCAAGTAATAACATGTGATGTGGGATCCTCGTGATGGATCAATATAATGCGAATTGTAGTAAAAACATAATGTTGAGTTTATGTTGTTTATTTCTTACATAGTTTGCATGTTATACAACTTGGTTGAATCTTCCAATCCATCTAAAAGATACTAATTAATCACAGTGAAATCTATCATGTAGTTTCCCTGGACATAGATCCATCATCGTCAGGATTTGGTGATGGTGAAATGGGTTCTCCTGCGGGATTAACCCGGAGCACATATTTTTGAATATGCGAGGTTTCTCCTAGCCTCAAATAGAGAGGGAAACGAGTGCAGCTGTGGTTGCAGACTCAGATATGTGATGAGCATGGTGAACAGGCCCATGGCTCCAGATATGTGATATGATGAGCCTGAATGCGTTCATGGCTCAGAGCACGGTGATCAGGCCCGTGGCTCAGTGATACTAGCGCTGTGACCTGTACCAAGGCGGGCTAGAAGAAGGGTAGCCTGAGGAGCTGACCCTGTGGCTTAAGACCACTTGAGCATGAGACTGCGGTCCTGCTTTGTTTCTCGTGTACTGACCACGAGGGGTGAGTTCGTGGATTCCGACTCTTCCATTGACCTTGTATGGCATCGGTTATGGGCTTCAGAGCCGAAGGTTGGATTTGAACGGTACGGTTCACTTCCTCAGGGTATAATAAAAGGTAATCCAGTCGTTTAGTAATTACTGCTTAGAACCAACACGAAACATTGGTTGAGGTCTTGTGTGTAATTAGCTTGTTTGTATCTTGCAGTAGCTGGTACATTTCTCATATGTGGTAAGCTTTATACATCCTATCTTGTTAATCATGTTTCATAAGGAATAGTTGGATAAATGACTGAGTACTTTTGGTAAGCTTGATAGTATGAACAATCTTATCTTATAACTGCTCTTGTTATACTTTTTAGCTGCTTATGCATATGTTCATCTGAGGTTATGTAGTTTGGGCGGAGAGTTATGTCTCCCGCTGGGACATTATTCAATTGTCTCACTCCACTGGTTTACACCCTTTTTAGGTGGTCGAGCTAGACGTGGTGGTGGTCGCGGAGTTGCGGCCGAGCAGCAAGAAGAGCAGTAAAAGGCAAGCGATGGACATGCTGCTGTTTTGGATGTTTTGTAGTAGAGTCTAGAGTCATCCCTGTACTCTTAGGTCCTTGGCGGTGTTTTGACGTTGTTTCACGAAGTACAGTTGTAGATGTTATATCCTGCTGTTGGTCGGGTGTATGCCTCTATATGTATGAACAGGTGATGAAGTCATGTGACGACAAGACAGCTGTTGCTCTAGGCTCTGGACATGTAACAAGCTTATATATATATATATATATATATATATATATATATATATATATATATATATATATATATATATATCTGTGTGTGTGTGTGTAACCTATTTTCTTGCAGGATGTGGACTGGAATGTAAAATTTCCTCAGTTTATTAGTTTTTCGCAATCGGTTTTCATTAACCCGTGTTTTCGATAATCTGTGATTATGGTGATTTCCGCACGTTTTCGCGTAACACCTCGCTGTCTGTGTGATAGTGGGTTGTGTTGCCACAAACTTGGTCCATCCCAAGGATAACATTGAAACCATGCATATCAAGTGGCATGAGATCCACTTGAATGCTGTGTCCCGAAAAAGACAAGACACAAGATGGACATTCTTCTCGAAGCAACGAGGATCTAGTAAGAGGGGTTTGATGATGGAGGAGAGAAGTGGATCTTCCAAGGAGATAGAAAGATTCTTCTGACGTGTCTGGTATCAGCTATGGTGGCAGATAGGCTGTTACGACAAGGGTGTGAGGTGTTCTTAGCCCACGTGGTAGATACTGTTGTGGACACCAAGGCGAAAGGTATTAACCTTGAAGAGGTTCCAGTCGTCTGAGAGTTTGCTGATGTGTTTCCTGAGGAGTTTCCTGGCGTTCCCCCATCCCGAGAGATTGATTTTGAGATCAATTTGGTGCCAGGAACACAACCAGTTGCACAGACACCGTATAGGATGGCTCTAGCAGAAATGGTAGAGTTGAAGAAGCAGTTGCAGGAGTTGCTAGACAAAGGTTTCATTAGACCGAGCACGTCGCCTTGGGGTGCTTCGGTGTTGTTCGTTAAGAAGAAGGACGGATCGATGCGGTTATGTATAGACTACCGACAGTTGAATAAGGTCACGATCAAGAACAAGTACCTGTTGCCAAGGATAGATGATTTGTTCGATCAGTTGTGTGGTGCTACAGTGTTTTCCAAGATCGATCTACGGTCTGGATATCATCAGTTGAGGATGATGACATACCAAAGTCAGCTTTTTGGATAAGGTATGGTCACTTCGAGTTCATGGTTATGCCGTTCGGGCTAACCAATGCACCTGCTGCTTTCATGGACTTGATGAACAGAGTGTTCCATCTATTTTTAGATCTGTTTGTTGTAGTCTTTATAGATGACATCTTGATCTATAGTCAGGATAAGCAAGAGAATGAGCGACATCTTCGTCTAGCGTTGACTCTTCTTCGCCAACATCATTTGTATGCCAATTTCAGAAAGTGTGAGTTTTGGTTGGAAGAAGTGACTTTCTTGGGACACGTAATATCTACTGAAGGAGTCAAAGTGGACCCGAAGAAGGTGGAATCCGTTGCGGATTGGGAGCAACTGAAGACGCCGACAGAAGTTTGTAGTTTTCTGGGTTTAGCAGGTTACTACAGGAGGTTTAACAAGGACTTCAGTTCGATTGCTTTGCCGATGATGAAGTTGACCAGAAAGGATGTACCTTTTGTTTGGGATGACCGATGTCAGCAAGCTTTCCAGAGTTTGAAGGAGAAGCTGACATGTGCCCCAGTGTTAATCCTGCCAGAGCTTGGGAAGGGCTATGTAGTTTTCTGTGATGCTTCCAAGAAAGGCTTAGGTTGTGTGCTGATGCAGGAAGATCATGTGGTTTCTTTTGCTTCGCGACAGCTTAAGAAACACAAAGAGAACTATCTGACTCATGATTTGGAATTGGCAGCAGTGGTTCATGCGTTAAAGATTTGGAGACACTATCTTAATGGGGAAGTGTGTCAGATCTTTACAGACCATAAGAACCTGAAGTACATCTTTACACAACAAGAGTTGAACATGCGACAGCGGTAATGGATGGAGTTGGTCAACGATTATGACTGCACTATCGACTATCATCCTAGTAAGGCGAATGTGGTAGCTGATGCGCTTAGCCGAATGTCTTCTTCTCTCTCTACAAATAAGGAATAGTTGAGTTCTCTGGTATGCTACAGATGGGATATGCTTGTTTCTTTGCAACAGATGAATGTGCAGATGGAAGTTTCCTTGTTAGCTGGACTTCTAGCACAGATGCAAGTCAAGCCTACGTTGAGACAGCAGATCAAAGATGCACAATAGACAGATGATGCGGTACAGTTGATCAGATCAGAGTTTGGCAGCAAAAAGCGTAATGGGTTCCATCAGTCTGAGGATGGAGTGGTTTTCTATCATAATAGGATGGTGGTCCCCGATGCGGATGAGTTGAGAAAGTTAATGCTCGAGGAAGCACACACATCGATGTATGCTATGCTTGCAGGAGTCACCAAGATGTATCATAGTCGGAAGGACTTGTATTGGTGGCCCGACTTGAAGAGAGATGTGGCTGCGTTTGTGGCTAGGTGTGCGGTCTGTCAGCAAGTCAAGGTTGAGCATCAGAAGCCGGCAGGTACGTTGCAACCTCTGTCGGTACCGCAGTGGAAATGGGATCATATCACCATGGATTTCGTAGTTGGTCTACCCCGGACAACTAGGAATCATGATTCCATTTGGGTGATAGTGGACAGATTGACGAAGTCCGCCCATTTCTTACCTGTAAAGATGACTTATACATCCGAGAAACTCGCCCGAGTATATGTGGATGAGATAGTACGCTTACACGGTGTGCCAACAACGACAATTTCCGACAGAGGTCCTCAATTTATGAGTCGTTTCTGGGAGCAGTTACATAGAGTGTTGGGAACGCAGTTGAGGTTCAGTACCGCCTTCCACCCGCAGACAGATGGACAGTCTGAGAGGACTATTCAGACTTTGGAGGATCTTCTCCGTGCTTGTGTTTTGCAGTTCCTAGGCAGTTGGGATGTACATCTCATTTTGATAGAGTTTGCCTACAACAACAGCTATCAGCGGAGCATTGAGATGGCTCCCTATGAGGCCTTGTATGGAAGGAAGTGCAGATCTCCATTGTGTTGGTACGAGTCTGGTGAATATCAGCTTTTGGGTCCTGAATTAGTACAACAGACGACAGAAAAGATCAAGGTGATACAACAACAGTTGAAAGTGGCACAGGACAGACAGAATTCTTATGCAGACAATCACCGATGACCTTTGGAGTTTCAGGTGGGAGACAAAGTGTATCTTAAAGTCTCACCGTGGAAAGGTGTGCTGAGGTTTGGCCAGAAGGGTAAGTTGGCACCTAGATATATGGGGCCTTACCCAGTCATAGCACGTGTTGGTAAGGTAGCTTATGAGATAGAGTTACCTCCAGAGTTGCACAAGTTACATCTAGTGTTCCATTTCAGTATGCTGAAGAAAAGCCATCCAGATTCAGGGACAGTGATATAGCCAGTTGAGGTTGAGCTTGACAAAGATGTGACATATGAGGAAGGTCCTATGTTGATCCTTGACAAAAGAGTTAAGAAGTTGAAGAGGAAGGACCTAGTTCTTGTAAAGGTCCTTTGGCATCACCGTGGTGTTGAGGAAGCCACGTGGGAGCTTGAGGAAGAGATGAGGAGAAAATATCCCTCGCTTTTCTCTTCAGATTTCGGGGACGAAATCCCTTTGTAGAGGTTTATGGCTTGTAAGGACCCTGACCCCCGTTTAGGGCTTACCCTATTTGCTTTGCTTAACCCTGGTACTTTGTTGCTTGCTAATCACCTTTAGTGGTGATTTGGGTTTGCTGGTGCTTTGTTGAGAGTTGGAGGTGCAACTTGCAAATAACCCAAGTCTAGGGTTTTGTGGGTAAGTTTGCCACCTTGTGAGGTGTTCCTCTCTCTCTTTGCTTCCTCTTGTGTAGAGAGGAAGGCTTGGGCTCATTGCTTGAGTTCTTTTGGGCATAGTTGAGCTTGTTTGGGCCTTGAGGTGCCTTGCTTTGCTTTGGTTGAGCCTTGTATCGGCCAAGTAGTGAGTGTATCGGCATAGTAGTGTTTGTGTCAGCCAACATGTGAGGTGTGTCGCCCTAGGTGCAAGACTTGTTGTGTCGCCCATGAACCTTGACCTAGCCTTAACCTTGTTTAGTGGACACTTGGTGCATATCTTGGACATGTGGATGAAGCTTGCTAGAGTGGTGGCTTGTGATCTAGGACAAGTGTCCCTAGGCAAGTGACACCTTGCTTGGACCAACCTTGTTTTCTCCTCCCTTTCCTTCTATATAGGCGTGTCCTTCCCTTATCTAGGAGTTCCTTTGGTCCCTCTCCACCTTGAGTGCACGACATCCCCCCTTGAAAGGAGCAAGTTTGGAGCCCAACACACCTTGGAGAAGCTAGTGGTGGTCGACATCCCTTGAAGCTTGGAGCTCTTCTTCTTCTTTGGAGCTTGGAGCTTAAAGCGGGTTGCATAACTTATAACCCTAACTACATTATCTCTTGTTATGATCTTGTTTACATGTTAGTAGCTTAGTGTCTTGCTCAGCTTTCTTGTGTTGGCTGATAGGCTTGTGTTGGCCGCTAGGCTTGTGTTGGCCGATTGGCTTGTGTTGGCCGATAGGCTTGTGTTGGCCGATAGGCTTGTGTTGACTGATATGTGTGTGTTGGCCGATAGGCTTGTGTTGGCCGATAGGCTTGTGTTGACCGATAGGCTTGTGGTGGCCGATAGGTGTGTGTTGGCCGATAGGCTTGTGTTGGACGATAGGTTAAGTTTGGGTGAGGGCAGGTGGCCGTTACATCCCCCTTTCAGTGAGGGTTGTGGTGTGCTATAGTGAGGGTTTTGTTATTCTTGTTGATGGTTCCTCGTATCATGAAATAATCTAGTAGTTTATATCCTTGCTTTAAAATGTGGTAATTCCTTATATAGAAAATGATGCTCGTTATCATAAGATGGTTCATTTATCTTAGCCTGGATATACATATGGGAGTGATTATCTGTTATGACCCACTCCATGATTAACTAATAAATACCTCGAATTACGTAAAACACCTCAATTAGGGTTGAGTATCAAATTAAACATCATGGATAATCAAGAGAAGCTAAGATGCGAATTAATAGCTAAGATTGAATCACCTGAGGCAATTAATAATGTCAATATTGATTATTTAGTACATTAAGTTGAATCAAGTAATCACATTTGTAATTAGAGCTTTGATCCAGTAAAATAGTCCGTTTAGCATGTTTTGCACTTTGAGGTTATAGAGAATTCCGTGCTTAAACCGTTGCAAGAAAAATCACTCGAAACCGACTTCCGAGTTAAAAGATATGGACATTTGAGTGTTTAGGGACCAAGTTGTAAATATTGGAAATATATGGGAAATTTGCAGCTGGCCCCCTCCACGACCTTTCTCCCTTATCCCTTCCTCACCCGACAAAACAGAGAGCGACCGCTTGAACAACGATGCCCGATAGTAGCCCGATAGAGAGAATAGTAAGGGGGGGGATTTACAGACGATCTAGGGCATCTCGGGAAGGATTCGACCTCCGTCTTCCTTCCACCTCCTTTCTTCCCTTGCCCATATGTAGCTCGACCAGCCCTAGCGCCCTCCTAGCGCCCCCCTAGCAACAGCACGGCCACCAGTAGCAACCGTAGCTGCAACATCGGCTAGAGGGCGACTTGGCGCGTGCAGCACCACCAGACGATCGGTGATTGACCTCCGTCCTCCATTCTTTTCTGCCATCCTTCCCCTCTTCCTCACCCAAATCGCGGCCACCCCACCTGTAGGGCGGCGCCCTGTAGCTGCGCCAGCAGCAGCACTTGCGGAGCTACGGCCAAGCAGCTTGGCGCCGGCCAGAGATGATTTTGGTGCGACCAGCAGCTTGAAATTACAGCCTCGAGTTCGTCCTTAGGGTTCAAGCTCGGATCTGCAGCCAATGGCCGCGACTAGGCCCAACTTGGAGCTCCCTTTCCAGTCTGAATGTGAGGTGGTTTGCTTGTAATAGGTTGAACGAGCTAGGATCTCTTGGGCGTGCAAATCTCCAGGAAAGAAAGGGTGCTATTCAATTCGATTTTGAGGTTTAAGCTTGAATCCACAACCCTGGTTGCGTTCCTAGATCGTTTTCTCCATCTGTGCATGAGGAGCTTCTGTTCTTTTGCAACAGGTTCGAATATTGGGCAATTCCAAGGTTGTAGACAACTCTCTGGACGCAATTCCGGTGGAATCCGGACACCCCAAACCACTCAGGTCCGTTTTAGTTTCCAGTCAGTGCGTCGTTCGGCCGAATTGCGTATGATTTGGCCGAGTTTCTTTATTAGGATTAATGAAAAGCGTTTTGGTCGGCCGAATCGGGTGTGATTCGGCCGAGTTTCTCTTTATAGGAAAATCAATCAGGGTTTGGATCGGCCGAGTTGCGGGTGGATCAGCCGAGTTGTCAGCCGATCGGCCGAGTTCCTAGATTGGTCGGCCGAGTTTCAGTACAGTGAGTAGTAGTTCATTCAGTAATCATTATTTAACTCAATTTAAATGTTTAATTGCTTCTATATCAGTTAGTATAACTTCTAAACAGTGTATTACATACAATAGAGTATGTTAGTTTCATTGGAACTTGAAATACTTAATATGCTTAGTGAAAATGATGAAATTTCCTGTATTACAGTTGCAATGTAATTGCTGATTTAAAAATAGATGTTTAGCATCGAAAGTGAATAAATGGTACTGAATCATGTTTAATGATGATAAAGGATATATATTTGCTTCATGTGTTATTCAGATTGTGCAATATGCATGAAATGTGATATTCCTGTTTAAATGTTTATTTGTTAATCAGTTAATAGACTTAGGTGCCCTAACACCGTAGAACCCCTCGAGAGGTCTGCACCTTGGGGTGAAACGACCTACTAGCGTGTGTCTAGATGGTCGGTGACTCGTGTTCAACAATAATCCGTGCGTGTGTCACGGTGGCACGAGGGCAGAAAAGCAGTGTTCAACAATAATCCGTGCGTGTGTCACAGTGGCACTGGGAAAAAGAAAGAAAACATGGTTATCTAACACCATTCGTGCTTGTGTCACGAAGGTAACCCTGTGAGACTCTCCGCCTGTGTGCTCAGGTTAAAGGAGGAGTCTAGAGTACACTCTTTTGAGAGTGCAGTGAGGCTGTGTGAGCCTGGGAGTCCTGTAGCAGACCAGGACAGCAGTCAGACTTAGCATTTCCCGGGTGTGTCGCTAAGTCTTGTACGGTGGGACCGTAGCATGGACTTGTTGCGGATCTTTATATGCAGAGTACACTGCATATATTTAGGGCATAATAATAATAATATGAATAAGTAATCAAGTAGGATCACAGTAAATTTATATAACTGTTTATTTACCTGAAATATCTGTTGATGCTTAGAAATGTGATTAATATATGTATATCTGCTATGTTATTAGAACTGCCTTGTTTAGTTCTACATTTATGTTTAATTTTAATTTATAAACCTGATGAGTTGTTTAGTGATAGCTAAGTGAAATGCTATTCACTGAGCGAGTAGGCTCATACCTCTACTCAAAACATTTTCAGGTTATCATCAGCAGCAGGAAATCTGAAGAATCGTTTCATCCTAATGCCTAGTCAATAGAAGGTTCGTAGTTAGTAGTTAGAGGTCTCTTAGTCCTTTCCCCTCGATCTTTGGGACAAGGTGTGAGTGAGAGAGTGAATGTGTATAAAGATGTAATTTATCAGTTATGCTTATTTTATGTCAAACAATGTAAAATGTGGTAGACTCTGTTATATTGCTAGTCAATTAATAAAGATGCTTCCGCAGTTTGTTTAGTTTCATTTGACAGCATAAATCAGATTTTTCCTATTAATATCTTTAAAATGTTTTAAAAAGTGAAGAGTGATTGGCTTATGTGTAAATCCCATCCTGTCGCGTCTTAATCTCGTAGTTTGTGGTTAATGTGAGATTGGGGCGTGATATTTTGGTATCAGAGCTTTGGTTTGAGTACATAGTTACTCAAGGTCAGGGGACGATAAGAGACCAATAGGATTAAGGTTTAGGTGTCTTTCTTCTATCTGTAATTTTCTAACAGGAAGTGTTCTGTTATACTATTGCAGATAGCAGGAAGAGGATGTGGTCACGAGAATCAAGTAATGAGCTTAAGATGAGTCGTTAAGAATCATTAGGGTCAAAAGATAAAGTTATAAGTAAGACGAATAATGAATGATGTGTTTTAGCTCTGGAAGGTCTGAGTGTTTAGATACCCTGGCCAGGTGTCTGAATACTTAGATTGACCAGTATCAAGCTACTCTGTCTGTTCTTCTCTGGATGCCCTGGCCAGGTATGCAGAGGAAGGATAGGCTAGAGAGAAAACCCTAGAAATCTTAGGGTTAAGAGATCAGAAATTAATAAAGGAATAAGAGATTACATATAAGATACGATTCAACTCTTGTTTATCATTGTTTATTTGATTTAAAGATCATTAGAAATGCTCTTATATGCATGAATTTAGATTTTCAGTTGTACAATAAATATGATTCTATTATATTGTTGTGTCATGAAGTGAATTGTTTAATGTTTGTTTCCTTTGTATTAATGTAGACCCGAAACTGTTTTTAAATGAGTTTGCCCTGAGTGGATATTTTTTCCACATGTTTAAGATTAATAGGGGTTGATTAGTCTCGAGTAGCTCTTGGCTTCAGGACTACAGGTTCGGCCTGGTCCGGCTGGCAGGATGCGTTACTGAGATCTAATGACTCCTATTAACAGTAAAATAAGAATAGACTCTGGATGATTTAGACCTGTAACATAGTGAGAATGTATATACACTAGGATGTTTTAGCTATGATAAGAAGTCTAAATGTTCTTTGTTCTTGAGAATTAGGGTTTGAGAAGCATAGACCCTAATCGGCCCAAAATAGGGTTTTGATGATACATAAACACAAATTTGATAAATAGAATGTCTCACTAAATGATTTTTAGTATTTTATGTGTAAATCTGATTTGGCTAAAATTGGGATATGATTTGGATATATGAAATATAAACAACATTGGAAAATATCAGAATTTTTGAAGAATGTTCTGACCTGTTCATCGGCCGAGTTTCAAACTCTACCGATCACGTTTTCAGATTGATATAGCAGTGTGGTAATTGAATTTTATCTTTTTATTGGTATATCCAATTGATCTCAAATTTTAACTGTGCTTGAAAAACATAATTTTAGACACTCTGTAAAATTGGCATAGTTTTTGGATGACTTTTGACCTCTACAGTAAGGGTGTCGGCCGAGTTTGTAACTCAGCCGAACCTGCTGCAGACTGCAATATAGCAGTGCACTGTTCGATTTTTATTTAATTATTGGTAACTTGAAATGATATGAAATTTTTACTGGAGGTCTGAAACTTCATTATGTACAATATATAAAATTTCTAGAATTTTTGAAGCTTCTGTTTGCTGTTTAATAAACGAATTACAGAAACTATTATGAAAACTGAAATTTCAGCCAATATAATTAAAGTTGAGTGTTGGGTTAATATGCTATTGACCCAAGCAACTCAATTTGATCTATATGATCGACCACACACACACAATAATGCTATGATACTGATATAGACCAAAACCCTAGAATGATTAAATTTGTAGTAGTTTAAGGGATATCATTAGTGATGAAACCTTGAATGCTAGTAACTTTGTAAAATAAGACCTTGAGATTTGATCTATGTAAAGTAAACTGGCTTTGATAGTGACCTAGGGTTTTGAGGTAGATAAACTGATCGGTACATGAACAATATGAAATGACTTAGAGAAAAGAGTAAAACATAAACCTAAAATGTAACAATAAGTAAGTAACATAGAAAGCGGAGTATTATCCGATATATGATCTAAAGATAGCTGATGTAGTTCATGTTTTTAAGACATGGCGTCACTATCTTTATGATGTGACAATAGATTATCACCCTGGTAAAGAGAATATGGTGGCTGATGCTTTCAGCAGAAAGTCAAGTTTAACAACTTATGCATTCTCTATGACAGGTTTCAATAGAGACCTGTTAGTAGAAATGTGAAAGTTAAACTTAGACTTAAGGGTGACAACACAAAGTGGTTTGATTATACAGGTGCAGGTTCAAGCCTACTTCTTATGATCAGATTAAGGAACTACAATAGGGTGATAGTGAGATGAACCAGACCATATATGACATGATAGGAGGAAAAGAGACCAGAGTTTAAGTTTTCAAGATGATAAGGTGATGTATTAGCATGACATGTTGTGTGTACCTCGAGATAGTGTAAATTTCTTTTAAGGGGAAAAGGCTGAAAGAAAAGATTCTTATGGAAGTATATGTATTGATGTATGCTATGCTTTCAGGAAACACTAAGATGTATATGAATCTCAAGAAGTGGAAGTGGATGGTCAGATATGCAGAAGGATGTAGTTGAGTACGTGGTTAAAAGTAGTGTGTATCAGTAGGTTAAGGCTGAACCCTAGAAATCCATAGCTACCTTGTAATCTTTTTCTATGCCTGAATGGGAGTGGGAATTTATCACAATGGATTTTGTGGTAAGATCACCCAGGACACCTAGAGGTTGTGATTTGATAGGAATGATTGTGAATAGACTAATTTAGTCTGCTCGCCTTCTTCATATTAAGTCAACCTTTGGTATCTCAAAACTTGACTAAGATATACCTGGATAAAATAATTAGGTTGCTTGGTAATCCAGTTTCAATCATATCATATTGAGTTTAGAAATACATAACTGATAATGGTACGATTTGAGTATGAACCCAGAAAACACAGATTTGGTAAATTATTAGATGTATGATTTCAATCTAGCAAGACAGCATTAAAATATGTAAATAAACCTAAATGCATGCTTCTTGTTATGTTAATATGTGTAACCTGACATTTACATGAATTGGCACATTTCTCTGAGATATTATCAGAAATTCTCAAGTACTATTAAATATTTGTGTTATGATACGTAAATAACTCTTAATTGAGTTATGTGATGCATAAACCAGGAATTTGGTTAATATGCACGTATTTCGAGAAATTTCAAACAATTGATAAATATTACAGATGGTTTCTTATATGTGAAGTAAATTACACTTATTGGTATAATAAGATGTTCAATTACATAAATCCAGTATGTATGTGCCAAAATTGGTTTGAGTTTGGAATATTTATGAATTTTTAATCTGTCTGCATGCATGATATAAACATTACTCAGTAATTACAATGATTTGAAATATACTGTTCTGCCAGTTCCAGAATGATACCGTATTGTGATTTGAATTGCAATCAAACAGATGAGATAATGGAAACCCTAAGAGTAGGGTGTTGCCATGTGATTAGTGAATGAGATAACCCTAAGAGTAGGGTGTTGGCATGTGATGAATGAATAAGGCAAATGAAACCCTAAGGATAGGGTGTACGATGAATCAAGTATTTTGATATCAATTCTCAGTATGATATGTAGTGATGTTAAACAGTTAAATTGCATTCTGTTTATTTAAGAATTTTAGTTTGTTTGCATGAATAGTATAATAACTTCTTGGTAATTACCATAAAGTGAGATACTGCTATGACAGTTCTGGAAAGACAATGTTTTGATGGGTCGATCTGGAATCAGATCAGATATGTCATAGGTTAAGGGACCTATACAGATGGTTGATCGGAGGATCAAGAAACTCACGAATTGTGAGATACCATTAGTGATGGTTCTGTGGAGAAATCTTAACCTAGAGGGAGCTACGTAGGAATACGAGTCAGAAATGAGTAACACGTTTCCTTTCTCTTTTAGGAATTTCGGGACGAAATTCTTTTAAGGGGAAAAGGTTGTTATGACCCACTCCATGATTAACTAATAAATACCTCGAATTACGTAAAACACCTCAATTAGGGTTGAGTATCAAATTAAACATCATGGATAATCAAGATAAGCTAAGATGCAAATTAATAGCTAAGATTGAATCACCTGAGGCAATTAATAATGTCAATATTGATTATTTAGTACATTAAGTTGAATCAAGTAATCACAGTTGTAATTACAGCTTTGATCCAGTAAAATAGTCCTTTTAGCATGTTTTGCACTTTGAGGTTATAGAGAATTCCGTGCTTAAACCATTGCAAGAAAAATCACTCGAAACCGACTTCTGAGTTAAAAGATATGGACATTTGAGTGTTTAGGGACCTAGTTGTAAATATTAGAAATATATGGGAAATTTGCAGCTGGCCCCCTCCGTGACCTTTCTCCCTTATCCCTTCCTCACCCGACAAAACAGAGAGCGACCGCTTGAACAACGGCGCCCGATAGAGAGAGTAGTAAGGGGGGGGGGATTTACAGACGATCTAGGGCATCTCGGGAAGGATTCGACCTCCGTCTTCCTTCCACCTCCTTTCTTCCCTTGCCCATATGTAGCTCGACCAGCCCTAGCGCCCCCTAGCAACAGCACGGCCACCAGTAGCAACCGTAGCTGCAACATCGGCTAGAGGGCGACTTGGCGCGTGCAACACCACCAGACGATCGGTGATTGACCTCCGTCCTCCATTCTTTTCCGCCATCCTTCCCCTCTTCCTCACCCAAATCGTGGCCACCCCACCTGTAGGGCGGCACCCTGTAGCTGCGCCAGCAGCAGCACTTGCGGAGCTACGGCCAAGCAGCTTGGCGCCGGCCAGAGATGATTTTGGTGCGACCAGTAGCTTGAAATTACAGCCTCAAGTTCGTCCTTAGGGTTCAAGCTCGGATCTGCAGCCAATGGCCGTGACTAGGCCCAACTTGGAGCTCCCTTTCTAGTCTGAATGTGAAGTGGTTTGCTTGTAACAGGTTGAACGAGCTAGGAGCTCTTGGGCGTGCAAATCTCCAGGAAAGAAAGGGTGCTATTCAATTCGATTTTGAGGTTTAAGCTTGAATCCACAACCCTGGTTGCGTTCCTAGATCGTTTTCTCCATCTGTGCATGAGGAGCTTCTGTTCTTTTGCAACATGTTCGAATATTGGGCAATTCCAAGGTTGTAGACAACTCTCTGGACGCAATTCCGGTGGAATCCGGACACCCCAAACCACTCAGGTCCGTTTTAGTTTCCAGTCAGTGCGTCGTTCGGCCGAATTGCGTATGATTCGGCCGATTTCCTTTATTAGGATTAATGAACAGCGTTTTGGTCGGCCGAATTGGGTGTGATTCGGCCGAGTTTCTCTTTATAGGAAAATCAATCAGGGTTTGGATCGGCCGAGTTGCGGGTGGATCGGCCGAGTTCCCAGATTGGTCGGCCGAGTTTCAGTACAGTGAGTAGTAGTTCATTCAGTAATCATTATTTAACTCAATTTAAATGTTTAATTGCTTCTGTATCAGTTAGTATAACTTCTAAACAGTGTAGTACATACAATAGAGTATGTTAGTTTCATTGGAACTTGAAATACTTAATATGCTTAGTGAAAATGATGAAATTTCCTGTATTACAGTTGCAATGTAATTGCTGATTTAAAAATAGATGTTTAGCATCGAAAGTGAATAAATGGTACTGAATCATGTTTAATGATGATAAAGGATATATATTTGCTTCATGTGTTATTCAGATTGTGCAATATGCATGAAATGTGATATTCCTGTTTAAATGTTTATTTGTTAATCAGTTAATAGACTTAGGTGCCCTAACACCGTTGAACCCCTCGAGAGGTCTGCACCTTGGGGTGAAACGACCTACTAGCGTGTGTCTAGATGGTCGGTGACTCGTGTTCAACAATAATCCGTGCGTGTGTCACGGTGGCACGAGGGCAGAAAAGCAGTGTTCAACAATAATCCGTGCGTGTGTCACGGTGGCACTGGGAAAAAGAAAGAAAACATGGTTATCTAACACCATTCGTGCTTGTGTCACGAAGGTAACCCTGTGAGACTCTCCGCCTGTGTGCTCAGGTTAAAGGAGGAGTCTAGAGTACACTCTTTTGAGAGTGCAGTGAGGCCGTGTGAGCCTGGGAGTCCTGTAGCAGACCAGGACAGCAGTCAGACTTAGCATTTCCCGGGTGTGTCGCTAAGTCTTGTACGGTGGGACCGTAGCATGGACTTGTTGCGGATCTTTATATGCAGAGTACACTGCATATATTTAGGGCATAATAATAATAATATGAATAAGTAATCAAGTAGGATCACAGTAAATTTATATAACTGTTTATTTACCTGAAATATCTGTTGATGCTTAGAAATGTGATTAATATCTGCATATCTGCTATGTTATTAGAACTGCCTTGTTTAGTTCTGCATTTATGTTTAATTTCAATTTATAAACCTGATGAGTTGTTTAGTGATAGCTAAGTGAAATGCTATTCACTGAGCGAGTAGGCTCATACCTCTACTCAAAACATTTTCAGGTTATCATCAGCAGCAGGAAATCTGAAGAATCGTTTCATCCTAATGCCTAGTCAATAGAAGGTTCGTAGTTAGTAGTTAGAGGTCTCTTAGTCCTTTCCCCTCGATCTTTGGGACAAGGTGTGAGTGAGAGAGTGAATGTGTATAAAGATGTAATTTATCAGTTATGCTTATTTTATGTCAAACAATGTAAAATGTGGTAGACTCTGTTATATTGCTAGTCAATTAATAAAGATGCTTCCGCAGTTTGTTTAGTTTCATTTGACAGCATAAATCAGATTTTTCCTATTAATATCTTTAAAATGTTTTAAAAAGTGAAGAGTGATTGGCTTATGTGTAAATCCCATCCTGTCGCGTCTTAATCTCGTGGTTTGTGGTTAATGTGAGATTGGGGCGTGACATTATCTATTAATGCTAAGAGTGATAGTGGTAATGGTAATGATAACATTTGTCCTTTTATATCTAAACATGACCATATGCATGGAGTGATTCCCTTGAATATCTGTGAAATGCCGAGGCAAGGATAAGTACATAAATAGTTGCTTTATGATGTGCTTTATACACTTGATCACCAGATAATGCAAGATTGATAAGTATAGCATTTTGAATGTCATCTCATAGTCCTGATGTTGAAACTATGATTATTGTATACCCTAACCATGCAGGTGATGACTAGCCATGAAAAGGCTATGAGAAATGTGATGAGTTACATCACTTTGATAATTACTCTTGTTGAAGAGGTTGCATGTATGATGTGTCTGTCCCATGATGATGATGTAAGCATTGAGAGGCAATGGAAATACATGATGAAGGGTTGAGATACCATGGTATGTGATGATCCTTGAGATGGATCTGGGAGATTGGCAAGAGGCCAAGTAATAACATGTGATGTGGAATCCTCGTGATGGATCAATATAATGCGAATTGTAGTAAAAACATAATGTTGAGTTTATGTTGTTTATTTCTTACATAGTTTGCATGTTATACAACTTGGTTGAATCTTGCAATCCATCTAAAAGATACTAATTAGTCACAGTGAAATCTATCATGTAGTTACCCTGGCCATAGATCCATCATCGTCAGGATTTGGTGATGGTGAAACGGGTTCTCCTGCGGGATTAACCCGGAGTGCATATTTTTGAATATGCGAGGTTTCTCCTAGCCTCAAATAGAGAGGGAAACGAGTGCAGCTGCGGTTGCAGACTCGGATATGTGATGAGCATGGTGAACAGGCCCATGGCTCCGGATATGTGATATGATGAGCCTGAATGCGTTCATGGCTCAGAGCACGGTGATCAGGCTCGTGGCTCAGTGATATTAGCGTCGTGACCTGTACCAAGGCGGGCTAGAGGAAGGGTAGCCTGAGGAGCTGACCCTGTGTCTTAAGACCACTTGAGCATGAGACTACGATCCTGCTTTGTTTCTTGTGTACTAACCACGAGGGGTGAGGTCGTGGATTCCGGCTCTTCCATTGACCTTGTATGGCACCGGTTATGGGCTTCGCAGTCGAAGGTTGGATTTGAACGGTATGGTTCACTTCCTCAGGGCATAATAAAACTTAATCCAGCCATTTAGTAATTACTGCTTAGAACCAACATGAAACATTGGTTGAGGCCTTGTTTGTAATTAGCTTGTTTGTATCTTGCAGTAGTTGGTACATTTCTCATATGTGGTAAGCTTTATACATCCTATCTTGTTAATCATGCACTACTGTAGAACAAACATTTAGTGTCGGTTATTTAAGGCATGTAGTGTCGGTTTCTAAGCGACACCTATGTGGGCGACGCTAAAAGACCAGCTGTTACGCGTCGGTTCCAAAACCGACGCCAAAACCCTTCGCGTGCCACCGAAAACGCGCCAAAACCCTTCGCGCGCCACCCCAAACTTGTCGGTTATTAGGTAAAAAACCGACACCATATTTATCCCAGCACGGCCGTGTGGTATGGTCAGCTGCCACGGCCGTGCTGCCCAGCACGGCCGTGGTGTTTAGGAAATAGACGTCGATTACGAGACTGGAAACCGAGACTGTAACTATGTGTGTCGGTTTTAAACAAATAACCGATGACCGTTTTGTCTGGTCCGCTGCCACGGCCGTGCTGGATAGCACAGTCGTGGTGTTTAGGAAATAGACGTCAGTTACTGGTACGGAAACCGACACTGTAACTATGTGTGTCGGTTTCATTCAAATAACCGACGCCTATTTTTTGGTTTTTTTTTCTGTCAGTCTGCATACATGTTGTATGGCTGGTCGCAGGACGAGAAACCTGCAGTTCAGTTATGAACTGTAGGTTTTATGACATCCATTGATATCAGCCAACAACAGGCCACAAACCTGCAAAATTAACAACAAAAATATTCACATATTTAGCAATGCAACCTGTAGTTCCATTTGATTTTCACACATTTAGAAACATTCATGTAGCTAGCAATCTGTAGTTCCATTTATTTTAACATTCACACATGTAGAAACATTCATATAGCAACCAACAATTTCATTCATTTTCACTCAGACACATGTAGAAACATTCACACATATATTATAATTCAGAAATTCATTTACAAAATATCATTCTTTAGTCATTATTTGCTATCAACATCCCAATTATATTTTAAAACCCCCACTACTTGTATGGTTGTTGCCCAATCTTCTCGTACTTCATTTAATTCTCCCATCATATAGGGAGCATGTACATCTGGTAAGGCCGTTCCTGTAGTGTGGTCAGTTTTAAAAACCTGTAAAGAGAATGATGTATATATATAATTAATGAGCTATAAATAAGATTGATATATTTCATATTATCTAATGAGACTATATAATACCTCAGCAATACAATCGATGTCCATTGTGGCATATTTGATAATCATGTGCATAAATCGCATCACATAGTATCCACATGCCCATCCGTTGCCTTGTGTAGCACACTATAAATTCAAACATACAAATATTAAAAAATACAACTAATTAAGCATTGTTCACATAAATAATATATACATGTATTGCAGTCGAGAACTTACTTTCATGTTCTTCCAAATTATTGGCTGGTTCTTTTTCGTGGGGACCTTTCCTCCAGCTTTTTTGAACTCATCAAAACCCCTACATGTTAATGTAACACAGTACATTGTATAATTAAATAGTAATATAATAACATATGTTAACGGATATGAAAATGAAATATTTCTCACCGGAATAATGCCATTTTCATTTTGTGTCCATATTTTGTATTCAATGTACTCCCCTTAGGATCTAGATAATAGACAGTGAACGTCTCAGGGACAATAACCAGTAACTCCTAATGCATACCACTAGAGGTAAAAAAGTTAAAAATTAATAACTCAAAATCCACAATAAAAATATAATTTTCTTAAGTCCAAATTATAATAAGCAAAGTAAACTTACTCTACATTGAATGGATCCATTATCACCGTCTTCTTATTTTGAGCAAAAATTGTAAAAGCCTCACAGCAGTATTGTTGAACTGACGGAGGGTCTTTAGCTACTAGACTAATTAAAGATGGAATCAAAAATCCTACATGTTCGAATGTAAAATCTGCACATATCTTGTCTAAGTAGCTGCAAAATATGTATTAATTACGCATGCATTAATAAATATGAAACTAGATCACCAGATCCTACACAAGGTATATGGATGTATAAAGAAGAACTCACCTTATCCATAGCTCTATCACACTAGTACATAACCAATCATATCGAAACAACTCCAAAATATCTTGTATAAATAGTTTGCTTTCGCATGATTGACCTACAACATCTGAATCTATAGAAACAGTTATAGGGCAATTTACATCATGTTCGCCTAACTATATTTCCATACCCCTACAGTTAGGACCTAACGGGACAGGTAGGTCATGTGGAACCCAACTGGGTAATGTAGGAGGTGGATGTGGAGGCCTAGAAGTTGTGGGTGTCTTCTTTTTAACCTATATATATATATATATATATATATATATTTCAGATCAACTGACATCATATACACACACTAATAATTTAACGTAATGTAAATTTACCATACAGTTTCAGTAAAGAGGACATCCGCTTTTTGCCACAATATCACTCCGCCTTCTGCCTCACCAAGCGTTTCACAATCTGAGTGGGCATTAATAGTGCAAAATAACATAGCATGCAAACGAAATGTCTCTCTTCGTGAAGCATCATAGGTCATCACACCTTCACCCCAGAGTTTCCTTAAGTCATCAATCAGAGGTTCAAGATAAACATCGATGTCATTTCCAGGTTGTTTAGGGCCCGATATCAACAACGACAGCATTACGTACTTATTTTTCATACACAGCCAGGGAGGAAGATTGTATATAACAAGCATGACTGGCCAAGTGCTATGTTGGCTGCTCAATGTCCCGTACAGATTCATCCCATCTGTACAAAGCCCAAGTCTTAGATTCCTGACTTCTTCACCAAATTCAGGGTACAATAGATCAATCTTCTTCCACTGTGGGGAATCAGACGCATGTTGTAGGATCCCATCATAATTTTTCTTAACATCTGCATGCCACATCAAATTATTTGCATCTATCGGATTAGCAAACAAGCGTTGAAACCGTGATATTATAGGTAGATACCACATCACCTTGGCAGGAGAACCAGTTTTGGACTCCCCCGAAGTCGTCAATTTATACCGTGACGCACCACATTTTGGACAATCTTTCAAATCCACATAGTCCTTTTGAAATAATACACAATCATTCGGGCATGCGTGTATTTTCTTGGCATCCATTCCCATTGGGCACAACAATTTCTTTCCCTGGAATGTTGAGATTGGCAGCTCGTTTCCTTCAGGAAGCATTTCTTTCAACAAAGACAACAATGACGTGAAGCTTTTGTCGCTCCATCTATTGTTAGCTTTCAGCTTATACAATCTCAACACAGCACTAAGCTTCGTAAACTTAGTACAACCTGTGTATAACGATATCTCAGCATCATGCACAATGTTTCTAAAAATGGGAGGTGGATCGGTGTGCTCTACCCCACAACTATCCAGCATCACATCAACGATGTCTACTGGAACTGGTTCATTCACATTCTACGTCATCGTAGGCAATTTCTTCTTCCACACAAGCATTGCTATCGACATCCACTGGTTTTGGGTTTGAAATCTCTCCATGCCAGTGCCATTCTGTATAGCCTTATATAATCCCGTTGCACATGACATGACTTTTGATTTCGTCACCAGTGCTGACTTTCAAGTTGTTACCACAATGTCTATATGGACAGTAGAACCTATCTCCAGGTTGTTTCCTATGTTCCTCGGCAAATCTAATAAACTGGTCAAGACCAGATATAAACTCTGGGGTGCAACGATTGCGAATGGACATCCATGATCTATCCATTCTATGATCAAAGAGAAAACAAGTATATATTACAACAAGATTAGGGTCTAGGGTTAACAAATACATGTGATGTCATTATTATATATAATAAATGTGTACCACCTATCCCACTCTTGAACACCTAATCTCACTAGTAAGTGTATAATGTGTATTGGGTTTTTAAGAAAATTTCGGCAGCATTTCCCCGCTGTTCTCCAAGTACATATGTACTTAGAGAACAAATGGGGAAATGCTGCTGAAATTTTCTTGAAAACCCAATACACATTATACACTTACATCCTGAGCGAGATCAGGTGTTCAAGAACAGTCCCAAACCGGGGACTATCCAAGATTTACTCCTAATGAGTAAATCTTGGACGGGTTTCTAGGCCAACAAATACATGTGTTGTCATTCTTATATATAATAAATGTGTACCACCTATCCCATTCTTGAACACCTAATCTCACTAGTAAGTGTATAATGTGTATTGGGTTTTTAAGAAAATTTCAGCAGCATTTCCCCGCTGTTCTCCAAGTACATATGTACTTAGAGAACAAACGGGGAAATGCTGCCGAAATTTTCTCGAAAACCCAATACACATTATACACTTACACCCTAAGTGAGATTAGGTGTTCAAGAACAGTCCCAAATCGGGGACTATCCAAGATTTACTCCTAATGAGTAAATCTTGGACGGGTTTCTAGGCCAACAAATACATGTGATGTCATTCTTATACCTACAATCATAGTCTCGGTTATTTAAATCCTAGTTCTTCAAGTTAGGGTGATTATTGATGTCTTTAGAGGCATGATTGGCAATCTAGGGAAAATTTCATCATTTACATACTAAGCATGTCACGTGTGTGCCTTACAGTTCATCATTAAGCAAGAAGGGTGATTAGGATTCTCAATATACTCAACAAGGAAACAAGTTACCAATTTCATAGTTAGGACGGTAGAGGTACCCTAAGATCTAGATCTAATAGTTCATAATGAGCCTGTGATAAAGTTATATCACTAGATGATTATATAATTTCAAAAGCAGTACACAAATATAACACCAGTCCTTTCATCACAACCCCATTCAACACACAATTTTCTTATAAAAACACTTGTGGACAGCCATAACAACATATCAATGCTTCTCTCCAAGTGACACATTAATATCTTATGAATGTTTAGATGCATTTATACTATCAATTCCTAGGGTTTACTTTTTTACAGTAGAAAAATATAATAGGGGTTATTTTGATCATTTTGTTACTAAAAATTGCATCTCTATGTAACTTCCATAAAAAACTATTATACATTAATATGATACTTTAATTGGTTGTGTTCATAGAGTCCACTTTAGGGTATGGACAAAGGTCGACAGTTCTACCAAATAGATCTTCTATTTTAGAGGCAATACATATATTATAAAGGTGAAAAAAAGCAGATTGAAGATATAATTTTGGAACAATTTCAGAACATGCAAATTTAGAACTATGAGACAATACATCGCTAGGGCACAACTAAACAAAAACAATAATATATTTCATAGCTAGGGCACAATCATGCTGCTTCTAGGCAGAGGATCGGGCAGCAGATATCCAAGGGTAGAACGGTGGGGCTAGTCAGCAGCCAACCTTTTCCCGAGCAAGCAAAAGAGAGGGAGCAAGCGAAGAGGGTACCTCTGTTGAGCGGCGGCGGCAAAGAACACGTGTCGATCGGCGGCGGCAGAGAGCAGGTGTCGATCGGCGGCGGTGAGAAGTGAGGGCGATCGGCGGGTATCGTGCGGCAACGGACAACAATAGGTGTCCAACAGAGGCGGCGGCGTGGCGGCAGCGGCCTGAGCGGCGACGGTGGCAGGCGGGGGCAGAGGACCAACAAGTAGTGGCAGCGGAGACGGGGGCAGAGAAGCAGACGACCAGCAAGTGGCGACGGAGGTGGGAGAAGAATCGTCGGACCTGACCTCAATCGCGCGAGAATGAATGAAACAGAGAGTCTGGCTCACGCGGGTGCAGTTAAGTTAACCATAGACGTTGGTTATTAAACAAACCGGCGCCTATAGTTCTAAGTGTCAGTTACCAACTAAAAACCGACACTTTTGTTCGTATATAGTCGTCGGTTCCAGCTAGAAAACTGACGTCTATATGTATATACCGACAAAAATAAATGTTCTCGAATTGAGATCTTTACTCGTCGGTTTCTTTGTTAACAACCGACGCTGTATGTTAAATTTTGGAGGTAATTTTTTCGCTGGAAAATTGGGATTTGGAGGGTGATTTTAGGCGTCGGTTTCTTATGTAGGAACCGACGCTAAAATAAAAGCGATACCCGTGTCTAGTCGCCCTTCACAGATAGATGTCAGTATTTTTATCTAACCGAAGTTGTATGGATTAAGCGTTGGTTTCCTATATACAACTGACGCATGTGAATGCGACTTAATAAGACATTTCTGTAGTAGTGATGTCTCATAAGGAATAGTTGGATAAATGACTGAGTACTTTTGGTAAGCTTGATAGTATGAACAGTCTTATCTTATAACTACTCTTGTTATACTTTTTAGCTGCTTATGTATATGTTCATCTGAGGTTATGTAGTTTGGGCAGGGAGTTATGTCTCCCGCTGGGACAATGTTCAATTGTCTCACTCCGCTGGTTTACACCCTTTTTAGGTGGTCGAGCTAGACGTGGTGGTGGTCGCGGAGTTGCGGTCGAGCAGCAAGAAGAGCAGTAAAAGGCAAGTGATGGACATGCTATTATTTTGGATGTTTTGTAGTAGAGTCTAGAGTCATCCCTATACTCTCAGGTCCTTGGCGGTGTTTTGATGTTGTTTCACGAAGTACAGTTGTAGATGTTATATCCTGCTGTTGGCCGGGTGTAGGCCTCTATATGTATGAACAGGTGATGAACTCATGTGATGACAAGATAGCTGTTGCTCTAGGTTGTGGACATGTAATAGGCTTATATATATATATATATATATATATATATATATATATATATATATATCTGTGTGTGTGTGTGTAACCTGTTTTCTTGCAGGATGTGGACTGGAATGTAAAAGTTCCTCAGTTTATCAGTTTTCCGCAATCAGTTTTCATTAACACGTGTTTTCGATAATCTGTGGTTATGGTGATTTCTGCACGTTTTCACGTAACACCTCACTATCTGTGTGATTGTGGGTTGTGTTGCCACACATGTTCTTGTAAAGCTCTCATTCCTTCCATCTTCCCAATCCCCTTTCTCAAAGAGCAAAGGTTGAAGTAAGCTACTCTGAGTGAAGGTGAAGCTATTTTTGTTCTTCTTCAAGGTTGAAGAAGAGGTGAAGATCTTCTCCAAGTGAAGGAGAAGGGCAAGGCCAAGATTAAAAAAGAGTGGAAAATTCCTTCAAGGCCAAAGACTTGATGCAAGTGTGGGTAAGTCCTTGTTGAAGGCTTAAGACATCTTGATCAAGTGGGTAAGTCCTTATTTAGGTGATCGAATCTTGTCTTGATTAGGCAAGTCCTTGGATGTATGGTGGTCACTTTGTATCTCTTATGATAAAATATAAGTATACACGGATTGCAAAGTCCTTAAGGTTGACCTCTCTTGGTAGTGGATCGGCTATATCCTAATTTGGAGATTGGAACCACTCTAACCACCTTGTCTAAGTGCATGTTTCAATTTCTCTCATTATTTCTATGTTTGTTTAGATAGGACTTCAAATTGATCTTTAACATTTGTTTTCAATTGATATAATTTGAAGGTCTAACTATTCTTGTGAGAATTTTTTGAAGCTCTACTCACCCCCACCATCTGGAGCCCTAGATCCAACAATTTTAATTTATTTTTAGACAAAAAAACATATTACAATCATGTAGGTTCCTTTCAGAAACAAATCTCATGGATCAAGCTACCAACAACCCTAAGATCTCAGTTTTTGTGAGTCATGGTTTGATAGTCCAATAAGTCTACATATGTGACCTCATCAAGAGTCTTGTGAGTCTTATTCTATGTTCTAGTCTATAGGTTTAGGATCTCAACACCATGGAAATAGCATCCATGAAGTATAAAGGATCAGGTCATAATTCATGTTTTTAAAAAAACGAAGACACATCTTTTATTTGTTTATTGGAACAAAAGTTAGCTAAGACAAGTTATGGGTTGCTGAGGCAACTCCCCATGTCCAAACAAAAGGGAACTACTCCATATTTCTCATAAAATTAAAAAAAAAGATAGGGAGTAGAGCAATAATGTTCCTAAGAAGCATTGTTGAAGAATCTATGAGGAAGAATGTGACTTTATCTCTTTGTCCCTTGATCCATTCTCCCAAACATGGTTTTGACATGATAGGGGATTGGCCTCTTATGTTTGTCACACCCCCCTCCTTTAGAGAAGAGGGAGTGCCCTCAAAACCTTGAGAAATGCACCTGACGACACTGGAGTTTTTTGGATCTAGCGCTCTACTCGATCAGTTGGTTTATCAATTGATCAATTGGATTAATTAGTAGTGTGGCTTTCAAGCAGGAAAATTGACCAATTGAAAACTATTTGGGTGACTAGTTGAGTTGATACCTCGGCTCGAAGGAAAGTCAGTCGATTGGTTCAAGGCAAATTGACCATTTCGACCATTAAAACATACCTTCTTAGGTCGGGGTGAGTCGATTGACTGGATAGCTAGTCATTTAGTTAGCGTTTGCAACTCCTTCCAATTTTGTTGTTGAATCAATCAATCGAAGGTGGCCAATCAACATACTAGTCTTCTGGGTGAACTAAAAGTGTGTAGTTATGTCCTCTTGTGAAAAACTACTAGAGGGGGGGTGAATAGAGTTTTTGAATTATTTTAACAATTTATTGAATTCAAACAACCACAATTGAAATTAGAAGAAAGAGACAGGTGTTTAGAGTGGTTCCAACTATAGCAAATACTATAGTTGTCAGTCTACTACCCGGTTGCTTACCCAACTGGGATTTGAAAGTATTTATTTTATTACCTCTCGAGGATTTATACAAAATACAATACTTTCCTTTACACCCTTTGAACAGCCTTCACCCTGAAGTAGGTGCACCAACTTTGAGGTAGCCTTCTATGAAGTAGCTTCAAGCTCCCCCTTGAAGTAGCCTTCCTCTCTAGAAGTAACCTCCCGTTGCACCAGCCTTCTGAAGTAGCTCAAAGTCTCCTTCTTCGCCAAGAAGATCTTCACCCTCTCTAATCCGCAACCTCCAACCTAGGAGTAGCAAGGAGAGTACAAACAATAATAGGGAACAAGAAAGAAAATAGAAATTACAACTTATCCTTTATAGCCCAAGGCTTGATTTGCCTATATCAAGCGTATAGATCTCCTAACCAAGTATGTGAACTTGTGATTGCAGTGGGTAGGAGATACTAGCCCATAGGACACGAATTATGAGCTAAGGAATGAAATGGCCAATTGTCACAATGCTCAAATTTCTCACAAACAGATTGCACAAAGTATGCTCAAAGGTTTATCAAGTGTAGCAAGTGTAAACAAGTGAGTTTAGGTGTCCTATGCCTTGTCCTATTTATAGGAATGGCCTAAGGATGCTTAAGGACGTTCTAGACAACTTCTAGGGGTTTCTAAGTGCTTAACTAGCCGTTAGGTACAAAGTTATTGCTTTAACAACGGCTAATTAATTAATTCTGCAGTTGCTGTCAGAGACCATCTCGGTCGACAAATGGTCGACCGAGACACCTACTCGGTCGAACTTTTGTCGACCGACAGGCTCTCTGGAACAAGTGATTTGCAACGTCTTTCTCCAACTGCCAACTAACTTGTCTGTTGTGTCTAACGACTACTTTGGATCTTTCTCGGTCGAGAAGATTGTCGACTGAGAGTGTCTCGGTCGAGGAGTTTGTCGACCGAGATTGATCCTGTTTCAAGGTTTCAATTTAGGCACTAATTATGTGTGAGTGTGCAAAAGTAATCCTATTTGAATGGGATGACTTGTCTAACTGTGGTGTTTAGCTAGGGAGAATCTAACGCTTGATTTACATGCAATTCTAAGTACTTGTACATTATATTTTTGTACAAGTTTTTACAACAGTGATTACATTGCATGAAAATATAAATATGTAAGCTTGTAGATTTTCCCTTGTTGCTTTGTCATCCTGCACACTCAAGTAGCTCGTTAGATTAATAAGAATGAAATGTTTGTCATAATCAAAACAAAGGGATTTATAGATGTCCATTTAGCCAACAATCTCCCCCTTTTTGAAGATGACAAACATTTCCAAAATATAAATAAAGGAAATATAAAACATATGAGTTTCATACCTTTAGATTACCTTTTGTAGCTTTTTCTCTTGTGTATAAAATGTGTGCTTATTATTCCCATGAATTATGGAACATGAAATCCAGATCATTTGGGAATATAGCAACTTTCAATGTAAAGCCAAGAGTTTATTTATGAAACTCATGAATTGAGTTTTACATAATTACTAAGTTTTAGTTTTATATTTATCTCTCCCCCTTTGTCATTTCAAAAAGATAACCGTTTAAGAATAAAAACTCCCCCTTAATTAGATGTCCCATCAAATCTAATGAAAAAGATGTCCATTTAAAAACCAAAAATGTAAATAAGAGTTTTTGTTTAAGTAGCACAAATATCAAAGAAAACATCTTCCAAAGGAGTGATAAGCAATTGCTTCCTAATATTGTTAAATTGATCTAGTGGAAGCGGTTTTGTAAAAATATCAGCCAATTGATCTTCTGTATCAACATGATGAAGGGAAACATGATTTTTGGAGATGTGATCCCTTAAAAAGTGATGACGGATTTCAATATGTTTAGCTCGGCTGTGTAAAATAGGATTGTGTGCTAAGTTTATGGCGCTCATGTTGTCACAAAAAATAGGCGTAGATGAAAGATTAAAACCATAATCGCTTAACACTTGTTGCATATAAAGCACTTGAGCACAACAAGACCCGGCTGCCATATATTCAGCTTCAGTTGTAGATAGGGCAACCGTATTTTGTTTCTTGCTAAACCAAGATACTAAGGCTCTCCCTAATAAGAAACAACCACCACTAGTACTCTTGCGATCAAGTCGACAACCAGCATAATCCGCATCAGTATAAGCTTTGAAATCCAAGGATTGTCCTTTTGGATACCATAAACCAAAGCAAGTAGTGTCGGCTAGGTAACGAAGAATTTGTTTAACTGCTAGAAAATGAGAATGCATAGGTTGTGATTGAAATCGAGCACAAAGACCAACGGAAAACATAATGTCCGGTCTAGAAGCCGTTAAGTAAAGCAAACTACCAATCATGGCTCTATATAAGGAATCATCAATAGGTTCCCCATTTTCATCCTTATCAATTTTGATAGAAGTAGCCATAGGAGTAGTAGCATGTTTGCATTGATCCATCCCAAAATGTTTTAAGAGTTCTTTAGTATATTTTTCTTGGTTTATGAATATTCTGGCAGGTGTTTGCTTAATTTGAAAACCAAGAAAGAAAGTTAGTTCACCCATGAGGCTCATTTCAAATTCTTTTTTCATAATATCACTAAATTGTGTGCATAATGAATCATTAGAAGCTCCAAAAATAATGTCATCAACATATATTTGCACAACTAGGAAATTAGATGTATATGTTTTGAAAAATAAAGTAGAATCTGAATTTCCAATAGAAAAACCATTATCAAAAAGATATGTCTTGAGCCTTTCATACCAATTTCTAGGTGCTTGTTTTAAACCATAAAGTGCTTTCTTAAGTTTATAAACATAGTCACCTTTTTCTGGAATTTCAAAACCAGGTGGTTGGGCAACATAAACTTCTTCTTGAATGATGCCATTTAGAAAAGCACTTTTGACATCCATTTGATAGAGTTTGATGTTTTTATGGGCAGCAATAGCTAGTAACATTCTAATGGCTTCAAGTCTAGCTACGGGTGCATATGTTTCATCAAAATCTATTCCTTCTTGTTGATTATATCCTTGTGCTACTAACCGAGCTTTATTCCTTATTACTTCTCCTGACTCATTTAGCTTGTTCCTAAAAACCCATTTAGTTCCTATTATGGTTTTATCTTGTGGTTTAGGAACTAAATCCCATACATCATTTTTAGTGAATTGATTCAATTCTTCTTGCATGGCTATTATCCAATAGTCATCTTTAAGAGCTTCAGATATCTTTTTAGGTTCAATGATAGAAACAAAGGCCATGTTTGCAACATCTTTAAAGGAAGAACGAGTTTTGACTTTATCATTAGGATCTCCAATAATTAATTCTTGAGGATGATCTTTAATAAGTCTAGGTGTAGGTTGTGGTTCAGCTTGGTGATTATTTGTAGCACCTTTTTCACTATCGTTTGGTATGTTTAAATTTTCGAATTGATTAGTGAGATCTATGATTTCTAGATTTTCAGATTTGGATTCTTCATGAAAAGAAACATGAATAGATTCCTCAACTTTTCTAGATATAGTGTTATATACTCTAAAAGCTTTGCTAGAAGTGGAATATCCCAAAAAGAATGCTTTGTGTGATTTTGAGTCAAACTTATCTCTATCATCTTTGGTATTTAAGATATAGCATGTGGAGCCAAAGGTATGAAAATAGTCAACTCTAGGTTTCTTAGAATGTATTAGTTCATATGGAGTTTTCTTTAAATGAGAGTGAACAGTTACTCTATTTAGCACATAGCATGCAGTGTTTACAGCTTCAGCCCAAAAGGTTTTGGGTGTGTTATGTTCAAGCATCATAGTTCTAGCCATTTCTTGTAGTGATCGATTTTTCCTTTCAACTATACCATTTTGCTGTGGGGTGCATGGAGCAGAAAAATTATGAGTGTATCCTTGAGATGTACAAAACTCTTCAAATGTATGATTTTCAAATTCCCCACCATGATCACTTCGAATGGTACATATTTTATTTTGTAAGAGATTTTCAATCTTGGAACAAAATTGCATAAAAACATGAATAGTATCATCTTTAGTTGCAATAAAATGTACCCATGTATATCTACTATAATCATCAACAATAACAAAACAGTATCTCTTACCACCGATTGATTGTGTCCTCATTGGTCCAAATAAATCCATATGAATTAATTCTAATGATCTACTGGTGCTAAGTACGTGTTTTGATTTGAAAGATGTTTTGGTTTGCTTTCCCATTGTGCATGGTTCACAGTTTTCAACTTGATCAAAAGATAAAGTAGGCAATCCACGAACAAGATCATATTTCACTAACTTTTTGATAACATGTGAACTAGCATGTCCTAGCTTTTTATGCCATATTTGTAAGGTATTGTCATTTGCAAGCAAGCATTTTCCCACTACTGATTTCATAGAGTTAGGTTTAAGAATATAAAGATTTCCAACTCTATTTCCTTCATAAACAACATTTGTAGTATTTTCTATTAATAACTTGCAGCAGGTTTTGTTAAATAACACATCATAACCACTATCACATAATTGACTAACACTTATCAAGTTATGGTGCAAACCATCAACAAGTAGAACATTCTTAATTTCGAGGTTTGTACCAACATTACCTATTCCAACGATTTTGCCCTTACCATTGTCTCCAAATGTGACTGTTCCACTTTTCTTTTCTTCAAAGGTTTGGAATGCATCCTTGTTTCCGGTCATATGTTTGGAACATCCACTGTCAACCACCCATTCCTGCATTAAAATGTAGATTTTGGTACCCATGTGATGGTCCGATATGGTTAGAATCATTTAAATACAGATTTGTATAAAAGTTCTGAATCAGAAGTCCAGTCGGTCGACAATTGTTCGACCGACATATGTCTCGGTCGACAATTTGTCGATCGAGAAGATTGCTGTAATACAAAACCAGAAAACACAGAAATGTAGCTCGGTTGAACGATTTTCGACCGAAATAATTGTTGTAAATTTTGATATGTTACAGACATTCGGTCGGTCGACAATACTTTGACCGACTAATGGTTCGGTCGACAATACTTCGACCGACTAAGTTTCTGTTTTAGTACAATAATGCAGAAAATTGCCAATGAGCATAAAATATTTTGTTTAGTTGAGATAAGACAATATAAATAGCAAGATGGAGCTTTTTGGTCATATCTCAACTAAATTCTGTTTGACTCTACTAAGTTTGAGGTTTTGGGACCCAAACTAATTCGGAATCCTTTGTTTTATAAGGGCATGAAAAGGAATAGTGTCCAAGACGTAAACAAAAATGGCAGGTAATAGAGTCAACTTCATTTCTCTTTCTAGCCATTGTTTTCTTGGGTACAAACCTAGTTTGAGTTCTTTTAGGTTGATTTTTCTTTGGAGCATATCCCAAACCTTTTCTTCTGTTGAAAACAGTACCAATGTTTAGAATGTTATCAAGTATATCTTTTCTTCTTAACTCATGAAGTTCTCTTTGCAGCTGAGCAATATCATTCATTTTCTTGTGTAAATCTTTTCTTGCTTGTTCTAAATCAGATAGCAATGAATCTCTTTCTTTTATAACATTATCATAGTCTAGATGGTTACACAAAATAGGTTGAGTCTGAAAATCTTTTAGTTTAGCTAACAAGTCAGTCTTTTCTTTAGAAAGGAGATCAATATTTGTTTCTAGAGTGAGTAGCTTTCTAGTGCAATCATCTAAAGATGTTTTTAAAGATAAATTTTCAAGATCAATGTTATTCTTTTCAGAAGAAAGATTATCTAATTTAGCAATTTGCTCATCATTTGATTTTATAACCTTCTTTAGTTTCTTCTTGACATCAACATACTTATCATGAATTTCTTGTAGACTAGTGACTAACTCTTCTTTAGAAAGATCAAGTAGGCTTACCTCTTGAGAGTTTTCATCATCTTCTCTTGCCATTAGACAATCCACGGTTTCTTCTCCGCTTTCACTGTCACTTGATTCGTCCCATGCACCTTTATAGGCTTTTTCTCCCTTCTTCTTGTGTGAGCTTTTCTTTCCTTTCTTTGCTTTAGGACATTCATTCTTGAAATGCCCTTTCTTTCCACATTCAAAGCACCTAGGAGGGGTAGAAGAAGAGCTGGAAATTTTGTTAGATTTAAATCTTTTGTATTTCTTACCATTTACTATCAAGGCTTCTTCTCCCTCTTCTTCACTTGACTCCTCACTTTCTTGTGTGACAGATTTTGAAGCTTTTAGAGCCACATCCTTCTTCTTTCCTTGCTGAAGTTCACATGCTCTTCTTTCTTCCTCTTCTAGAGTTGCTTCATGGGCTTCTAAGTTGCCAATAAGTTGCTCCATTTTTAGTTGAGTGAGGTCGTTTGCTTCTTCAATGGCTGTCACCTTTGGCTTATATTTTGGAGGAAGTGAACGAAGGATCTTTGATACCTGATCTTCTTCAGGAATAGGTTTTCCTAAAGCACTTAAACCATTAACAATAGTAGAGGATTTTGCAAACATTTCACTAATTGATTCATTAGTATCCATACAAAAGTGTTCAAATTTTTGTTTAAACATGCTAATCTTGGAATTTTTGACTTGGACTGTACCTTCATAGGTTATGGACAGTCTATGCCAAATATCATATGATGTGTCACAATTAGATATTCTATTAAATTCTCCTACCGAAATAGAACAATATAAAATGCTTACAGCTTTTGCATTCATTTGGGCCAGCTTTACCGTGTTTGCATCCCATTCCGCAAATTCATTTTGAGGAAGCACATATGGAGTAGACACCATTCTCCATAAATCCCAGTTGATGCCTTGGAAGTAGAATTGCATCCTTCTCTTCCAATATTGGTAGTTTGTTCCATCGAACGCTGGGGGCCTAGCAACAAGTGTCCCTTCAATGTTGAGGTTGTTGAGTACTCCGTCACCCATTTCTTCAAGACCTTGTTAGGGTTCCTTGAAGCCTTGCTTTGATACCAATTGAAAAACTACTAGAGGGGGGGGTGAATAGAGTTTTTGAATTATTTTAACAATTTATTGAATTTAAACAACCACAATTGAAATTAGAAGAAAGAGACAGGTGTTTAGAGTGGTTCCAACTATAGCAAATACTATAGTTGTCAGTCCACTACCCGGTTGCTTACCCAACTGGGATTTGAAAGTATTTATTTTATTACCTCTCGAGGATTTATACAAAATACAATACTTTCCTTTACACCCTTTGAACAGCCTTCACCCTGAAGTAGGTGCACCAACTTTGAGGTAGCCTTCTATGAAGTAACTTCAAGCTCCCCCTTGAAGTAGCCTTCCTCTCTAGAAGTAACCTCCCGTTGCACCAGCCTTCTGAAGTAGCTCAAAGTCTCCTTCTTCGCCAAGAAGATCTTCACCCTCTCCAATCCGCAACCTCCAACCTAGGAGTAGCAAGGAGAGTACAAACAATAATAGGGAACAAGAAAGTAAATAGAAATTACAACTTATCCTTTATAGCCCAAGGCTTGATTTGCCTATATCAAGCGTATAGATCTCCTAACCAAGTATGTGAACTTGTGATTGCAGTGGGTAGGAGATACTAGCCTATAGGACACGAATTATGAGCTAAGGAATGAAATGGCCAATTGTCACAATGCTCAAATTTCTCACAAACAGATTGCACAAAGTATGCTCAAAGGTTTCTCAAGTGTAGCAAGTGTAAACAAGTGAGTTTAGGTGTCCTATGGCTTGTACTATTTATAGGAATGGCCTAAGGATGCTTAAGGACGTTCTAGACAACTTCTAGGGGTTTCTAAGTGCTTAACTAGCCGTTAGGTACAAAGTTGTTGCTTTAACAACGGCTAATTAATTAATTATGCAGTTGCTGTCAGAGACCATCTCGGTCGACAAATGGTCGACCGAGACACCTACTCGGTCGAACTTTTGTCGACCGACAGGCTCTCTGGAACAAGTGATTTGCAACGTCTTTCTCCAACTGCCAACTAACTTGTCTGTTGTGTCTAACGGCTACTTTGGATCTTTCTCGGTTGAGAAGATTGTCGACCGAGAGTGTCTCGGTCGAGGAGTTTGTCGACCGAGATTGATCCTGTTTCAAGGTTTCAATTTAGGCACTAATTATGTGTGTGAGTGTGCAAAAGTAATCCTATTTGAATGGGATGACTTGTCTAACTGTGGTGTTTATCTAGGGAGAATCTAACGCTTGATTTACATGCAATTCTAAGTACTTGTACATTATATTTTTGTACAAGTTTTTACAACAGTGATTACATTGCATGAAAATATAAATATGTAAGCTTGTAGATTTTCCCATGTTGCTTTGTCATCCTGCACACTCAAGTAGCTCGTTAGATTAATAAGAATGAAATGTTTGTCATAATCAAAACAAAGGGATTTATAGATGTCCATTTAGCCAACATCTTGATCCTTTGATTCATTGGGAAATGTTGTATATTCTTTGACTTCAGAATTGAACAAGAGAGAATGAGCATAAAATCTACAAGAATTGACAAAAGATATGAATGAACTCTAAATCTATGAATTAAATGTGCAAAGTGTCTTAGAAATGATCTAAATGATGCAATAAAAATGGATGAAGACACATTCATCATTCTTCCTAGAGAGGTATCTGGAGAAGAAGATGGCTCAGTCTGAGTCGTTAAGCTAAGGGTCATGGTCTGTGAATGAGTATCAGGCAAAGTTTATGAAGTTGTTATGGTCCTTCCTTCACATGAAAGCCACAAAGAAGGATAGGACAACAAGGTTTAAGAAGGGCTTGAATGATGTGTTGGCAAGGGAGACGTCAACATTAGATTCTCATAAGAAGTTTTCCACATTTTTAGAGTATGTTAGGTGGATAGAGAGGATAGTTGTGGAGTAGCAAAATCCTATTCTGGAAAGAATGGCAAAGTCAGGTAGTACAAGGAAGATATCATCCCAGTTTTAGGGACAACAAACAAGAAGTTTCAAGAAGCATCGATTTTCTACATCGTGGTATCAATAATCACCGCAGAGGCCAACATATTCTTAGCTAATCAAGGAATATGAATATAGTGGCTGGTACACTGAGTAGAGAGTCCTCTTCATCATCACCTTCTTACAGAAAAGTTATACTACATGGAATGTCATAAGCGGGACACCATTGTGTCTCTTAGGCAGATTAATGTACTGTTAGAGGTCTCCTTGTTGGCACGGTTACATGTGAATCCATTATTGATACAACATATCAAAGATTCAAAGAGGGATGGTACTGTGGTATAGAATATCAAACCAGAGTTTGGTAGTGGGAAGGATGAAGATTTTCATGAGACAAGTGATGGGATAGTGTGAAGACCAAATGGTGGTTCTAGATGTTGGAAGATTGAGGGGATGGTACTTGAGGAGGCTCATTTGTCAATGTACACGATGCATCCTAGTAGTACAGAGATGTATCACAGCCTCAAGGAGTTGTATTGGTGTCCACGGTTGATATGAAATGTAGAAGAGTTTGTGGCCATGTGTCTACTGTTTCAATAGTATAGAACAAAACATCAGAAGCCTTCTAGGACATTGTAGCCTTTTCCAATCCTACAGTAAAGTGGGATCATATAACCATGAACTTTTTGGTTGATCCTCTAAGAATAGCCGTAGGTCATGATTCCATTTGGGTGATCATTGATCGGTTGACAAAGTCAACTCACTTTTTCCTAGTCAAAACCATTGACCCAACAGAAGTTGGCACATATTTATTTTGCTGAGATAGTTTTCCTACACGTCATACCAGGCATTTGATAGTTGTGCTCAGTTTATGTGTAGGTTCTAATAACATTTGCATACAACTTTGGGGATACAATTGAAATTCAATACAACTTTCCATAGACAGGTAGATGGTCAATCAAAAAGGATTGTATAGATGTTGGAGGATCTTCTGAGAGTATGTGTTCTCTAGTTTCTTAGAAATTGAGGATGTAACCTGAGTCTGATTGAGTTTTCCTATAATGAAAACAACTATTAGAGGAGCATAGACATGACACCGCATGAGGTTTTATATGGAAGGCATTGTCAATCACCTCCTTGTAAGTATAAGACATGTGAGTAACAACTGTTTGTTCCTGAGTTGGTCCAAAAAACTACATAGTAGATCAAGGTGATCACACAATAGTTGAAGGTGACACATGATAGGTAGAAGTCGTATAATGTTTGTAGACCATCGATGTAGAATGTTGGAATTGCAATTTGGGAACCGTTTACATGTTAAGTCACCCCTTGGAAGGGTGTTCTACGGTTTGGAAAGAATGGTAAGTTATGTGCTAGTTTTATGGGACCATACCCTATCATGGCTTGAGTTGGGAAGGTGATGTACCATTTGGAGTTACCTCCAGACTTGCACAACTTGCACAACATGTTTCACATGTTGGTGTTGAGGTAGTGTCACCCAAATATAGAGCAGACGTTACAAGCGGTGGATGTAGAGTTGATGATGATATTTCATGTGTCAATGGTCCAGTTTTGATCTTAGATAGATTGTGCAAAAGATAAGGAAGAAGGATATATAATTACTTAAGGTATTTCCACCTTCTAATGATTTCTTAGTTTTAACAATTGATGGTTGTTTTGTGTGTTGACAACTGATGGTTGTTCTGCATGTGCGACAATCGATGGTTGTTCAGAGTGCGACAATTGGTGGATGTTTTGTGTGAGACAATCAATGGTTGTCCTGGGTGTTGATAATCGAAGGTTTTCCTCTGTGTTCAACAACCGATTATTATTCCGCATGGACAGAACTGTGGTGGTGAGGATATTCAGTTTGTAGATCAGTGAAGCTAAGAGGTCAGTGTGGTTGGTGTATAGTTCTAGAGTCATCCCTGTAATCTCAGGTCCGGACAGGAGGATTGGTACATGATGCATATCGAATCAGATTTTTGGTTATATATCATGAGTAATGTAAATATTGTAAGTATTGAAAAACACCTTTGGTATACAGATTGTGGCTGAAATTACTGAAATTTTGTAATCTTACTTGGTATGAATATACGTGTTGAGTTGGACCTTTTTGCAACTATTTCTTTTGAAATGATTAAGAACTTTTATTTCGTCTTTAATTGTATATAGTTTTGGTAGTGTTATTTGTGAGCATTTGATCACTATTTTGATTTTGAATAATCTCATTTAGCGCGGCGGGTCATCACATTCTACAACAAATCTTCTTAAATAACATAAAATAGAATTTCAAAATAGTGGATGAAAAGATTTGTATCTTACATGCAGTAAGTAAATATCACATACATTTGTCTAAAGGTCATTTGCAACACCAGTCATAAATTATATGTTGAATGTATTTCAAAAGATTAGATCTGTAGTAACTAGATCATGACTAAAATTAGATATTTGAATATACATGTACGTATTTTGTTAAGTTCAATTTGATGGATTAAGTAGTTAAGATTAAGACCGGACGATTTTTCAGATAAAATCCGAGTGCAATACTTATCGTTATTAGACTTGATTGGGCAATTTGGTGAAATTCCGATTTGATGGTCAAGTTTAATTTTCTTCCATAACTACTTTTGGGACTAGCCCTATTATCGTTGGACGAAATTAATACCCGGACATCGTGACAAATAGTATTTCAATTTACAAAGAAAAATAGTGGAAAGCCAACCATGAACTTGTGGGACCGGTGTAATACGCTCCAAAGATTTGTTGAGTCAATGAATGCCCTGATCGACACCAGATTGGCCAGTATCCCCAGTGCTGAGAAATTGATGGATCTGCATTTGTTAAAACGCAATTTAGGCTAGTATGTTACTTCCCACACATTTGTAGTTCAATTAAACACTCAATTAATTGATAGCTCAATATCATAATGTTCAAGGTGTTGGACACATTGATTGGAGTATCGGATTGATTAAAATCGCATTTGACTGATTCTGCACAATCTGCATTCCCAACCGATCGGTTCATGTGATGAACCGGTCGGCTGAGGTTGCTGAACCGGTCGGCTCAATTGTTGAACCGATCGGCTCATGCACAGAGTGAAATGACCGGTTCAAGTGTTGAACCGATCGGTTCAACTGGTGCAATCGAGCAACTTGGGAAAGTAGGATTGGTGAGAATTTTCCTTTCGTTTCAAATTGTCCAATTCAATTGGGAATAATATTGGTATTCGATACCAATTGGGAAAGAAACAAGGAAAGTCAATCGGGAACCAACCTGGAACCCCAACCGACCGGTTCAAGGGTCCCAAACGATCGGTTCAGTGGTGAACCGATCAGTTCAGGTCCCCAACCGACCGGTTCACTTGTGAACCGATCGGTTCAGGTTGCGAGATGGTTTCTTTTTGTGGAAAATCCCGAACCCTTCTACTCCTGCTTTAGTCCCGTATTGCCGGGCACAGAGAACCCTGTCCCATGACCCACCTATATATATAGGGGTATTGGGGGCTTCTCAGAGTACAACTAAGTGCAAGTTGATTGCTCTGCAAAGTTGTCGTTCTCTCTGGTTTTGGTAACCGAGAGAGAGCCCGAGCAAGTGCTTCCCGCAAAGGGAGGTGCAACAAGGGAAGGACAACTGCAGTTGCAATTGACAGCAGGAGAGTGTGTTGGCGACTAGTACGTCAACAGGAGGGTGCGACTCCTTCCAATTCCTTGTGGGACAAGGAGAGTGGAGTTCCAGGTGGTCTGTGTGGACTACTTCAGAGGCGGGAGGTCACTGCCGCTCAGGAGGACAACTGTCATTCGACAGTCCGGTAGGAGGAGGAGTCTTCAGTCCCGGTGCGACCAGGAGCTGCACAGACACCGTCCAAGACCAGAGGTGAAGACCACGCAAGGCACGTGGTATTGTCGCCGAGCAAGCCTCGGGACAAGGTATGATTCACAAACCATCTTTCCTATTATATAGATGTTGACGCGATTGCTTTTGTCCCGGGTTTGGGGAGAAAAATTTTTGTTTCCGCTGCTTCTCTGCCTCCTCCAAAACCCAACAATAGGTTGTTGCTATCAACCTGTCCCAAATAATGTTACACCTTATAAAGGCTTTACACATGTTTACAGGTTCATATAGAACTGGAATAAAATAGGAAATACCACAAAATTTGTAATTCTAAACAAGCATGATTCCACTATGCTTAGATCATCACATTCAAGCATAATCATGAACTAACAAGCTTCTAATAAGCAATATAAGTGAAGAATGTCATATAACTCGCCTCTATAGAGTAGGTCAGATATCCAACAGCAAAAATCTTGAGCAAATAGGGCAAGGAAACCTTGGATTCAGATCTGAACTTGGCCAACTATGCAATTCTCTCCACAAACAAGCAAAACCCTAGAAAAGAGACAAGAAGGAAGGAGTTTTGAGTTCTAGGGGAACTTTCACCATGGAAAACCATGGTTCCATCCTGGAGAGATGTAGGAGGAAGAGGAACAAAGAATTAAACGGAGGAAATAAGGAAAAACTTACACTTTTAGGTCAATATCACTAGGGGGAAGCTTTATAGACCCAAAATGGGAATCAATTGCAACTCTAGAATTTTTTTCCAAGAAGAACCCCACTCTCTTCTTCCTTGGGCAGCCATTTTCGCAGCTGAACAGAGGGAGGACGAGGCTGGGAGAAGGAGAGAGAGAATGGAGAGAAAATGGCTCGTTTGTGGGCTTTTGGATAAGTATATGACACTTTAATATTAAGAAAAAGAAAAAAAAATTGAAATTCTAGTATATATCCAAGTATCCATGGCTTTGTATTATTAATATACATAAGCACACACACAAGCAGCTCTCCCACCATCCCTATAGACCTGCTTGGCTTGCCTTTGACGAAATTCTCAGCCAATCAAATAATTCCTTAGTTGATAGCTACTAAAGGTAGCTCATCCATGAAGGGGAAAACCCTAAAATGCCCTTGATAAAAACACCTTCAAACCATGGCTCAAATATGATCCCCATGGCTCAAAAATCTCAAGAATGATAATATAAAAACGAAGGAATATAATGTATGTGACAAATTGCAAAGCAAACCCCTCAATTGGGTAAATTGCAGAAAAGTCTGAAATGTACAGAAAATTACATAACTTTCTCAAACAATGTCCAAATTGGACCAAATTTGAAACTTAAGCTTGTGTTATGATTTCAAAATATATAAGAAGGTTAGATTAGGGTTATGAGCATTCAATTATGGAAATTAAGCTCATTCAACTCATTAAGAAAGTTCAAGGGCCTTACACCAATGATGAGTGATATTCACCTAAGCATGCTCAAAATGCAAAATGATTTGGAAAAATAAATTTAGTAAGCACTGGATTGGCTAGAAATTAGAATTTCTAAAGTTGGTTTAGGCTAAACATCAGTCGAGTTACCAACTTGACCGATCTGTGGCCGAGGGCTTTTGTAAAGAGCCATTCGGTCGAGTTTACCAGTCACAGAACTCGACCAATGGCTAGGATGGAGCAACCATAAGTTAGGTTCAGCTGACTTTTCTCCCTCTCAACTAGAGAAAAATCGACCAATCCAACCTCTAGCTCCCTCAAGCTCTCCACCCTAGACCCCACCTTCCTCGCCCTAACCCAAGTTCAACCTAGATTGACCTCCCTTGACCTTTTTCCCATCAACCGTAGGTGTGTGGATGGTCTGTGGTGATGTTTCTCTTGTTTTCATTCTCTTAATCCTTCTCATTTTGTCTCCATGGCGTAAAATAGGAGAAAGAAAGCCGCCCCATCTGGAGTACCATCCTACTCCTCCAACTCACACCTCAAACCCCTGACGATACCGTCTTTGTCTCTAATGATACTCTAAATAGGTATAAGGAGCTCCATCCTAGGAATCTCTTTCCTTTTCGTGCCCTTTTTTAGCCAAGCCCACGTAGATAAAGCATTATTGATCAAGTAGTCGAGTTGCTTTACAACCACCACCGCTCCGCCTTGAGTGTTGAACGTGTGTGATACCACAATTCCATCAAAATCACCAATGTCATTCACAAATTCTATGATAATTTGCAATAGAATTACCACACTCTTGTACCCATGTATAATGATCAAGTAGTCCTTATTTCCATGATCGTCGGGAAGAAATTCCAAGTCACTGAGGATACCCTGAATATCTATTTCTCGGGTGCTGAGGTGACTGATACCAGGAGGAAAGATTATCCTGAGTATTTTGACCTTGTTGACCTTGATGCCTTCTAAAAGTAATATGATGTCACTCTTCGTGATATTCAAAAATTCTTAAAGAAGCCTCAGTTTCCCTACAGGAAGAAGTGTACCCTTCCCTTCTCAACCTTAGACCTCAAGAACCACATACTCAACCTAGTTTTCAACTGCAATATTTACCCAAAGAAAACCCATACTAAATTGCAGAAAACACGACGGTGATTATGTTCTATAACTTGAAGAACATTACAATCAAGTGAGAAAGATATGTCCTCCACCACATGACCGACTTTGATTCTGGTAAGAACACCCGTAGCACCCACCCATGACCTATGCACACTTACTCTTTGATATACTATATCTCATGAGTTGGTGCCATGTTTACTATATTTTGATTATGACTTAGATTGCTTGTGTCGCTCATCTCTGTTTGATGTATGCTATGAGGTTGTATGTTTTTATCTTGTGGATGTATCTTTTGATTGTTCTTGGAGAAGACTTGCCTTTATGCTCTTTTGACCTCCCATTCTTTTTTGATAATGCCAAAATGGGTAGAGAAGTTCAATGTTTTGAAGCTCAACCATATTGCTTTTATTGTCTATGTGATCCTTTTCTTGATCATTATATGCTTTATCATGTCACTTGCTAAGGACCATATAGTATATATGTTATATTGCTTTGTTTAGAAAGACTAACTATGTAGGTAAGAGAAAGCATTGATTGAGGGGGAACAATTCACATTATTAAAATCATGAATCCCCTTGCAATTCAAAAGAATAAGGTATAACTTTACATATCCTTTTCAATATGATTGAGGAATGGTTTGTCATTGTCAAAAAGGGGGAGAGTGTTGACATGAGAGTTATACATTGTCCATATTTTGATAATAACTTAACCATTCCATTCCTATGTATCTAATTTGTTTTTTTAAGATTTATTTCAGGCTTTCGGTACATGAAAATGATCAAATTACACAAGCCCTAGCTTGTCCAAGTTCAAGTCAAAGGCAATGGAAGTGTGAATTTTTGTAAATCACTTCAAATGACCTTAGATTAATTTTGTAATAACTTGTAAACATGATATAAATTGTAACTAAGATGAGAAAAAAATCAGGGACACTTAATTCCAAGGTTTTGTCACTCAAAAGTCAAATTGGAAATTTGTCATAGGTTATTTATCGGTGAAGTTGGAAACTCAACCGATACAATGATGGATTTTCTGAAATGACCAATTGATTGAGTTGCACACTTACAAAACTCGACTGATCGATCAACTAAGGAAAACTAAACTTTGACTCATCAGTCGAGTTTCCCAGAACAAACTCGACCGATAGTTTGAAAATTGGTTTTGTCATTTAGTGGATCGGTCGAGTTACCTTCATTTAAACTCGACCATATGTACTATATGGAAAATGCAAAGAAAGTGATTTGAAACATTGGAGAGTTGTTGTGAGCGAAAATAGATCCGTTGAGAGTTGTAAAATGGCTATTTTTTGTTCTTAAGTGACCCCACACTTAAAGAAACACCCCCAGCTATAAATAGGACCCCTTGGAGTTCATTACAAGTTTTCTCATTCATTCTATCCTTGGTCCTTGCTATAGTTGAGTGTTTTACAACCCTTTGAACCCCTTTGTCTCACTCATTTGCATAGCATTTTGTGATTATGAGTGAGTTATGTATGTTGTAAGAGAGCTACCTCCATGTTCTTGTAAATCTCTCATACCTTACATCTTCCCAATCCTCTTTCTCAAAGAGAAAAGGTTGAAGCAAGCTACTCCGAGTGAAGGTGAAGCTATTGTTGTTCTTCTTCAAGGTTGAAGAAGAGGTGAAGATCTTCTCCAAGTGAAGGATAAGGGCAAGGCAAGATTAAAGAAGAGTGAAAAATTCTTTCAAGGCCAAAGACTTGATGCAAGTGTGGGTAAGTCCTTATTGAAGGTTTAAGACATCTTGATCAAGTGGATAAGTCCTTTTTTAGGTGATAGACTCTTGTCTTGATTAGGTAAGTCCTTGGATGTATGTTGGTCTCCTTGTATCTCTTATGATGGAATACAAGTATACGCGGATTGCAAAGTCCTTGAGGTTGACCTCTCTTGGTAGTGGATTGACTATATCCTAATTTGGAGATTGGAACCACTCTAACCACCTTGTCTAAGTGCATGTTTCAATTTCTCTCATTATTTCTATGTTTGTTTAGATAGGACTTCAAATTGATCTTTAGCATTTGTTTTCAATTGATATAATTTGAAGGTCTAACTATTCTTGTGAGATTTTTTTGAATCTCTATTCACCACCACCCTCTAGAGCCCTAGATCCAACAATTTTAACTTTTTTTTAGACAAAAAAATATTACAATCATGTAGGTCTGATACTTTTAGAAACAAATCTTATGGATCAAGCTACCCAAAACCCTAGGATCTCAGTTTTTGTGGTTCATGGTTTGATAGTCCAATAAGTCTACATATGTGACCTCATCAAGAGTCTTGTGAGTCTTATTCTATGTTCTAGTTTATAGGTTTAGGATCTCAACACCATGGAAATAACATTCATGAAGAATAAAGGATTAAGTCATATTTCATGTTTTTAAACAAATGAAGAGACATATTTTATTTGTTTATTGGAATAAAAGTTAGCTAAGACAAGTTATGGGATGATGAGCCAACTCCCCATGTCCCAACAAAAGGGAACTACTCCATATTTCTCATAAAATTAAGAAAAAAGATAGGCAGTAGAGCAATAATGTTTCTAAGAAGCACTGTTGAAGAATCTATGAGGAAGAATGTGACTTTATCTCTCTGTCCCTTGACCCGTTCTCCTGAACATGGTTGTGACATGATAGGGGATTGACCTCTTATGTTTGGCACACACCCCTCCTTTAGAGAAGAGGAAATGCCCTCAAAACCTTGAGAAATGCACCTGAAGACGTTGGAGTTTTCTGGATCTGACGCTCTACTCGATTAGTTGGTTTCTCAATTGATCAATTGGATTAATTAGTAGTGTGGCTTTCAAGCCAGAAAATTGACCAGTTGAAAGCTATTTTGGTGACTAGTTGAGCTGATACCTGGGCTTGAAGGAAAGTTAGTCGATTGGTTCAAGGCGAATTGACCATTTCGACCATTAAAACATGCCTTCTTAGATCGGGGTGAGTCGATTGACAAGATAGCTAGTCATTTAGTTGGTGTTTGCAACTCCTTCCAATTTTGTTGTTGAATCAATCAATCGAAGGTGGCCAATCAACATACTAGTCTTCTGGGGGAACTAAAAGTGTGTAGTTATGTCCTCTTGATCTTTTGATTCATTGGGAAATGTTGTATATTCTTTGGTTTCAGGATTGAACAAGAGAGAATGAGCATAAAATCTAAAAGAATTGACAAAAGAGATGAATGAACTCTAAATCTATGAGTTAAATGTGCAAGGTGTCTAAGAAATGATCTAAATGATACAATAAAAATGGATGAAGACACATTCATCAATCTTCCTAGAGACGTATCTGGAGGAGAAGATGGCTCAGTGTGAGTCATTAAGCCAAGGGTCATGGTACATGAATGAGTATCAGGCAAAGTTTATGGAGTTGTTATGGTCCCTCCTTCACATGAAATCCACAAAGAAGGAAAGGACAAGAAGGTTCAAGAAGGGATTGAATGATGTGTTGGCAAGGGCGACATCAACATTAGATTCTCATAAGAAGTTTTCCACATTTATAGAGTATGTTAGGTGGATAGAGAGGATAGTAGTGGAGTAGTGAGAAGGTAGTAAAAGGAAGATATCATCCCAGTTTTAGGGACAACAAACAAGAAGTTTCAAGAAGCATTGATTTTCTACATCACGGTATCAACAATCACCGCATAGGCCAACATTTTCTTTACTAATCAAGGAATATGAATACACAATAGACTATCATATACAAAAGGAGAATGTAGTGGCTGACACACTAAGTAGAGAGTCCTCTTCATCATCACCTTCTTACAGAAAAGCTATACTACATGGCATGTCACAAACGGGACACCGTTGTGTTGTTTAGGCAGATAAATGTATTGTTAGAAGTCTCCTTGTTGGCACATTTGTTTGCACGGTTACATGTGAATCCATTATTGATACAACATATTAAAGATACAAAGAGGGATGGTACCGTGGTATAGAATATCAAACCAGAGTTTGGTAGTGGGAAGGATGAAGATTTTCATGAGACAAATGATGGGATAGTGTGAAGACCAAATGGTGGTTCTAGATGTTGGAAGATTGAGGGAGATGGTACTTGAGGAGGCTCATTTGTCAATGTACACGATGCATCCTAGTAGCACAGAGATGTATCACAACCTCAAGGAGCTGTATTTGTGTCCACGGTTGATATGAAATGTAGAAGAGTTTGTGGCCATGTGTCTACTGTGTGAATAATATAGAACCAAACATCAGAAGCCTTCTAGGACATTGTAGCCGTTTCCAATCCTACAATAAAGTTGGATCATATAACCATGAACTTTTTGGTTGATCCTCTAAGAATAGCCATAGGTCATGATTCCATTTGGGTGATCGTTGATCGGTTGATAAAGTCAGCTCACTTTTTCCTAGTCAAAACCATTGACCTTGCAGAAGTTGGCACATATTTATTTTGCTGAGATAGTTTTCCTACACGTCATACCAGTCACCATGGTATTTGACAGTTGTGCTCAGTTTATGTGTAGGTTATAAGAACATTTGCAAACAACTTTGGTGATACAATTAAAATCCAGTACAACTTTCCATCGATAGATAGATGGTTAATAAAAAAGGATTGTATAAATGTTGGAGGATCTTCTGAGAGTATGCGTTCTCTAGTTTCTTAGAATTCGAGGATGTTACCTGAGTCTGATTGAGTTTTCCTATAATGAAAACAACTACTAGAGGAGCATAGACATGACACCGCATGAGGTTCTGTATGGAAGGCATTGTCAATCACCTCCTTGTTAGTATAAGACATGTGAGTAACAATTGTTTGTTCCTGAGTTGGTCCAAAAAAACTACACAGTAGATCAAGGTGAGCACACAATAATTGAAGGTGACACATGATAGGCAGAAGTCGTATCATGTTTGTATACCATCGATGTAGAATGTTGGAATTGTAATTCGGGAACCATGTACATCTTAAGTCACCCCTTGGAAGTGTGTTCTGAGGTTTGGAAAGAATGGTAAGTTGGGTCCTAGTTTTATGGGACCATACCCTATCATCTCTTGAGTTGGGAAGGTGATGTACAAGTTGGAGTTACCTCCATAGTTGCACAACTTGCACAACGTGTTTCACATGTTGATGTTGAGGAAGTGTCACCCAAATACATAGCAGATGTTACAACTGGTGGAAGTAGAGTTGATGATGATATTTCATGTGTCAATGGTCCAGTTTTGATCTTAGATAGGATTGTGCAAAAGATAAGGAAGAAGGATATAGAATTACTTAAGGTATTTCCACCTTCTAATGATTTCTTAGTTTTAACAATTGATGGTTGTTTTGTGTATTGACAACCAATGGTTGTTCTGCATGTGCGACAATTGATGGTTGTTCAGAGTGCGACAATTGGTGGATATTTTGAGTGAGACAGTCGATGGTTGTCCTAGGTGTTGATAACCGAAGGTTTTCCTATGTGTTCAACAACTGATTATTATTCCGCATGGGTAGAACCGTGGTGGCGAGGAGATTCAGTTTGTGGATCAGTGAAGCTAAGAGGTCAGTGTGATTTGTGTATAGTTCTACATTCATCCCTTTAATCTCAGGTCCGGACAGGGGGATTGGAACATGATGCATATCGACTCAGATTTTTGGTTATATATCATGAGTAATGTAAATATTGTAAATATTGAAAAACACCTTTTGTATACAGATTGTGACTGAAACTACTGAAATTTTGTAATCTTACTTGGTATGAATATATGTGTTGAGTTGGACCTTTTTGCAACTATTTCTTTTGAAATGATTAAGAACTTTTATTTCGTCTTTAATTTTATACAGTTATGGTAGTGTTATTTGTTAGGATTTGATCATTATTTTGATTTTGGATAATCTCATTTAGCGTGGCGGGTCATCACATTCTACAACAAATCTTCTTAAATAATATAAAATAGAATTTCAAAATAGTGGATGAAAAGATTTGTATCACATACAGTAAGTAAATATCACATACATTTGTCTAAAGGTCATTTGCAACACCAGTCATAAATTAGATGCGGAATGTTTTCAAAAGATTAAATATGTAGTAAGTAGATCATGACTAAAATTAGATATTTGAATATACATGTACGTAGTTTGTTAAGTTTAGTTCGATGGATTAAGTAGTTAAGATTAAGACCGGACGATTTTTCAGAATAAATCCGACTGCAATACTTATCGTTATTAGACTTGATTGGGCAATTTGGTCAAATTCCGGTTTGATGGTCAAGTTTAATTTTCTTCCAAAGGTTTGTTGAGTCAATGAATGCCCAGAACTGATCGACACCTGATTGGCCAGTATGCCCAGTGCTGAGAAATTGATGGATCTGCATTTGTTAAAACACAATTTAGGCTAGTATGCTACTTCCCACACATTTGTAAATGCGGATCTATGGTCAATCCACCAATTAAACATGGTGTACTGGCCATGGCTCCACTTCTTCAGCGTCATTAAAGGAGATTGGAAAGCAGTCCGAGAACCAACGTCAATTTCATTCATAGGTATCGGGACAATGCTCGTTTTAATAAGAAAGAGTGGAACGCTAACTGTGAAATTGCAGGAACGATGTAATGGTTTGTTGAGACAATGCACAGATATGCTTTATACCAAATTTGCCAGTAGATCCAGTACTAACAGACAGATGGAATTCGTTTCTGCTAAAAACAAGTTGGTTGCTATGCCCCTCCGCACTCTGCCCACTTTCGCTAAAGTTTTGTTTGTTTCCGAACGAAAAGTTTACATTTTAGCTAGCTACATTCATTGCATGGAATATTTAAAATAAAATCACAATCTGGCTAATACAAGTGACGATTTTATGGAATTTCCATATCCCTTCAGACAAATATCGTTTGGCCCTCTGTGTAGTAGTAAGGACATCACACCGAAAACAATGCAACGCATTCACATCAAAAGAAATTTAAAACAAAGACATTCATTACAGTCAGCATCTTCGATATTTATGACATTCATCGTCAACTTTAAATGATCGCGTAGCAGTTAACCATAAATTCAGAAACGCACGCAAGCTGTGAACATGCACCCGGAAGTAGGACAGCGATGGCGTGAGATTTTTGTCAGCATATGCAAGCACGCAACGCAAAGTCTGCATGTGTCTGCATCCTCCCTTTGGAATCTCAATACCAGTGAAAATGGCTGCTCTGGTGCTGATAGCTACAACAGGATAAACATGCGGTAGGAGGGACAGCTCTGTTGTCAACTAAATAGCACGCTCATCACCACACTCCTTCACGGGCCAAAACTAAAAATTCAACCTAAAAAAAAGGTTTTTTTAGTAAGTTATACTTGGAATTGAAAACCGCTCGAGGTCTCCGCAGGAAAAGTCATCGACGCAGGGTGTAGAGACATTCCACCGCGTAACATACAAAGAAATTGTAACCAGGCGAGATGTAAGCCAGCAAAGGTAGACGCAGAGCGACAGGACCGTTTGGCACCCATCACTTCAAACAGTCACGTTGTCACATGGAGGCACAGGTGGGCATGGGCCCCACCTGTATTTATCAAAATGTATATTGATGAAAGTAATTTTATTATAGATTTTAGAGAATATACATGCAATATTATGTTTTGTGCCCTATCCATTCACCTGGAGCAATAAGGTGCCCACCCTTTAGTTAAGTTCTGCCTCCGCCACTGACTTCAAATCTTAATATATCTATGCATCAACTTTAGTTCATTCCCGGGACACTGGTTTGTGAGGCTGGTAATTAATTTTCATTGTGAAGTGCATCAGCTGAGCTCACTAGGCACCGGTCCGACGTGTGACTTTTAAGTATTACGAAATCTGGAGTTATTCTAACTGCCAGATCTGTATAACAACAACTGCAACGAAGAGCATACCCCTAATTATTATGTACGTCATATGTACCTGTTCTTATATAAAACTACCAGGAATTAAAGCGTTTCCACACAAACGGCCGCCAAGCGTCGACACAGAGTTCTTATAACAGGTTCCGTCATTGCCTATTTCTGGGGACTTGTTTGCATGGATTAGTAAATAAATTGAATGAACCTCATATAGACTTCAAGTGTAGTAGTGTAATCCCATAGTATGGTGCGATGCGGTTTTTACTAGTTAGTGCAGTTTATCTGTGGATGTATGTTTATACGTACAAACATCCACTTAAGGATTCCTCACTTCGATTCTCAAAACAGTGTTTCCATTATGTTTGTTATGCGCCTATAGGCTTCCAAATGCCCTTCAAAACCATTGCTTCCGTGAGCAGTGAGAGAGCCAAAGGGGATCCCTTCTCAGTGCCGCCGAGATATATCTGAGTTCCATATGTTCTTTCTCCAACAGATTCTTTATGTTCACAAAATTTCTCATCCAAGTTTTTAGCTCCTTCTTAACATTTTTGAGACGTTGGTTGAAACAGAAGAGGGGATTACCATGCACAAGCTTATGCCAAGCTTCCTCAATGAGCTCCTTACACCCTGGACAATCTTTGTCATAGACTAAGGAATTTGAAGGGCTTAGGTTTCCTTGTCATGTTCATGAGATTGACATTAATGGAAGCATGATCATTAAACTTGTACATCGGAATTATAGATTTAGTACCTAGAAATTTATTAAGCCAGTCATCATTAACTAAAGCACGATGCAGTTTGCAGGCAATGCGCTTGGACTTCAACCCCGTAATAAAAGTTGCGAGGGCCCACAAAGGTATCGGGTTATAAATGTAAAGCTTGAGTTGGGCAATTGCATCCTTCAAGAGCTTGTCATTGCCAAAGTAGATACAAACAGTAGAAAGTAGTGCTAGACATCATAATATAAGGAAATAAACTTGAATTTCCTTAGAACAAGGAAGATTGACTTAAAGCTCCGTCAAGGAGTCACCATTCATCCTTGTTGCTAAAAACTCTCCAAAAAGCTTCACTTCCGAGTGGAGAGAAGAGAATGGCAGAGACCCTTGCTGCAATTATTGGAGAAGAAGGAAGAAGTTTTCCTCTTGAGAAACTAACTTTTCTCCCTTGGAACACCTCCACCTCCTCCTTGGTCTCCCTTGCTTGAGTCCCGCTCCAAAACGTCCCAAATAGTCCGTGATAACTGTCCCAAGACGGATTGGGGTCGTATATATAAGTGTGAGATGGTTAAATTCATGTTTGAGTAAAATCTACAGGTCACACGATGTGTCTTTTATAAGACACGACGTGTCTTATGGAATAACTAAAGTTTGGATTGAGTTTTGGGATGTTAGACGACGTGTATTCAATAACACACGACGTGCCTTTGATAAGACACATCGTATCTTTAAGAAAACACGGCGTGTTGTTACAAATATGGAGTTCTACATTCAATTTCTGAGCTGAGACACGGGGTATCTTTAATAAGACACGTAGTGTCTTTTTAAGACACGGGGTATCTTAATTAAGACATGAGGTGTCTTTATCAGTTTCAGCAACATTGAACTTTTGAATGTCTAGATGATTGGGAAATGTCTTTATGGATGTTAGAATGGAATTTTCTCCCCGTTTTGATGTCAAATTGTTGTACCTACAAACCAAACCATAGAGAAAGTAAAGATAACAATAAAGATGGAAAATCTAATATGATTAAGAGTGATTATTGAGTTAAAATGATGGGAAAATGTAGCAAAAAATGGTCCAAAATATGATATAAAATGCCCACATCAAATCCCCCTAAGCTTAAACCATTGCTTGTCCTCAAGCAAAAAGAGAATAGAAACACAAATGAAGGAATTATCAAGTTCATGTATAGATCAAATTTAATGAAAGATGTTAATAAGACCAAACCAACCATGATCAACAAGTTTATACTCATATCCATCAATTCAACTTAAACACCCAAGAAAGAGATTTTTAGTTCAATAGGGTTGGTCACAATTAAATGAATCAATCAAATGAACAACATTAAGTAGAATTTGGATGACCAAGCCAAACAATTAGTGGATGTGCAACTCAAACTCTCAGCTATTAAAGATACAAATGATGAGATCTTAGTTAACATTAACAAATTTAGTTATACTCTCCTTTTGTCCCAAAAATGGTATGCCAATGGATTACGGGTTCCGACACTCGGCTGCTAATGTAGGCTTATGCACATATGGAGTGCCAGTTGGGGTGTTTTACCCTCTTTTAAGACATACCACCTAACCATTGTGGCCAGATCAGACTTACACTAGGCTAGCATGATATGTGGGCAGTTTAGCCATCTTTTATGGGGTATGAGGGTGATACCAGCCAATGGAAATTTAAAAAAATTTCCACAACAAAGGAGAGTCAAATAAATTGCAACATTAACTAGATTTCATTCATTTGTTTTGAAAATTTTCACTGAAAGAGTGGTTGAAAATGCACTAAGAGCTTGGCAAGAGCATCCCCTATTCTAAATTATGTTGTAAAGTTACTTTACTCACAAAAATTGAAACCATTACATGTTTTAAATAATCAAGTATGTAAAATATGAATGTTCAGGCTAGAAGCATAAACCAGAATTAAGCACATGTTGATGGCCAAAAGGTTTCATTTGATTAATGGATGCCTTTTACATTTTCTCCACATGATATTTCTCACCAAAAGAGGACAATCAGTTAAGCATAGGAGTTTAATCCACATATAAAAGATAAACTTCATATCATACTACATTTTCCATAAGAGAAATAGAAATTAAAAACAACAACAAAGAAAATAATGATAAAAGTAAAACAAAACTACAGTACAATACCGGTCAGTTGATTCCCCCCTAAGCTTGAAATTTGTAGTGCCCTCACTGCATATAAAAAACTCACGAGGATTGCAACTGGATACCTATCATGGTGAATGTTGAGGATGGAGGTTCATTGCTTTTATTTGAGGCTGGAAATTGTTGTGCTAAGTATCTACGCCTCTTTGTAAATATAACTACTATTTGGCCCAAAGATTGACGCTTGTGATTTGCAATAGGAATAGTCTTTTGGATTTCAATGTTGTATGTCACTTCATCCTCTTCTTCAAAATAATTAACATCCGATTCAAAGTGAATTTTGTCATCACCAAGCATTCTATCAAAGATGTGTTGTAAGGGGGCACTTGTCTTGTTTGAAAAATCATCCTTAGGAGGATATGCATATTTCTTGCTTTGAGCATCAACATCACTATCTACATTGGAGTCAACAACTTCATATGATATTGTATGTGATGGTGAAGAAGGTTCTTCTATAGAAGCTCCAGTCCTCAAGGTAACTGATGTGAATGTCTCCCTTGAATGTATTTGTGGTTGATTAGGTAAGGAATCAGAGGGTGCTTTTTTATTGAAAAGAGCTTGTTGAGCAATTAGATTCTCCAACATCCTAGTATGAGTGGCAATTCCATCCACCTTAGAGGCAAGATGTGAAATAGCATTCTTTAGCAGCTCCCTTTGTTGGTGAAGCTCATCATTTTGTTGAATTTGAGTTGAGACAAAGATCTCAAGCATGGACACCAAACAAGGCTTGGGTTGCAAATGTTGTTGTTGTTGAATGAAATAACATTTGACATCGTTGTTGAGTTTTGATATTTCTTCAAATTGTAATCATGTGGCAAAACATGAAGAAGGAGTTTGTCCCACTGATCCACATGTGTTAAAAGTTACTACAACAACTTTCTTTCCAAAAATAGAGCTTGAAGAAGAAGGTTGGCTACTCCAGTTAGGATTACATTGGCAAGTATTAAGTGCCATGTTTTCAATAATGGCATACGCGTCACTATATGATTTGTTCACTAAAGCACCATTTGCAGCAGCATCAATAGATATCCTTGTATTGTAGAATAAGCCATTATAAAAAGTTTGCAATAGAAAGTAGTTGCTTAAACCTTGGTGTGGACAATGAAGTTGAAGGTCTTTAAATCTTTCCCATGTGTCATACAAGGTCTCTCCATGCCTTCGAGAAAAATTGATGAACTGACTCCTCAGTTGTGTTGTGTTGCTTGGTGGAAAGTAATTGGTGAAAAAAAACTTTGAGGAGTTCGTCCCAACTGTTGATGGAGTTCCCTGAAAAGAATAGACCCACATCTTGGCTCTGTCTCTCAAAGAGAAAGGGAAAAGAAGAAGACAAACTACATAAGTAGGAACACTATGTATCTTGAAAGTGCTTTGCAACTACATAAATTCAACAACATGGAGGTTTGGATCCTCCATTGGCGTCCCTCCAATCTAGTTTTGTTGTATCATCTGCATAATTGTGGGGCTGATAGAAAAGTCATTTGCCTCGATCGGTGGGTTGCTGATAGCCCCATTGATTTTGTAGATGTTGGAACAATGAAGTCATTAAGAGGACGATCATCTTAAATGATTGGTCTTTCTTGTTGGGCTGGTGAGAATGGTGGTGAAGACATTGGTGATGATGGTTGTGAGTCCTCCAAATCTGATTGAGGTTCACTCCTCCTTTCTTTTTGAGGGTTTCTAATAGTGTGCTCAGTTTTGGGGACTAGAAATGTGGAAGGTTCAAGACCCTTTTTGGATTTCTGTGTATAGTCTTGCAAGTAAACAAGGCGAGTGAAGTACACAAATGAAAATAGAAGAAACAAAAATATGATAATGATGATGATCATGATGAAAAGAAATGGCGGATATGACATGTGATGGTGTGATCTAGTCTTGCTTACTATGCAACACTTCTTACTCTAATAAGAATACCGATGCTCCCCGACAACGACACCAAAAACTTATTGGCTGTGTTTGCAAGTTTTAATATTTATAAACTCAAACACTACCCCGCAAGTATACATGTACGTGTAGTATTATCGAGGTCGTCCAAGGAGAAGGGTATTGTTAGGTGCAAGAGTATTGAACTTCAACAATCTAGATTTTTTTAAAAGAGGGGTTTTGTTATGTTAACTAAAAAATTAAAAGGAAATGAACTAGAACGGAAAACACTTGTATATATGATCGATTTGGATTAGGTATTCTTAAAGATGGTGTTTCACATCCACATCATAACATGAAGAACAACAAAGATAAAAAACACTAGCAATAACACAAGGGAGGTATGTATCCTACACCTACCTCCCGGTAGTGTAGAACAGTCCTAACTTTGTATACCACTCCCGTGGATATATTTAGATTCAAACTATAAACCTTTGTTCCCCAACACATCCCAGCCACTCCCATGGTCAAGGTAGTGTAGCTAAGTTACATCTCCTTACTCCTATGCACATCTTCCCAGATTATACAAATAGCAGAAATCATACATATAAAGTGGCCAGTAAAGCATGTAAGAGGAATTAAGCACCGATGAACCTTAGAATAATAAAATAACTAGTATTATATATAAAATTCATGTTCAATAATGTTATGACATGGTAGTTACTTTCCCATGCCAAAGAACAAGAGATCTGCTCATCCATGGCTGTAGAAAGTAGATATAAATAGTAGAAAGTAGTGCTAGACATCATAATAGAAGGAAATAAACTTGGATGTTCGTGGAAGAAGGAAGATAGACTTGAAACTCTGGTCATCCTTGTTGTTGGAAACTCTCCAGAAAGCTTCCCTTCTGAGTGGAGAGAAGAGAATGGAAAAGATCCTTGCTGCAATTGTTGGAGAAGAATGAAGAAGAAGAAGAAGAAGTTTCCCTCCCAAGAAACCAACTTTTCTCCCTTGGAACACCTCCAACTCCTCCTTGATCTCCCTTTCTTGAGTCTTACTCCAAAAGGTCCCAAATAGTCTGTGATAACTGTCCCAAGATGGCTTGGGGTTGTACATATAAGTGTGAGACAGTTAAATTCGTATTTCCGTGAAATCTACAGGTCACACAACGTGTTTTTATAAGACATGACGTGTCTTATGTAATAAATATAGTTTGGATCAAGTTCTGGGATGTTGCACGACGTGTCTTTAATAAAACATGACGTGTCTTTGATAAGACACATCATGTTTTTAATAAAACACAACATGTTGTTGTAAATCTGGAATTCTGCATTCAATTTCTGGGCTGAGAAACGGGGTGTCTTTAATAAGACATGTCGTGTCTTTTTAAGACATGGGGTGTCTTAATAAAAACATGGGGTGTCTTTATCAGTTTCAACAACATTGATTTTTTGAATGTCTAGATGATTGGGAAATGTCTTTATGGATGTTATAATGACATTTTCTCCCCATTTTGATGTTCAATCGTTGTACCTACAAAATAAACCATAGAGCAAGTAAAGACAACAGTAAAGATGGAAAATTTAGCATGATTAAGAGTGATTATTGAGTTAAAATGATTGGGAGATGCAGTTAAAAGTGGTCCAAATTATGATATAAAATGCACACTTCAAATCCCCCTAAGCTTAAACCATTGCTTGTCCTCAAGCAAAAAGAGCATATAAACACAAGTGAAGGAATTGTCAAGTACATGTATAGATCAAATGTAGTGAAAGATGTTCATAAGACCAAACCAACCATGATCAACAAGTTTATACTCATAGCCATCAATTCAACTTAAACACCCAAGAAAGAGATTTTTAGTTCAATATGGATGGTCACAATTAAATGAATCAATCAAATGAACAACATTAAGTAGAATTTGGATGACCAAGCCAAATAATTAGTGGATGTGTAACTGAAACTCTCAGCTATTAAGGATACAAATGATGAAATCTTAGTTATCATCAACAATTGTAGTTGTACTCTCCTTATTTCCCAAAAATTATATGACAATGGATTATGGGTTCTGGCACTCGGTTGCCAATGTAGGCTTATGCACACATGGAGTGCCGTTTGGGGTATTTCACCCTCTTTTATGACGTACCACCTAACCATTGTGGCCAGATCAGAATTACACTAGGATAGCATGATATGTGGGTGGTTTAGCAATCTTTTATGGGGTATGAGGGTGATATAAGCCTAAGGAAATTTTAGAAGTTATCCACAACGAAGGAGAGTCAACTAAATTGTAACATTAATTAGGTTTCATTCATTTGTTTTTTAAATTTTCACTGAAAGAGTGGTTGAATATGCACTAAGAGCTTGGAAGGAGCATCCCATATTCTAAATGATGTTGTAAAGTTGATTTACTCACAAAAATTGAAACCATTAAATGTTTTAAGAAATCAAGGATGTGAAAGATGAATGTTCAGGCTAGAAGCATAAACCAAATTTAAACACATGTTGATAGCCAAAAGTTTTTAGTTGATTAATGCATGCCTTTTACAATTTGTCCACATGATATTTCTCATGAAAATAGGACAATTAGTTAAGCATAGGAGTTCAATCCACATACAAAAGATAAACCTCATATCGTACTAGATTTTCCATAAGAGGAAAAAAAACTAAAAACAACAACTAAGAAAATGATGATAAAAGTGAAATAAAGCTACAATACACTACTTGTCAGTTGCTTCCCCCCCTAAGCTTGAAATTTGTAGTGTGCTCACTACATATAACAAACTCAAGAGGATTGCAACCGGATACCTGTCATGGTGAATGCTGATGATGGAGGTCCATTGCTTTGAGTTGAGGCTAGAAATTGTTCTGCTAAGCATCTATGCCTCTTTGTCAATATATCTTTTATTTGGCCCAAAGATCGACGCTTGTGATTTACAATAGGAATAGTCTTTTAGATTTCAATGTTGTATGTCACTTCATTCTCTTCTTCAAAATAATCAACATATGATTCAAAGAGAATTTTTTCATCACCAAGCATTCTATCAAATGTGTGTTTTGTGGGGGTAGTTGTCTTGTTCAAAAAATCATCCTTAGAAGCATATGCATATTTCTTTCTTTGAGCTTCAACATCATTGTCTACAATGGAGTCAACAACTTCATATGATATTGTATGTGATGGTGAAGAAGGTTCTTCTATAGAAGCTCCAGTCTTCAAGATAACTGACGTGAATGTCTGACTTGAATATACTTGTGGTTGATTAGGTAAGGAAAGGATGATGCTTTTTGATTGGAAAGAGCTTGTTGAGCAATTTGGTCCTCCAACATCCTAGTATGAGTGGCAATTCCATCCATCTTAGAGGCAAGATGTGAAATAGCATCCTTTAGTAGCTCCCTTTGTTGGTGAAGCTCATCATTTTGCTAAATTTGAGTTGAGACAAAGGTCTCAAGCATGGACACCAAACTAGGTCTCAAGCATGGACACCAAACTAGGATTGGGCTGCAAATGTTGTTGTTGTTGGATGAAATTGCACTTGACATCGTTGTTGAGTTCTGATATTTCTTCAAATCTTAATGGTGGGGCAAAACATGAAGAAGGAGTGTGTCCCACTAATCCACATGCGTTAAAAATTACTTCAGTAGCTTGCTTTCCAAAAATAGAGCTTGAATAAGAAGGTTGGCTACTCCCGTTATGATTCCATTGACAAGTATTAAGTGCCATGTCTTCAATAATGGCATACATGTCCCTATATGATTTGTTCATTAAAGCACCATTTGTAGCAACATCAATAGATATCCTTGTATTGTGGAATAATCCATTACAAAACTTTTGCAAAAGAAAGAAGTTTCTTAAACCATGGTGTGGACAAAGAAGTGGAAGGTCTCTGAACCTTTCCCATGTGTCATACAAGGTCTCTCCATGCCTTTGAGAAAATTGATGAACTGACTCCTCAATTGTGCGGTCTTGCTTGGTGGAAAGTATTTGGAGAAGAAAACTTTGAGGAGTTCATCCCATCTATTGATGGTGTTTCCTAGCAAAGAATAGAGTCACACCTTGGCTCTGCCTCTCAAATAGAAAGGGAAAAGAAGAAGACAAACTACATCAGTTGGAACACCATCTATCTTGAAAGTTCTTCGCAACTATAGAAATTTAGCAACATGGAGGTTTGGATCCACCACTGGCGTCCCTCCAAAATGATTTTTTTGTATCATCTGTATAAATGTGGGGCTGATAGAAAAGTTATTTACCTCGATCGGTGGGATATTGATAGCCCCGTTGATTTTTGTAGCAGTGGGAATAATGAAGTCTTTAAAAGGACGATCATCTTCAATGATTGGTCTTTCTTGTTGGGCTGGTGTGGATGGTGGTGAAGATGTTGGTGATGATGGTTGTGAGCCCTCCAAATATGATTGAGGTTCACTCCCTACTTTTGAACGTTTTTAATAGTTTACTCAGTTTTGGGGTCTAGAAATGTGGAAGGTTCAAGACCCCTTTTAGATTTTTGTGTATAGTCCTACAAGTAAATAGGGCAAGTGAAGTACAAAACCGAAAATGGAAGATACAAAAATATGATAATGATGATGACCATGATGAAAAGAAATGGTAGATATGACAGGTGATGGTGTGATCCAGTCTTGCTTACTATTCAACACTTCTCACTCTAGCAATAATATCGATGCTCCCTGGAAACGACACCAAAAACTTGTTGGTTGTGTGCACAACTTTTAATATTTATAAACTCGAACACTACCCCACAAGTATTATTGAGGTCGTCTAAGGAGTAGGGTATTGTTAGGTACAAGAGTATTGAACTTCAACAATCTAGTTCTTTTTAACAAGAGGGGTTTTGTTATGTTAACTAAAAAAATAAAAGGAAATGAACTAGAACCAAAAAAACTTGTATTAAGGATCAATTTGGATTAGGGATTCTTGAGGATGGGGTTGTACATCCACATCATAACATAAAGAAAAAAAATGATCAAGAACACTAGCAATAACACAAGGGAGGCATTTATCCTACACCTACCTCCCGATAGTGTAGAACAGTCCTAACTTTGTATACCACTCCCGTGGATATACTTAGATTCGGACTACAAACCTTTGTTCCCCAACACATCCCAGCCACTCCCGTGGTCAAGGTAGTGCAGCTGAGGTACATCTCCTTACTCATATGAACATCTTCCCTGATTACACAAAGAGAAGAAATCATACATACAAAGTGACCAGCAAAGCATGTAAGAGGAATTAAACACCGATGAACCTTGAAACAATAAAACAACTAGTATTATATATAAAATTTATGTTCAACAATGTTATGACATGGGAGTTACTCCCCCATGCCCAAGAATAAGAGATCTACTCATCCATTGCTGTAGAAAGTAGTGCTAGACATCATAATAGAAGGAAATAAACTTGGATGTCTATGGAAGAATAAAGATGGGCATGAAACTCTAGTAAGGAGTCACAATCTGTCCTTGCTGGATACTCTTTAGAAAGCTTCACTTTCGAGTGAAGAGAAGAGAATGACAGAGATCCTTTCTGCAATTGTTGGAGAAGAAGGAAGAAGAAGAAGTTTCCCTCCTGAGAAACCAACTTTTTTCCCTTGGAACATCTCCATCTTCTCCTTGATCTCCCATTCTTGATTCTAGCTCCAAAAGGTCCCAAATAGTCCGTGATAACTGTCCCAAGATGGCTTGGGGTCGTATATATAAGTGTGAGATAGTTAAATTCGTGTTTGAGTAAAATCTGCATGTTACAGGACATGTCTTTTATAGGACACGACATGTCTTATGCAATAATTGAAGTTTGGATCGAGTTCTGGGATGTTACACGACCTGTCTTTAATAACAAACAACATTTCTTTGATATGACACATTGTGTCTTTGATAAGACACGTCGTGTCTTTAATAAAACACGACGTGTTGCTACACATTTGGAGTTCTACATTAAATTTTTGGGCTATGACATGGGGTGTCTTTAATAAGACACGTCGTGTCTTTTTAAGACACGTCGTGTCTTAATTAAGACATGGGGTGTCTTTATCAATTTCAACAACATTGATTTTTTGAATGTCTTGATGATTGGGGAATGTCTTTATGGATGTTATAATGGTGTTTTCTCCCCCATTTTGTTGCCAAATTGTTGTACCTACAAACCAAACCTTGGAGCAAGTAATGAAAACAATAAAGATGGAAAATCTAGCATGATTAAGAGTGATTATTGAATTAAAATGATTATGAAATGCAGCCAAAAGTTGTCCAAAATATGATATAAAATGCACATATCAACGAATAACACCTTCTACAATGACTCCTGTGGTCTTACCGCAGACTACAGACTGGATAGCTTCTACAACAACTCTTACGGTCTCACCACAGACTATAGGCTGCACTTTCGCTCCTAGAAGCTGCCAAAGGACTCCTGTCTCTAGATTAATCCACACAGACCAACTAGAACTCATGTCGTTCAACCAGAATAGTCAGGAAGAAGTTTTCCCTCCCTTTGGCATACTAGTCACCAACACACTCTCCCACCACAATTGATCTTCAATTATTCACTCTCCCTTGCTACCCCTTCCTTTTCGGGTAGGACTTGCTTGGGCTCTCTGGGTTACCACAACTAGAGAGGACAACAATTTTCAAAGCAACTGATTCTCGATTGTATGTGTAGATGTTATTCTATGGGAAGTTCCGAGTACCCCTCTATTTATAGTAGAGGCCAGGGTCAGGGTTCCCAGTCGATATGGGATCAGTGGCAGTGGAAGGGACTGTAAGATCTTGAATTTTCACAACCTGTGACACATGAAACAACTGTCGGGTATCCTAGATGATTGTTTCATAGTCACAATCGTCTCCTATTGTGAGACGGTCATCTTGCAGTTTCCTAATCACACATGAAATTGGCAATTGGATTCCCATTAATGTTAGACATTAATTGCTTGCACCACAAGTATTGTGTAATCAAAACAAGTTTGAGAAATATCTAGAATGTTCATTTGGCCCCAACTGGGTCGTATCACCAGGAAATACACTCATCTCACTCACCCTTAGAACCATCTGGTGAGTCGAGATGAGTTGGTTGGTTCATCTGAATGAACCAGTTGGTTCAGTTTGGGTAAAACTTAGACAATTCAAATTTTGATCAGCCTGACGACCTAAACAAACATCTCAACACTTGAGATGCCCGTTTGGAACTCCAGACAGTCATCCTTCCCAATGAGAGGATTGGATGGCAATCCAATCAGTTGATGTTGTGTGAATTTAGTACTTGAACAATTTTTTAGTGAATCTAATCATCATCCAAGATCAAACTCCTCTTCTAGATGAGTTCCTATGTGTGTGACCCTATAGGTCCCATATCATTATAGAAGTGAATGTCCATAACTAGCTTATGGCATTACAAGAAAAGAGTGGTGCCTAGTCGCACATTAGTGCTACCTAAGTAAATGGAAAGTTGGGGAACAACTTCAACCTACAATCTGTGTATGGTGTTGCAATGATTGTATACTTCCTTTGTCCTATATATCCAAAGTGAACTCAAGGCATGGAATTGTCATCCTTTCAATGTTCAACTCATCTTTCTTGAACAAATAGAAGACTTTCTGAGATAGTGTGACGTCAGTGTCATATATTGATTCACATGTGTGTGCACATGCATTTCTCAGTCTCGCTTATCATGTGGCCATGATATCAAACTCCAGTAGGAGGGACAAATCCCATCTCAATAAGTCAAAGTCTAACCCCATGTGTCAAAACTACCCAATCATCACCGTTACGATAACCCATATTTCAGGATTATGTTAGGTTGATGTCAATGTATACCCAATGACATGTGTTGAGTGAAGTGATTTTAGGTTTAAGAATCACAATCACCACCTTCACTATGAGAGATGACTATGACCTCAAAAGATGGTTTCATCTGTCACTCTCAAGGTGAGTCTATCTGATACAATATTGTCTAACATGTATCTGTGTACTTGGTTTGATATCACCATATCATGATTAATGAGACTCTATCATCAACCAACGTAAACTCTAGTCTTCTGTGTTATTGGTGTCTAGTTACCTTACACAGTAACAATTGACTAGGGACATTAATAAGAATTTGGATACTCTTAGCATTCGTATGATCTCATTCTTCCAAGTCACATACTTGAAGACATACTTCATTGAGTATTGTCATTCTTTAGACATTCATAATGTTTCCTCATTATCTCATAATTGAGTGAAGTATAATGAATTGGAAGCTTACCTTTATATGTAATTAACCAAATCCTTTATGCCATGTCAATCATCTCACGACTGGCTCTCACAGCATACCATACCAATAGACTCCCACTTGCACTTAGAGCCAATCACGAATGAATCATATTCTTAGTGATCTAGGACTCTCACTTGCACTTATAGCCAATCAACAATGAATTATATTCTTAGTGATCCAAACATGCCAATCATGCTTCTGTTGTACAAGTTTGATGGAGTGGGTTAGCAACACTTCTCTATAGTCAGTATATTTCATGTTCCCTTGTCTCTTCACAACAAGATTTCTCATGTGAGACGGAACTGTTGTAGTATGGTATCTGATATTCCTTTCCTAACTTTTAACTACATTGTTTTCATAGCATCTCTACTGGGTCATGAATGGTTGGAACATCTTTATGTTCATCATATGAACTTCAAATCCATATAGTATCACCTCAAGTGTTCACAACACTATGATACTCGACTTCTATTATATAATATAATTAATGTCCATTAGTTCAGAACCCTTCCAACACTCAATCATTTTCTTAATATCAAACATCTTTATTGTGATCTCTTTTATCATTATGGAACCTTGGATCGGTGTAACCCTTTACACCCAGCTCTTTGTTGTTCTATTACTAGAAACAAGTCCTTAACTACTTCACAAGCACTAACAAATATTTTAATGAAATTCCAATAACCCTTATTGGATTTTAATGATATCTTGTCATCTCCAATACATACAAGATCATATGGGAAATGCATATTCATATCATTCATGATAGATCCATATCCTATGGAATCTGAATCATGTCATTTCCATTCTTCATAATAATCAAAACATACAGTCATGAGAGACAAATCCATATCCTCTCGCATTGAATCCTTACATGTTCAACTCTTTCAACATCTTGCTATATTATGTGATTTTACTTCCGTTGTGAAACTTTCAAGAACTTTTCTCCATAAATCATGATCTCTATCACATAGAATGTTTCACTTAAGCCTTTATTGCTAGTTCTCAATGCTTACAATATTTAGATGTTATTCCCCGTCATATGTGGAATTTGATTTTTGTAATCACAAATTTTATCTTTTTAACTTGATTCAAGTCAAACTCTTTGACTATCTAATGAAATCAAAAGATCCCTATCTGAGATGCTTGTTTCAATTCTAGATTGAACTTTGTATCTTATAGACTTTGGTTGCATTTTGAAGTCATACAAACCTTTTGGTCGTGTCACGTACACTTCCTCTCATGTAGTCCTTTTAAGGAATTCTATTTTTATCTTCATATGCCAAATCTCATTGTCTATTTTACCTACAACAACAATCATGAAAATTGGTAGAGGAATTTCTATCATGTTCAAACACTTTGAACTAATTTGGAAAATCCTTTCAACCAATTCGGAAAAACCTTTCAACCATTTTGTCCTTTTATGTTATCCATGTAGGTAGTTGCTACAAGACCCTATTGCGCCTTCTAGGTATTATCCCTCTAGGTAGTTCAGCAAGGTCCTACCTTGTTAGCTTACATGGACCCCATATTGGCCTTGGGCCTTTCTCAAATTTTGGTTCTCAATAGCTTCTAGTTGATTAGTTTGCTCATCATCTTATGACTAGCTCATCTACGTCATTCGATTCACAATCATACAACTTTAGATGTGTTATAATAGATGTATGAGGTTTTGTGTTACATGAGCAACCTGAGATTCCACAACAACTTGTGATTCTCACATCTTCTCATTTTACCTTCTTGTTGACTTCAAACCTTTTGAGTACTCCTCTTACTCCCACTGATTACTTTGGAACTCATTTATCCTTAAAACAAAACACTTTTGTTTTTGGATTGGGATCAAATGCAGTATTCAACAATTATGCTTTTTGGATAAACCTTTTAAGAAACTACTTTCTTTGTATAGGTTTCAATCATTTGGATATATTAGGACATTTCCATATTATATCATATCACATATGATATCCTTTAAACCATTTAAAAGGTGCTTACTGTAATGCATGTTCTCATGAGGAAATTGGAAGATCAAATTAATATGATAACTACATCATAATTCTTCAAGATGTATTTCCTTCTTTCTAACACATCATTATGTTCAGGTGGATTTGTCTTGTGATACACTGTCACCATCTATGCAAAAGGTTGTAAAGTATTTCAACATTTTATAGCAATAATGTTTCTCAACACTTTTAAGGAAGTTGTAAACTTCATATATGTAATCTTCAAAACTTCATATATGTAATCTTCAACATATTTGTAATTTATTGAGTGCATATCATATATCATCAGCAAATAATATGAAGTATAAGTAATTATCTATAGAATTCATTCCATAAGAACTTCATGCATCACATGTATGAGGTCTAGTGGAATATTTTATCCTCCCACTACACTTAGTGAAGGATGTAATTTCACGTTGTGTGTAATTAAGACATGCATGTTTCCTGAGGTTCAATAAGAAAGGGAGTTTAGATTCACATCAATATGTAATCTAGGTAATGATTTCTTGTATATACGTCCAAGGTGACTATTGTTATAGATTCCTTAAGTTATCAATAATTTGTTAGGTATTAAAACATTTATATTTTGAATCTTTCAAATAAAGATCATTACATTCAGACATTTCCAATCAAGAACATATCTTTTGAAATAGAAACATTTACATCTCACTTTATTGATTTTCCATCTTGTCATACAAGATGCGTAAAGAGAATGCTTCTATTCATTGGCATTATGAAATAGTAATTCAAGTAACTCTATTACATGCCCATTGGGTTAAGATAAATTTAAAAGTAGACTAAAGCTTCTGCATTCTTGCTCGACATTGTCCATCTTTGTCCTTTCATAAAAGTCCTTACTTCTTGTCAGATCCTACACATCATTATGTTAGGTCTCTATCTGGTATCACATACTAAGATTAAGAAACAATTAAATTTATCTTATAATGTTTATACCTTAAGTGGAGGCCTCAATGCCTTCCTTCTTCTTCTTTAGTTCCTCCAACCAGAGAGGGTAATTTCTTCTCCAATGTCCATGCTAGTGACAGTGTTGACATTTGCCTCTTTTCTTTTCCTCCCTTTGCCTTGAGATTTGAAGACTTGGGCTTCTGGCTAGCTTTAGAACTTTTCTTATCTTTGACTTTTCCTTTAGACTTTCCCTTTTTCTTTCTGATCATTATCAAAGACTTGGGTTTGACTTTCTTCATATGTTCCTCAGTTGTTCTCAACATGCCTAACAACTCTTTCAAAGATTTGCCAAAGTCGTTCACATTGTAGTTCATGACAAGCTAACTATATGACTCTAGCAGAGATTGTAGAATGACATCAGTGGCCAACTCTTGACCCAAGGGGAATCCCAATCTAGAAAGGTTCTATGCATACCCAATAATCTTGAACACATGAGGACCTACCAGGTTTCCTTCTGCCATGTTACATTTGAAGAACACCTTGGAAACATCATATCTCTCTTATCTTGCCTAATCGTGGAACATGTTCTTGAGATGTGTAACCATCTCAATAACATTCATGTTCTCATGCTCCCTCTGTAACTCATAGATCATGGAGCATAACATTAGATAATTTACATCCATGACATCTTTAGTATGCTTCTTATAAGCATCCCTATTAGCCCATGGTGCAGTAGGAAGGGGTTCTTCTGGCTCTGGTGTCTCCAGGACATAGAGCTTACACTCCTGTGTGAGAATGATTCTCAGTGTCATGAACCAGTCGTGGAAGTTGTTCTTTAACTTGTGCATCTCAAGGACCGATCATAGTGAAAAGGTGTTGTTTGGTACCATTTGGTTCTACAAAAGAATTTGCAATTTCATCAAAAACTCATTTTTGATTTGATTTTGAATTGAAAACTTTTGGCGATATTGATTAGGACTTTAACT